>OZ016505.1:2602209-3202209 GCA_963966595.1 Physocephala rufipes
CTCAAATTGAGGTACGCATTCGTGTAGTTGAATCGTCAAAGAAGCCGCCAACATTTATCGACCCTATCGAAGAACCGATCTATTTGAAAGAGGATTATAAAGATTATTCAGCGCCCATCGCCACTTTAAATGCAGTATCAAATGTACCGAACAAACCGGAAGTGATCTTCGAATTAATTACAGGACGTACCGAACAGACGAATAGTAAGAAGACATTCGTTTTTAATCAAATCGGTAATACGGTAACGATTAGTTTAGGAAAGTCTCTCGATTATGAAGCAATCATTGATTATACGTTGACTATGAGCGCACGCAATACCTATGATTTGGTGGCCGAGCATTCTCTGAAAATTAAAGTGGAAGACGTTAACGATAATATACCGTATTTCACGGAAGTGAAAACGGGAACAATTTTAGAGAATGAACCATCCGGTACACCAGTAATGCAAGTGCGTGCTTTTGATATGGATGCTACCGAGGCTAATAATATCGTTTCATTTGAGCTGGCCGATAATCGTGAATTCTTTGCTATTGATCCGCATACTGGCAATATCACTGCCCTAACCACGTTCGATAGAGAGGAACGAGATTTTTATAATATTAAAGTAATTGCCAGTGATAATTCACCTTCGAGTCTTTACAATAACGGCGAACCTAATCGCGGTCAACAAGTATTTCGTATTGAAATCGCTGACAAAAACGATCACAAGCCACACTTCCAGCGCCCTGAATATGTTGCCGAGAAATTGCCCGAAGATGCGAACACTAATTTCATTGTTATCGAAGTGACGGCCGTCGATGAGGACAATGCCTCACAAATTGTTTACACCATTGAAAGTGGCAATATAGACGAAGCATTCAAGATTGAGGAGAAAACGGGGAAAATAACGGTTAATCAACGCTTGGATTATGAGAAAATAACCGAATATGTACTTAAAATACGAGCGTTCGATGGAATTTATGAAGATTACGCGACGGTTACAATAAAAATTGAAGATGTTAATGATAATCCGCCCGAGTTCAAAGAAGAATACAATAGGACGATTCAAGAGGAAACTGTTTATGATTATTGCATTCTCAATATTGAAGCATACGATCCCGATATAAAAGATCGCACAGCTGATCAGAAAATTAAATATTTTGTTGTGAAGGAAGAACAATTGAAAATGTTATCGATTGATGAAAATGGCTGCCTTAAATTGATCGAGCCGTTAGATCGCGATTTACCGAATGGCCATAAGAATTGGCAAGTTTTAATAGCGGCTGTTGACGAAAATGGCTTCGGTTTGAAATCGGTCGCATCTGTAACCATCACGTTGCAGGATATCAATGATAATGCCCCATTCCTGATCAATAAAATGCCAGTGATTTGGCAGGAAAATCGCAATCCTGGACAGGTGGTACAATTGCAAGCGAATGACTACGATGAACCTCAGAATGGACCACCCTATACTTTTGGCATAGATTCAGGTGCTACGGCAGATATAAAAACAAAATTCAGTATTGACAATGATTATCTTTTTGCCAATGTACAATTCGATCGTGAGGAACAGAAGGAATATTTTATTCCTATACGTGTTACCGATTCGGGTCAGCCCAAACAGAGTTCGGTTAGTGTGTTGCATTTGATAATTGGCGATGTAAATGACAATGCTATGTCTGAAGGTTCCTCGCGAATATTCATTTATAATTACAAAGGCGAAGCACCCGATACGGATGTGGGTCGCGTATATGTTGATGACCCTGATGATTGGGATTTGGATGATAAACAATTCCAATGGAAAAATGGTATACCTCATGATCAATTTCGTTTGAATCCCAGCACCGGTATGATTACTATGTTAGAAGGTACCCAGGAGGGAGAATATCATTTGCGTTTCATCGTTACTGAAGAATCAACATTCATACCACATCATTCTGTCGATGCTGATGTGATGATCGTAATTAAGGAAATTCCTGAGGAGGCAGTGGATAATAGTGGCAGTATACGTTTCTATAATATAACAAAAGAAGAATTCATAACCGTCTCCCGAGATGCTGTGATGGATGATGCGTATTCCTTAAAAGATCGTTTGCAACTTTCTCTAGCGAAATTGTTTAATACTTCGGTGGTTAATGTTGATGTTTTTACGGTACTTGAGAACGCTAACAAAACACTTGATGTGCGCTTTTCAGCGCACGGATCGCCCTATTACGCTCCCGAAAAGCTTAATGGTATGGTGGCTCAACAACAACAATATCTGGAGAATGAACTTGATTTACAAATGCTGATGATTAACATCGATGAATGTTTGATTGAACATTATAAATGCGAGTCTTCATGTATGAATACGCTGCACAAATCGGCAATACCGTACATGATATATTCGAATACGTCGTCGTTCGTGGGAGTTAACGCGTTCATCGAAGCGCAGTGCATGTGCGAGGCTAAATTGCATAATTATTGTCTGAATGGTGGCTCGCCAAAGTTGGGTGAAGATGATGTTTGTGATTGTATCGATGGTTTTACTGGGCCACACTGCGAATTGGTGTCTGTGGGCTTTTATGGCAATGGTTATGCTTTTTATGAACCCATTTCTCCTTGTGATAATACTAGGATAAGTCTTGAAATATCTCCACAAACTGAAGATAGTTTAATCATGTACATCGGTCCACTCAATTACAATTCCTTGCTGCCGATTTCTGATTACCTTTCCTTGGAATTGGTTAAGGGTTATCCCGTATTGATTGTCGATTACGGGTCTGGAGGAGTTCGCATTGAACATCATAATGCCAAATTGAAAGTGGGGAAGTCTTATCAATTGGATATAACACTACAAAAGACTAGTATTGAAATGACCGTCGATAATTGCCGTCTTTCGACTTGTATGAGTTTGGGAGCACCTCAAGGCCCGAACGAGTTCCTAAATGTTAACGGACCTCTACAGCTGGGCGGCACACCTGTCGATTTGGTTCATCTGGGCCAACAGTTGAATTGGACCTACATTCCTCACACGCAAGGCTTCTTCGGTTGTATACGTAATCTTACTATAAATGGTCAGACCTATAATCTCGGCGACCCGGCAGTATTTCGTAATATTGACTCGGGCTGTCAACGTGCCGTTGCTGTGGCTGTCAGTTTTGGTATCGATCAAAATTTCATTATAGCAATAGTCACTTGTATAGCACTGCTATTGATTATCCTGCTGGCGGTTGTGGTGCAGAAGAAGCAGAAGAATGGGTGGCACGAAAAGGATATTGATGATATACGAGAAACTATAATAAACTATGAGGATGAAGGTGGTGGCGAGCGTGATGCCGACTATGATTTAAATGTTCTGCGTACAACTCAGCCATTCTACGAGGAGAAAATTTATAAGGATCCACATATGTTGCAACCGATGCAACATGATCCCAACGATATACCAGATATTGGCGGTTTCCTGGGTGACAAAAAAGAGAATTGTGACAAAGATATTGTAGCTCATCCTGTTGACGATGTACGGCATTATGCCTACGAGGGTGATGGCAATTCAGATGGCAGCCTTTCAAGCTTGGCGTCCTGCACAGACGATGGTGATCTCAATTTTGATTATTTGTCTAATTTTGGACCACGTTTTCGTAAGTTGGCGGATATGTATGGAGAGGAACCCTCCGATACGGACTCCAATGTGGACGACGATCAAGGATGGCGTATATAGATAGTAGTCCACGATTTAAGTAAAAGAAAAGACTTTGAAATGAAGAAAAAGAACACGAGATTTAGGACGGGAAAAGAGAAGGAGATGGAAATCGAAGGAAAATAGATGCGATAATTTCATAAGTCATATAATGATGACAAAATGCCATGGCTCTTCCTCGTCCTTTAAATTTTTTTCCATAAGCTTAAACTTAAGACAAGAAAGTGATCTGTTTTTTGTTTTTCTTTTTGAAATTTTTTATATTTTCGTTTAGAGATAGCGTAAAAACGAGAACTGAAAGGATTTAATTAATTACGAATATATTTTTTGATAAAATATAGATGATTTGAAATGTGAAGTAAAATGTTTAAAAAACTACTAAATAATTCCTAAAAATGCTATAAATACTTGAGTGCATATCATTGATTGTCGAGAATTAGCATTTATTAATTGTTAATATTAAAAATTCCCGAAAACGATGGTTGCATTTACGAGATGCGCCTTATGAGAAATAATAGAATAATAAAATATTTTTTATACTAAATTTAAGAGAACAATAACAATAAGTAATGAATAAAAAAGAAATTAAAAATTAAAAAGTAAACGAACGAACTCTCCATTAAATTTAAGTAATAACGTTAACTGATTTCAAACTATTCTCTTTAAGTTAAATTTTTTTATTTATTAGTACACAATTAGTACAGAATTAGTACATTTAATTAAATTTAAATAAATCATACTTACCTGCATAATGTAAAGATCGTTTGATCGCGTGAGGTACTAAAGAAACAACTACCACCCTTCGTAAAAACCATCCTACGAATTAATGAATTCATTATCATAATAGATACATTTTACAGTTATGTCGCATTGAATATAAGTTATTCATTAAGTATTTAAGAATAAATTTAGTTAATTCAGATTTAGCCATTTCGATACGATCATTGTCTTTCAACAAAAACAATCATTTACCGAAAAGAAAAACAAACAAACAACCGAATCATGTATTTTTGTAATGTTTTTATTTTGAAATGTAAAGAAGTATAATTCGATTTTTTTACTCGAACACACACAAACCAGTAAATAAATAACGAACAAATCTCAAAATTAAACAGAAAAAATTTCAAAAAAAATTAAAAGAAAATATTTGTTTTATTAAGAAAGACTGACGACTGTATTTAAGAAGATAATTCAAATAACGCAAAATTATATTATATATAATTTTATAGCTATTCTTAAATCTCGAACGTTTGTGTTAGAGACGAGAATACTACAAATCAGTGACGGAAACAACTTTCAATTGCCGAAATTAAAGTAAATATCTTTTGTAAGTTTTACTATTTTATTTTCCTGTCTCTGAACAAATGGTATCATTAATGAGGTTTTTAGATGAGAAATTTTATTAGGAACGATTTGGTCTCTGCTAATTGAATTCTAAACAAATTTGTTTGGGTCAAAAATTCAATAAGTGCAGTGAGACCTAGTTTCAGAGAAATAGTCTTATAAGAAATCAACTCACGAGAGAACTATTCTATTACAATCGTTTGTATATCAAGGTCATGCTTATAGTTTCAATCCACGATGAAAAATAGAATATAACGAGTGCTCGGGGGGACTCGTTTATTAGCCACGATTTTCTACGCATAATACCATATATTGTTTTATAGACTTCGGGGGCACTAATTGAAAACCGATTTCCGTGAAATTACGAGTTCTATAACGTTGATGCCATAAATTTTTAAAAATAATTAATTGAAAATACTTCGACATCTCTATTCGCTCAAATTCCATCGGGAAAGCATTTTCGACCACAACAACAACAACAAAACCAAACCAGAAATGTAGTTGTAGGTGAACGCGTGAAAGAGAAGCGCGAAGTAGAGAAAGGGAGATCCAAAGAAAAATCCAAATTAATGTGTGGAGGAACAAAAGTCGGGAACAGATGTCTTTCGTTTATATCCATCAGCTTTGTACACTTAACAGATTATTTATTTACTATTTCGTATTAAAACTAATTTAAAATAAAGTGTAAATAAAAGGATTTAAGAAACAACCTTGAAGTAATCGAAAGAAATCATACAGAAACTTTATACAGAGAAAAAAATAATTGGCTGAGTGAGAAAGTTCATTTACGAGAGCTCTCAAATCATGACAATCATGACTGTGTAGACCGCATACGAATTCATTCCCTTTGTTTCATGATTAAAATTTTTGTAGGTTGAGTTAGGTTTATTTGTTTTAGGAAGAAATCGCAGAATGTTGCTTCGGTGTTAGTTCATTTAAAAAAAGAAATTTTAATCAGTAATTTAAAAAAATTGAAAATTTATTGAAGCTTTTGTTAGAGATCTCAGTCATTCTTTTTGGGCGAGATAAATCTATTAAAATATTTGTTTAATTATTTTTCACAGTGTATTTGCGCCGAAGAAAAAAGCAAAAAGTTAAAAGCACTCGCATTGAAAAAGATCGATTAAGAGAAACAACAGAAGATTTGAAGTGGATTGAATTTGGGAATGATGTGTGCATACGTGTGTGTTTCATGCATTATTTATGTGCATGTAGTGGAAATGCAGCTATCGTTTATCAACATTCGCCTGCATTATCTTGTGCATCTAATGACCCTCTTTTTTGATTATTCCTGTAGCCGCATTGTCGGTCAGGAGTCCGGCGGGCACGCCAACAGGGCCAACAGGCAGCATTAGTCTTATTTAGCAATAAGCAAATTTGTTTTTGTACTTTAACTATGTTAGAGTATAAGACTCTCGCACCTGCATCTAATCATTTCTTCATTCCTTAAGGCGGATCTCGTAATCAAAGCCATCAATGCAATTAAATGGACTTGTTTTATTTGTAAGGGGTTGATATATCGCTTTTTTAGCCATCTGTTCAAATTGGATTTTGATTAATTTCGATAAATCTTTAAGATCCGATATTTGCCATGATGAGATATTTTTTTGATATGCAAAAATTTTAATTTGTAATTTTATTCGTGGCATTATATAATTGCTTAATCTACGATGCTGCTGCTTTACGTATAAAAAAGATTTCCCGTTGCAGAATTTATATTTAATTATATTTCATAATTATATATTGATAAGCTACTTCACTCTAACTACAATACGAAATAGTATCTGAACAATTTATAGGCTTTCTCTTAATCAATTAGTCCATAAGCGGGCTTTAGAGTCAATCGTTGCTAAATTTTTTGTTTGATTCACTTTTGCGTTTCTTTATTGAATGAATAGTTAATTGTGTGGGTAAAAGCAACCCACTAGAAAATGGAGCAGTTGCAAATTGTGGCGAGGAGCTAAATAATTTTTTTCCCGACGGGACAAAACAACCAAAAATGTTCTCATGAAGAAGAAATTGAGCAGATTGTGAGAAAAATATATCTTAGCTGGATAGAGACAAAAACCTGATGGGGAACAGTTTTAGGTGAGAGCAGTTTTGGGTTATAAGAAATAAGAAATTGAATTTAAACCATTACTGATATCTTTACATAGTAATCAAATGGTATTCGCGAATTTCTCCATATTCTCCATATTCTCCAAATTCTCCATATTCTCTTCACAAATACATTATCTATGTCTCATTTCTCTCCTTTGGTCATTTTTTGTCGCCTTTGTAACTGCATCGGACGGAAATAGTATCTCAATGTTATCAAAAGTTACATTTTTCGCGATAAGATTGATGATACGTATATAATATAGTCTAATGCTTTCATACGCTTTTTTACGCTCGCACACGGTTTGAAATTTTATATTATAGTTAGATTTAAACGCCTATAAATATATAACATCAGGAACCTCAGGCAGCACCAGCAATTTAAATATGAAACAATAGAAGTATAAAAATAAGCCTATTATTTTGAAATTATCGATAATAAAAGTCTCACCAAAGGTTATTGGTATGACATGTAATGAAGCTAAATTATTAGATAGTGAAAATTACAAAACAACTTAAGAATTCGTGATAAGAAATGAAAGAGGAAGACAGATATATACAGGGGTGTTGGCGAGAAAGGGAGACAGAGGGAGGAAATATTATTTTTGAGAAATGTAAAATTCAAAAAAAGGCGCTTTTGTCCATACGATTTCACAAGGGAATAATACACGCACGTGCATACTTCTATACGCACTATGGTAGGACCATAAAATTAACAATAATATAAATATTAAATTATATAATTTTTATATAACGAAACAGAAAAGGTTAGAAAAAAGAGAGAAACAAAATTAAAAAAAATTATTGTCTAGAATTTCATCTTACTAAAAACGTGTGTGTGTGTATAGTATGAATGCAAACAACGAAATCTTTACTTAATAGATCGCGTTTTTTGCCTTTAGTTTAGATGGTCACTCTTATGAAAAGATCACCTTGTCCATGGTTGAGATGGCTTTAGCATTGTCGTCGTTGTCGTCGCGAAGCAGAGGAAAAATACAAAAGGAATATTAAACCTAAAGCATTATAAAGCATCCGACCGATCGCTTTTGTTTGATGGCTTTGTCGGTATTGTCGTCATCTTCTATTTTTTATACAACATCCTGCTGTCACTTTCTGTAGTTTTTTAATCATTGTTTGAGAAGCACTCAGTACTACCACTACCTACAGTTTGCAGCTGCAACTAACTCTCAGGTGTTTTAAACTTATCGATAGATCACCAGATTCTTGGACTTAAGCACTCTTCATTATCAAGGTCGGTATATATAGATATGACGGTTAAATAAATCTATAGAAGTACAGTTTCATACGGTAGCGATTTCTTTAAGTTAAGATCTGGTAGAAATATCGAAATCATCTAAGTTGATCGAGATCGAGATCGAGATCATTTAACCTCTTCATGCACTTCTATTTGTCGATGATTTAGGGAAAGGGCTTCTTGAACTCTGTTCTGTAAAGAATTTTGTAAATAAAATAATCTATAGTAAATTATGCCACGGATATTTATGAACACGTTGAAAATCTTTTCTTAAAACTTTGAAAAATGAACTGAAATTCGGAAAGGAATAGGTGCTGTTTTAATTAAACCAATAAACTTAATAAACATCTCTTCATTATGATGCTATTGAAAATGGTACTTAATGGCCTACCTGGACAATTATCTGCAGGGTCATTCCCATTTGCACCTACCTCAATACTCTTTCTGCCAGTTCCACATTATTAACATAATTTACGTAACTGATCGATTACATTAATTGTGTAGAGTGTTGACGGGTTTTCACTAGCGTAACTCTTCATGCATTCTCTTCCTGATTCCCTTTTGATTCGGTTATACCGTGGTGAACCTTCCCACTTATCCGATGATCTTTGACCATAACCAAGGGTGAGTACAGTGGTAAGCACTCGAGTACAAATGGTTTGTATACTTGCCGTGAATGTGTGCATGGGTATATACAAGGATGTGTGCGAAGTTGGCTTGTGTGGGAAGTTTTTTGTATTGTTATGCATTTTCAAGAGCCATCTGTTGTTTATTCGTTTCATAAAAAATGTTTTTTTGAAAATATTTGCTTTTTGTTTTCTGTTCTTCCTGTAACTTGTTTTTAGTTTCTTGTTTCCTCCGTAGCAACGTTATACATTCATGTATACACTTGTGTGTATATAGTTTTCGTATGGTCCGAGCACTTCGTTTAGGTCTCTGTGAATTTGTTTTTGTTATTTCACAAGCATGGAAAACCTTCCCCAGAGAAGCTGCTGCTGGTTTTACCGGCGGGTTCGGGCCATGGAGGCCTGATCTATCAGTTGAAGAGTTCAAATTTAACCAGAGAAACCAGTATTTTTTCTACCTTTCTTTCTTTAGCATTTTCGTATTTCCCCACCTCTTCCATCTTTTTATACCTTTTTCTTAAGTACGATAGTTTGGTTTGGCTTTACCAAATAGAAATCAAATCGCTTTCTTTTCACCATGTTAGAATTATAACACTTTAACAACAACAATTCTAAACAACAACAACATGATACTCGTTGATTTCTATTGCTTTGAAATTGTTAAAAAGTCGTTTTAGCGAGAATACAGGTGTCTTTAAGAAATTTTAAAGGAATCATGTACGAA
This sequence comes from Physocephala rufipes, assembly GCA_963966595.1. Classification (NCBI taxonomy): domain Eukaryota; kingdom Metazoa; phylum Arthropoda; class Insecta; order Diptera; family Conopidae; genus Physocephala; species Physocephala rufipes. Next base: position 2,611,915 of record OZ016505.1, read on the forward strand.
ATGTCTCTCACAGTTTGGACTGGCACGAGTAACAAAACGAAGCCACCCCAAATCACGTACCAGAATTTTCGTCAGCGATTCAGAAAGGATAATTTGTCGAGATTCATGTAGGAAAGTGTATTTAGGTGCGTGTTCATGTGTTTGTGAACTTGAATTTGTTATGCACGCATTTCAGAGCGTGAAAATACGTGGGTCGAGAACGAGCACGTTTTATTTTTTACTCCAGACCTGTTGAAGATGATGGCGACGATGACAGTGACAGCGATAACTACACATATTTATATTTAGACTACAGGCAAAGATAATCATTATATATAATTATTTTGATAAGAAGAAAACGATAACATCCCCAGCAATGTTATTGAATTTTTCTTTTAGTCCAAAACTCAACCGAGCGTAACCATCGTTACAACTGATAAAATTTTCAATGAGAAATCTATGTTTTTTTCGGAGGATTTTCGAATTCTAAAATGAAGGTTCTAAAATTGAAATAAAGAATTCAAAATGTGGGAATAAATAAATATGTAAATAAATCTTTTTCGATTGCACCATATGAAATATGAAGATGTGGTGAGCTATTTATTGCATTTTCATTGGTGACATTTATTTCATTCATTTCATGGGTGGCGCGGTTTCACAACGTTCGACATTTTTTGGAGGGACATTTCGTTAAGGAACGATTTTCAACAGGCAACTAAAAAATGATTCATCATTTTGAACACCAACTATATTTGGGAATATGGGATTTTAAATGTAGTCGGAGCTTCAATTAACTCTTCCTCTACTTTTTTTATTTGTAAGAAGAACTAGCATTTATATCAAACGGTTTTTTGGCCTTATTGAAAGAACAAAAGTCAGCCCTTATTGAACGCGGGCGTTTCATTCCTTTGCATTGTCGCGACGCGACGTACAGCCGCAGTTTGATTTATTGCGAAAAAAAAACCGATTTCAATGAAGTCCATTGGAGGAGCCACGCGGCACTGCTACTGCCGGTCTTGCCTTAATAATTGACGATTCTTAATTTTTGCTTGTTCTTCATATCTCTCTTGTCGTCTCTCATTCATTACGGTTTGGAAAAGGATGCAGACTACTTACTGGCACAGTCGTGCAGCTGCTAGCAAAATTTTTATTGCCTTTTGTACATTTCTGAATTTTTTTATGCCACTTTCTCTTCTGGTTTCGACACTTTAACAAAGCCTTCCTTTTATTTTGTAAAATTGTTTTGTAAAAGATCGCATAAACATGCTTTGTTGTTGTTGTTGTTATTGCTATTCTTGTAGTATCATTTGTTTGTTTTTATTTATTTTTAAAAACGAATTGTTTTTGCAGGGTGTTGCAAAATTATTGAAGTGGGCTTATGTTTTTTTAGTTTTGATTTTGAGTACAATTTAGTGCGCGGTGTGTGTGTAGGTTTGTGTTTATGCATATGTAGGTGTGCTTGTGTGTGCGCGTATTTACTTCATTCGTTTGCTTGCTGGATTGTTGAATAATTCTTGTCATTCGTTTAAGAACTTTTATTTATGGTCTAGCGTTTTTTTTTAAATGTTATGCTGCAAAAATGTATTACTTTCAATAAAAAAAGCCAAAACGTTACTCCTTTTTCTTTGAAATACCATTTCATTTTATGGTTTGTTTTTATGTTTTATTCGAAGAAAATACATTTTGTTCCTTTTTCGAAGCCAAACAATTTGATGTCAGCTGCCGCCAGTTAGAAAAGTTTTAGTCGTTTCTGGTTGTTGGTCACTGTTTGGTCTACTTAATTTTAACCCGTTGGAGCCTTTTACTGATCAAAGCTGATCACAGTCATATGACCGCAATGTAGTTAGTGGCTGTTACTTTTTATGTATGAGTATGGATTTGTGGATGTTCTTTGAAATTACACGCTTTATGGAATTTCATTTTGTCGTCGAACTATTGTTACTTTTTTTTGTAGGTGGGTCTGGAACGGCTGGCAAATCTATTTTGATGCCAAATGGTGGCAATATTTTCGGGAAAAAGTTCATTTGTTTGCCCTGACTGTTTTTATTGCTTCGCGATTGTAATAGATTCGTTTTGTTGGTGGGAGCCGAAAAGTTCGTCTCTTCCTATTCAAAAGGCTGCCTCAAATCAGACCTAATACTATTACAGGGTGCTGTAATATAAGGGGTATAGTCAGACCCAAATAAAGCTATTATAGGGTGCTTTTTCTTATTTTGGAGGGCTTTAAAGGGAGTGGTGTATACATACATTACGATACGGTGCGAAGTCTATAACAAAGTATAGAATAAACCTTGAAAACTCATCGCATAAACTTATTCGAAGCCTTTCAAATGAAATATGACCCTAATTATAATAATGACAATAATAATAATGATGAAGTGAGTTGCCCTCGCTTCCTTTCTTTCGATTATATAAAATTCTATTGTAAGTGATATATAGCCAAAATCGAACAGAAAACAATGGCCATGAAAACAACAACTGCAATGGTGGTATAGAACACAACAGCAACAACAACAAGGAGAGTTGCTTATATGTGGAATAAACCTTAAATAAATGACAATAAACCGCACTCGTTTTCGCTTGTTCAGCTATATATACCATACATATGTGTTTACATATCCATAATACGTTCCTTCATGTCCGAGGTCTGTTCAAATCTTATCGCGAATTTCGAATTTCCGCGGGTCTCGCGGGTTATTGCTACTCCTGTGCCTCACTTACGCTGACAAGTTCGACCACTTTGAGTGAAGCTATTACGCTTGCATCTGTTTTGCCTGATTGGCTTTGATTGTTGACGGATCCATAAAATACAAAAGAATCTGTATCTCCTCTGTAACAAGCAAAAGGCCCACAAGGGGCAGAAGTGGGAAATACAGTAACTGGGGTATCTTTATTGTGTTGTTTTTGACATAAATTCGCGTATAGGCAACGGTATGTGAGAAGTTTTACGTCACGAAATGCGAATATTTAGTCTTCCACAGAACCAAGCATTTTTGGTCGACCGCTGGCTCATATTGCGCAAAACTTGTAAGTAATATTCGTTATTGAACGTTCTGTCCTGTGGCAGAACCTCACGATGTACAACGCCCTTGTAGTCGAGGGAAACTGTCGAGCAAACCATTCGCGATGTTTTTTGAACAGACTTCGTATAAGCATGTGTATATAGATAGACTGGTATATGCAATACGTAAATGAATATAAAATAGAATGCAATACGAGTCATAAATGAAAAAATAAACAAAATAAACATAGGAAGAAAAATAACAAAACAAAATAAAAACAAATTTGAAGTGCATGAGAGAAAGAAGGTAGTAAAAGAACTCCTTTGAGGGGCATGGGAAGAGAAGGGTGAGTACAATTGGTGAGCTCATTGATCTCGTAAGAGAGGAAGTATCTTGTTTTGGTGAATTTTTTGTCATCTCTGGAACACTCAATTAATTTTTATGTTTCATCCATTGAAGAACAAATTCCGACGAGATTATGTTTGATAATCTATGAGAGAGATAGATAGATAGAGAGAGAGAAATAGAGATAGTGGAGGGTTCAGATAATAAAAACAAGATGATCAATAATTATGTATTAATAGCGTAATCTCAATAAAAACGAAAAGTATGCCGTTAAAACCACCACGTTTTCGTTTTTCGTTTTCATCAAAACGAATTCGAGAGATTCGTTTGGTATCGGTGGGAATTCGAATGAATCACGAATTGCGTAGATAGTTATAAAGAAAAAGCGGTTTCGATAAAAGATATTAAGAAAATATGCATTACGGAAATAATAAAAAAGCAATAATAATAAATTAAAAACTAAAATTAATTTGAATTTAAAGCTATTAAAAAAGATTAAAAAAATTAAAATATAATAAAATAATTTTTGAGAGAAAAAAATTAATAAGAAATTATTATCACTAAAAAAAGAAAATACTAAAATTCTTAAAAGCGCAATAAAAGAATTGAAACACATCGATTAATAAAATCGAAATTGAAATCGTTAAATCTCGTCATAAGAATAAGAACATTTTAAAGAATCAATTAACATTATGATTTTTTTTAATTTAAAAGAAAGAATTAGAAAGAAGAAACACTAAATCCTCCCCTTGCTCATAAATTAATTTCTGCTCATATTTCTTTGGTTATTTTTAATTATGTTCTATTAAATAAGTTCGTAAACAAATCATAAAGTTGCCGCATGATTTCTTCTTGTCATAATTTTTTCGTTGGTTTTGGTTCAGTCTCGGAGACTCGGTCCGTTACTGAAAAATTCAAATCGCAGAATTTAACTTGAAATTGAAAATCTTAACTAATAACAAATAAATTAGAAACAATGACAACAACAATAACAACAACAACGAACGAATGAACGAATGCTACAACGAAACCACTTCAACTCAGACGAAACCCTACACTCCTGCGATATAATTTTTTATTTACAAATTGAAAGAATTTCGAAGAAAGAATTCTTTGTTTGGGTCTTTCCTCTTCTTCTTCGACTTCTTCTTCTTCCCAATCTTTTTCCCAATTTGGCAATATAGGGTGAGGTATAGTGGAAAAAAGAGACCACGAAAAATTTTAACCTTTTGAGAATGTAATCGAAGCACTCTCAGGCATTACAATTTAATCCATACAATTTAAAATCTTCGAAAAGACCGCCATAGAATCTAAAAAAAGTTTAGTAATCATAAAAAGTGTTTAGAAAACACAGGCGTTCTGAAAACGCAGGAAGTTATTGAACTCAAATGTAATTGTAAAAGCCGTCAAAGCCGAGATTTAAATATTATGTGCACCACGTGACCCTAATCAAACAAATGAAACGGGCTTAAATTAATAAAATGAATAGAAAAAAAGAATCGTTCGAAAAGTGTTCTAAAGGGAGAACAGAGAGCAACCTATAGAGAAGATAAGTAGAAGCGGTAAAGAAGAATAACTAGACTGGTTTTTTTAAAAGTCCGAAAGACTGAAATCCGTGTCGACGCACAATAGCCATGTTGGAACTAAAGGGCACCGAAAGCAACAGGCAACGCATGCCGTCCTCTCCCCATCCCTCAACAATTCTTCTCCATCATGGTTATATACGTTAACGTTTATGTTTGTAACAGACAGCACGATAATGTGTCATGCGTTTGGTGACAGTAATGACAAAGGCATCGAACGCTGACTAACAAACTGACCGAAAGACAGATCAATAGACAAGCCTTAGTTACGCGGTGCAATTAAATGTTGTTCAAATTGCGTGAAATCCAATTAATAAAAGTCGTGTAGAGAACAATTGCCAATTGAAAAAGGTAGTCTTAAAAAAAGTCTCAACGATATTATAAATATAATATTTACTTAAAAAGTTAAAAAGAGCCGGTGGTTTCGAACAGTCGGCCGCTTACGCTTTGGGTCAGTAATAAATGTTGACACACACACAACAATAACAAAAACAAGAGCAAATAATAATAATAATAATAACTTGAAGTGTGTTTTTATGTTTAATTATTCGCTTGCATTTTTGGATTCTCTCACTTCTAAAGAATTCCTCAATACACCCCGCCCCGCCGCTTGCATTTCTTATGCATATTTTTGCGGTCAAAGTCATTCATTGCGCGTTTTTAAGTCACTCGTTGAAGACGTTGCAACGTCGTTTACGAAGGCATTAAAAAAATCGCATAAGAGCATCAGCGCATGTTTGACAATGCGTTGTTAATTGACGAGCCGCGTGTAGTGACGAGTTGTTATGATGCCTTGCGAGGTGGCAAGAAGGGGGAAATGTGGAAAGTTTTGAAATTTTTACAAGATTCGCTCAACTCATACACCGCTTTCTTAATGCCTATTAGGTCTTTTTTAATTTGGAGAATTCCTATGAAATTTGATACTAATTTGATTTTAAATTGGATTCTATAATTTTTATAATTGTCGTTAATTTTTAATTTTGAATGATTTTTCTCTTTTAAAGTTTAATATTTGTTAATTTTAAATATTTTTAAATGTCTAAAGGAGGTTATAAATAAGTCTTTTATCTGCAGACCTTCCCGGGGTAAGTAAATAAATAATCACTTTTTCTTTCTAGTGAAATCTCTGAAGAAAAGTTTTGCAGATTTTCTCTTTATTTTTGTTTATCGAAAAAATGTTTGTCAGCGAATTTGTCTTCAGTAAATTTTCCAGAATTTACTTATAATTTTTTTTCTTATTAATTCATTATGCTCAATGTTATCAGCTTAAAAATCCATACTTTTATATTTTTTATTAGAATTTTTTCATGTTTTTATATTTTTTTGGCATAATTTTTTTAAACTGAAATGTGTGTCAACAACAAATTGTTGACGCTGCTTCGTTCCAATTCCATGAACGAAGCTTTGCTTTAAATTTCAAACAGATTTTGCCAGTCAAGCTATTTGTTCGTCAAGGTATTCAGATACTGAGATATACATATTCATTCTGTCAGTCGGTCATACGTTTGAATGGTGGTCACACGCTATTCATTTCTGACCCTTTAGTCGTCGTTACTCGTTGTCTCGTGTATACTTGCGAGTAGTCAGCATTTTTTGTTCATTAGAAAGCTTTCTCAATTAATCGGAAAACTGCCAGTCTGTTCCGTTGAATTATTGTCAAACCGATTCTTTGTTGAAAGTTGTTGTTTTTGAAAATTTAAACTAATTTGCAAATGGTTTCATTCAAACAAGGTGTTTTATGAAATCACGTTACTGTTATTTCATCACTGCCGTCAGTCTATGGCATTTTTTTCAATTAATTTTTTTTATATTACTCGGTTTTTGTTTTTATTTAAAAATTTTGCATGTTTACAGCGTCCGTTTTCTGAGCTGAGATAATTGCCAGAGGTGTAATTTCGAAGGGGTGATAATGGTAAAAATTGTGTAGTTAAATTCATTTCAGGCAGTTATTAAAAAAGAACTGAAAATATTTTGAATGAAGTAGAAGATATATTTTTCACCCATGTTCTTCTAACAGGGTTTTGGAAAGGGAGCCCCCCTTATATGCGCTACTGGTTTATACTATATAAACATTAAAACAATTTGCTTATCAGACGATATAGACCCGCAAAGTTACCTGTTGTTATTTTTTGAGTTTCTTTTGGCAATTACTTTATTTTTTTACTTTTTAAATTCGGCAGATGTTTTCTGTGAAACCAGTTTTTTTCTTCATTTATATACTTATTATATATAGTACACGGTTTGCTATAAGTCCTTAACATGGTTTTATTACAGGCCCGTAATAAAAACCAAGTTAAGATCTTGCAGCAAACCTACGGGAATTTTTGAAATGCTCTCATTTTTGTGATATTTCCTCAGAATAAAAGTTTCTTATTTGGAATTCTGGAAATTGTTATTTGTTATTTCTTGTAAAACGTTTGTAAGGTTTATCGTTTTCTGTTTCTATTGTTAAGTTTTTATTGTTAATTTTTTACCAATCTTTTGTACAATTTAACCGTTAGACAAAACCGCACCAATTCAATATCAAGTCTTGAGTTTTTATGCCTGAATATGTTTCATTTCAATTTGAGTCAGTCGTTTTAACCGTCTCTTTTGCTTGGTAGCACATTTTGCTTTATTTGTGGTTAGCCATCTGTTATCTTTAATTCGAAAGCTTTTCAGCAAGATCTATCAATCTGCCCCTTAAGGCTCTACCAAAAGCAGATGGCTTGCGCCGTCATAGCGATCGTATAATGCTGGCCAAATTGGTAACATTTTGGTTAAATTATTATTTTGCGGATTTTATATAATCAGTTTTATTAGTCGTAGAATTCTTAATTTTAATGCTGAAGTTTTTTTTAAAAAATATTTTATGGAAATTAGTTTTTAGAATATAATTAATTTTAATTAAATTTAATTTTCTTAAGTCTCAAAACGCATACAAGAATTTAAATTCTCATCGAAAAATTCAATCAGAGAATAAAGTTCAGAAAAGAAATACAAAAGAGAAGAAAATATTTCTCAAGTTAAAATTAGTTACGATATTCCTTGAGAAGTTCCATGCATGCATTTTTTAAATGACATAACTCTAGCTATTCCTGCATCTGATTATTGACACACTTGACTGATTATTTTGTTGATGCTAAGGGAATAAGATTGGTTAGGGGAATATGAAAGAAACAAGGAGTGACAGAGGGAGAGAGAGAGAGAGTGTGTGAGAGAAGAACTAACCCTACCCATATAATTTCTGTAATTGTTGTTGCTCCTGCCACTTTTCGTTTCCACGATCATAATTAACCTGTTCCTTCCTGTGTCGCAAACCCGAACCCGATACCAGTCCGTGTTCTTCTTCTGCTACAAAATTATAAATAATATTTTGCCGTTGTTGTTGTTTTTGTTTTTCTGGTTGATATTCGTCGTATCTTTCTTAATTTTCTCGGTGTTAATTCATTTTTAATGGAACCGCGCTAGCGTTTCTTGATTCATCACTTTTTTTGTTGTTTTTGTTGGCCACGTTTGTCTTATTGGTAGCAGAAGAAGAACAACAACAAGAAGAAGCTACCAATTTGCATGACTCTTTTGTTCCGTGTATTATTTCTACCTTTTGTGTCTTCATTGTTATTGCGGTTAACTCTTAGCTATTTTCACCACTCCTTTTTCCCTTTTTTAATTTTTTAAAGAATTTTCTCTGTGGGATCGGTGGCAGGTTTGGAAATACCTTTGGAATTGTTTTCTTTATCGTATCGTCGCCAAAATATTCCCATGAGAGTGAATATTGTTAAGTTTTTGTGCTTGTAGGAAGAATAAAAACAGAAGAACGTAAGGAGATTGTATCTTTCATAAAATGCTGATTCTTCAGAATAAGTTATGATTCTTCTCGGTCTGATATGTCTATACTAGAAGTATTATAGTTTTTAAACAAATCAGATGAATTATGGCAAAATTTTAAATATGAAAAACATTTGGTAAATATATTTTTAGAATTTAGTTTAGAAAATTTTAAAGTCTAATTAATTATAAAATTACAAAATATTTAAATACTATTAACAATTATTGTTAATCAATGGTCAAAAGATTCAATGGTCACTTGTAAACCAACCTTATGGAGCTATAGGTGTCTTTAAAATTAAGTATAGGCTTCAATTTCCAAATTGTTTAAAGCTGTTTGGAAACTGACATGCATTACATTACATTACATTAATGAACAAACGTATAAAACCATTTCCGATCAAGTTTCCGTAGCTGTAAAAATAGAAAAGGGTGTTGCAGAGGAAATTTCGAATTTGCAGGTAATTAAAAAAATTTATGAATGTATGTCTAATATTCTGAATTGGTTTGGAAGCAATTTTATTATATTATATGAATGCCCTTTAGACATAACCGTCTGCAGTAGTAAACCCGTCGATGACAATATACTTTATCGATGAAAACGTTATAAACGGAAACATATCGAATTTGTTGTCCGTGATGCGTAGAATTTATTGGGGGTTCATTAAACTTTTTTGTAACGGAGCAACTTATTTTCGAAATTGAAGCAATTTAGTTATCGTGTAAATGATGGGGCGCATGTATAATCTTTCGTCACTTATCTTTAACTTAGATAAATTATTTCTCCCTGCCTTCTCTTTGGCAACGTCATGGACTAGTAGAGAAATTAAAAATTTTATATAAATGAAAGAGATTTTTCGATAAAATCTATGGTGCATTCTATTCCTTTCAAGGCTGACAAACAGCTGACAATTAATTTTAGAGATCGTATCTGGTGGATGCCTTTGATAGCATTTGCTGCTCTTGTTATTATTATTGTTATTATTATTTTTGTCATCATGCCAATGAATTGTCAACGGAAGTGCTAAAATCGGTGCCGAACTGGCTCCTTTCCGTTCTATTATACATTTGTACATCCCCCAATCTTCCCTCCTCTCCGGTTCATCTTCGCACTTTCGTTGCTCGTGACCGTGCCCGTGATTGTTCCCGTCCTCATCTGTCATGTGTCTTCTAGCTATTCTCGGCAATAATGTTGAATGCCTAAAGTCTTATACGATAGATCTGCGTAGTGATGAAGCTGGTTCTGTCATGCCGCTGGCTATATAATTAGAATTAACTCCAGACGTGCCTGATGTCATTTCAATGTCTGGGTGATCTTCTAAATTTGCTGTAAAAGAGCTATTTAAATCTTGAGACGCCACAACGTCACGTTTTATCTGAAAATTACACTTTTTTTGGTTTTCTTTATTTTTTTCTTGAGGTGTGTTTGGTCATTTGTTTGGTGCCGTTTTTAGTATCGTTTGAGATATTGCTCGTTTTATTGATACACTTTAATTTTATTGTTATTTAGGGTAATAAATACGAAAGGTCTTTTTCGAATATTAGTGTCAGTTTTTCACAGTTTTTTTCAGTTGAAATAAAATATGGCGAACTAAAGCTGAATGGATTTAATGGAGGGGATCTTTACGATCTATTTATTCCATTAAAACAACGACTAATTAGACAAAAATGAAAATTGGAGGTTAAAAATAAATTTTGTACTAGGGACGTTTTTTTAGTAATAATTGCAGTGTTATAAATGCACTATCGGGAGTATAATTTACATTATATTTTCTTCTCTCGATTATTTCTTGATATTATTTATTTAATGAAGAAATGATGAGAAAAACATTTTGAAAATAATCATTCCATAGAAATGACTCAGATAATTCATGAGTTTCATTTGAAAACATTATTTTTTTAATCTATAAGTATCAAATGTTCTCATAATAATTATGTCATTACCGTTTAAATGAAATTCATAATCTAAAAATGTTTTGTAGCACCCTGAACTTGAACTCTGCCCACACGACAATTTGACATTGCATCTTGCGATTGAACTTTCAAACAAATGACAAATGCAATTAGAAGAGAATGATCATCAAAATGCCACCCAGTAGGAAACAAACAGGAATTAACCCATGTAGGAGTTAAATCCACATCGAATACTATTAGTAAAAGAATTTATAACAGCAAAAGCGGGACAAATTTTATGTTTTTTTATTTTTAATTCATAATCGTATGACTGAATTTTAGAAATTGTAAATTTCGTAACAGCACGTTCCGTTATAAACGTTCCCTTATGATGATGATAAATGGTTTCTAATGGCGCACCTAGAAGTTTTTGAAATAATATAATTGTATTCGTGTGTAAATGTGAGTGTATTTACTACATGCATGCATAGAATAGTAAAGAAATGAACGATTGATGGTTGGTTTTATCGGTTGTATAAATTCATTCATTCGAAATATTTGTAGATAGAAATGTGTCAATCAATATCACACACTCATAATGATTTTCTGAATTGATTTGGAATATAATTGAAAAGACTTTTCATGTCCATTAATTTTATAAAAAGTAAATGCATGCTGCTGCTACAAATTTATCCCGTATCCAGTTTCAGACGATGTCATTTTGACAGGCGGAGTAGAAATCTAATTAATCCAACTTCACTTTTGATAGTGCAATATAATTTTTTAAAATGTCAAAATAATTTCTGACACCACCATCTGAGAGGAGTATGTCTGACTTATACTATAATTTTTACCCATGACAGCTGTTCACGTAGTGTAAATTTCTTCAACTTCCTTTCGTATTGCTAAAAATTCCGTAAAAATAAAGCAAAAATGTGACGTGAGAAAACACGATCATGAGAGTTAATTTTTTCTTGGGTTGATTTTACCAACAAATGTTAAAATTATTGAACGAGAAGGGCAAACGAAAGGATGCAAAGGAAAACGTTTTATCCAACGCATAGAAACCGAGTAGCCCATGATTTTGCAACCGCCTTTGTAAGGGGTTAATTGACCGACTGGCTGACCAGGTGAATAATTCGAAAGCGTATGAAAAAAAATAATGGGTGCGGCAATCACAATCAATCTCTCAAATGCAAAATAAAAGTGTAAATCGTGGTGCAAAAACTCTACAATAGGGGTCGCAGCTGCCAACGATTGTAAAAAAGTTCATAAAAAGAAAATAAATTATTGCAAATCGACTTTCGCTGCAGCCAATTTGTATACATATTTATATACTATATTTTTAAATATATAAAAATCGATCTAGATGTACCGATTCGAGATTTTAACTCCCATATTTTTTGTCACATTAACTTAAATTAGAAAAATTGAAAAATTAAAATTAATGCAAGCATTCATTAATTTCTTGACTATTAAATACATAGTTCAATTTTTTGTATGAATTCGTAAAATATTTATAAAAAATTGATTCTTCGTAATTTTGATCATCTCTAACAGATTATTTCATAAGTCAATGCTTGCGTGTGTGTGTAGCCAAGTGTTGAGGCGTGTAAACCTGTGTGACTAATTTCAAAATAATTTGAATTTTCCGTAAAAAATTTTACATTTCTTAATTTAATATTTCCCATTTACTGAATTTGTAATTTACTGATTTCTTTTGATATTTTTTAAAATTTATCCTTTCTACATTTTCATAATAAAAATAATACACAACGAGTCTATATGCATGGAAGTACGTACAAACCAGTTTGTTTACAGGATGGTTTGCTAGGGTTTGTGTATGCGTGTTTGCTTTTTGTTGAAGCCAGAGAGCGAGGTGCATGTGTGTGTGTATGGATGTAGTTTTGCTTTGTTGCAAGCAACCCATGTTCAGAACGTTTCTGCCATTCTTCTCCGTGTTGGTTGTTTTTCTTTTCTTTTCTGAAGAAACCAGTTGTTGCTCGTTGTAATTGTTTTTATTGTTTTTGTTGGAATGACCCAAGCGCGCATACGTCTTGTACTGTGCGACAATGTAAATAATTACAACAACAGCAACAGTAATAATAATAATAACAACAACAAAAGAAACCAGTAAGCATAAATTCAAGAGAACATTAATAACGTTACCGCATTTTGTGACGGAGCCACAGAAGAAGTCAACCAGCAGACGAAAAGCCATCAAGCAGATTAGTTTTATTTATTTTCTTACTGGTGGGTCAATCGTGACGGTTTTCAATCATTATTTTTGTTTTTTTTTATTCAAAAAATCCTCTTTCTTTTTAATTGTTTCCCTTTTCTTCAAATATTTCGAATTGAATTTTTCAATCAGAAATGACGGTTTCTAAATAGTTTGAAATCGTTATAAACAAGGTGTTTCCACCACCGCCACCACCTTCATACACATGAAGGGGAACATGTGTGTGCGTGGGGTTTTTGTCTAGACGTCTAGATTATTTGACAGATTACTCCATCAACGGTTTATCTACGGTTTCATATGAAGGATGCACGCACACGCACACGCACACACTCGTATAGATAGTGGCATTACAGGTATCCAACAGGTAAATTAACCAGTTGATATGATTTCATGCCCGCGTAAGGGGGAAGAAGTGACAACGTGGATGACAATTAAGACTACAGACATGCCGGTATTTAAAGGTGTGACCCTATAAGTAGCACCGCATATATGGGTGTATCATATCGTTTGCTGTAGTTGTTTTCTGAAATAAGAATTTTTGGAAGAATTTTTCATTTTTCCGCGGAATTATCATACAGTGGATTTATTTAGATCACCTGCATTTAATACTTAATCATTGTAGTATCGAGACTGAGACAGAAAGAAGGAGAAGGCGAGAAGATATAATTATTTATTATTTCAAATATCTCACTTCTATATTTTTTCATGAGATAAGATATGAGAAGCTCAAGCTCAAACTGATAAACATTTTTTAATATAAAAGAGAATAGAAATAAGGTTCGTTTTGAAAATGCTATAAGTTCATATTTTCAAAAAAAAAAAAAGAAATTATTTTAAAAAATTCTATGTCAGATTTGAGAACATTTTGACAAAAAATTGATAATGTTTAAAGAATAAAAAATCTAGACTTGTAAGCATGAATTCCATCCAAAATGATACCCAGGAAATGAAGTAGTTTTAACGTACAGACATTTCATTTTAAGAGTAAATATTTTTCATAAAATAAGTAAACTTATCGTTAGAGATCTAACAAATTTTATCATACGGTGCATACTAAAAGGCTGCACAAAACAAAATGAAACGCTTGATTAAAATGACGCACAGTAACAGTTTTTTAGTTGACCGAACATTCGTTTATCAATCAAATCACAGAGTGGCGTCGTTTCAGCATCTGAACCAATCGTCAGGGGAGTGTTTTCATCAAAAATTCCGTAATTGATTCGGAAGTCTTCGTTTGCTTCCCAATAGATTGCTACTTTAGACAAAACTGTAAGTTGTCTTGAGCTCATTTTTAGAATGTATTGTGCAGCCCTCTACTGCTTACCGTGCCGAATGAGGTTAAAAAACTTGAGGTGCAGTGCTTTGCAGTAAATGAAAGGAGGACTAGGGAGGAACGGTGTAGAGGGAAAATACTGTAGAATGGGAAAACTCGAATTGCCTGATAAGAAAGAATAAATAATTCTTGTTTGCCTAAAATGATAAGAAAATAGTTCATAGCATGATATTGGGTGTAACGAAACTTTAAACTCGCAATTTATTAAAATCACTGAAGATCAGAAATAAATGGGAAAAATTCCATTTTTAAAATTTAATCTATTTTTAAGAGAAAAACCTATTTCAATCAAATTGAAACGTAAGAGAACGAGAAAAAACAAATGCATTAATAATAATAAAAATATAAATATTTTTAGCCAAATTGTCGTCGAACGACTGAGTGAACTTTGAAACTTTAAATGATCATAACGCAATTACGCTAATGAGAATAGTGATAATGAGGATTATTGTTAACGACTTTGATGTTTCAATTTGAAAATTTTCAGACATGATTTTATGAATGAATTTTCAAGAGTTGACATTTCAAGATTTTTTTATGCCCTGAATAATTAAACTTTTTCTCTATTGATAAAATGACTCTCGCACACACGCATATATAGATCATATTTGAATAGTAAATGATAAGGCGAATAATGTGTGTGTGGCTATGCGTTTGGGATGATACGTGTACATGCTTGAGATTTTATTTTAAATAAATACAAATAGACAACGGAGGAAGCGTGTGAAAATTATCAACGAAAGAGTCTCAGGTCTCTGAAACTTGGATTTGCTTATCATTTCTGATTTATTTATTTTCATTTGATGGATTAATATTTGTCGGCGAGGAAAATTTATAACATATATTTCATTTTTCTGTATGAACCATAAAATAATTTCAACTTCTTGCAATAATAAAATTGTGTAAACAATCCACATTTGCATGAAATAAAATATTTAATGAAAATAAATTTGTAAGAATATAATCATGGTATTATATTACAATATACATAGATTTACAAAAACCAACAAATATCAAAGAAAAATATTAAATTAAAAAATGAAAAAATAAATACTTGGAAAAAACTGCTGATGATTAACTTACAGATGATTCGCTGGTTTTAATTAATTTCTGAAAATTTGTCTAACGTGCAAATTTTTATTGATTAGTGTCTTATTTTCAAATTTAATTACTGACAATTCTAATCAACTGACTATTCTAATCTCTTAATTGTTTGTTTATTATTTCAATAGTTTTCCATTTTGATAAAGTTTAGTAATTTTGATTTTGACAAATTACA
Source organism: Physocephala rufipes (assembly GCA_963966595.1). Lineage (NCBI taxonomy): Eukaryota > Metazoa > Arthropoda > Insecta > Diptera > Conopidae > Physocephala > Physocephala rufipes. The sequence goes on from OZ016505.1 coordinate 2,627,375, forward strand.
ATAACAAAATAAATTTTTAAAAATTAACGACTAATTATGGTTTAATTGAAGTTAATGATATTTAATAAGCTGTTTAGTATTAAATGTGAAAAAGCTAGTTTTTTCACAATCCGCACACTTACATTTGGTAATACCCATTCTCTTGAAGAGAGTACGTTTCTGTGTGTGTGTAATCTGCATACCCAGTAGAAATTTTATTTTATATTACTTCTTATTGGTGGTAAATAACAATAACAGAGTTTTCAGAGTGAAAAATAATTACTTTTATTAGAAACCAATTACAAAATGTGCGATCCTTTTATGGTTTATATTCATATTTATATTGGTTTTATATTGAATTATTTGTGAGAACAGAAGCTTTTATATTTATCCTTCAAACTTTATAATTTCTATAAATAATACCTTCATTACGAACATCGCGACGAAAACTTTTCTGTCCTTCGTCAAAAGTTTAACAAGAGTGTTTTTCTTTTTGGTCCCGAGTATCGCGCCTTGCCCTGAAGGAAAATAAACTTGTTTTCTCTTCTTTCTTTGTTCTTCCTTTCTAAAAATAAACTTATCTTACTAATGCATTTTCTATGGCTTGATTGAAGTTCTTTCTTTAAACTGGACTCGTTCTTGTACAAAAGAATTTAAGTAATTCAGACAAAGTAAAAATATGCGCAAAATAGAACAGTTGGGGGGAGTGAGTTAAAGTCTTGTCTTTCTTTAATACAAGTATTTCGATTAAGAACTTATGTTTCTTATTAAAAAGTATTTGTTTCAATAGTTGAATTATTAAAATGTATTTTAGTAATACAGTCGCGTATATAGTCAGCTAAAAATCTATTAAATTGAAGAATGAAGGAAACCGTTTCTTTACAAACGATTTAGTTGAAATTCTTTAGACATTATTTTAAACCACTAATGATTTAAAGCATTAATTATTTTTATATAGACATTTAATAACTTTTTATCGCCAAAAATTAATTGAATTATTCCCAAAATGTTATCTATATCTATTTAAAATCGGTCATACGGTAGCGCGTGTACTCCTTTTTTGTCATTCTTTGATCATCTATTCCTAATCGTCTTTTGGCTCTTAAGGAAATGCAATTAAATTTTTGAGGAAATTGAGGAAATATTTTATTAAACGTGCTTAAAATTCATAAAGCAGCAGTAAAAATATTATTTCTTTTAGTAACTCATAAATGTATTTATTAATAATCAGTTAACGTGCTATCACCGAAAAACTATTTGTGAGGGTGTTAAAATTGGTTTATTAAAAGAAATTGATAAACCAAAAATGTACCCTAAATATTTACAATATAGGCGTTAGGGTTAGAGTGCGGTGAGGCGACCGCCCAGGGTACCAAATACAAAGGGACGCCGCAGGCAGGGGTACAGCAGGTTTCAAAAGCAGTAGGGGGTGCAGTTGAAATCTCGCCTAGGGCGTGAGTGTGGAGCTAAAACCGGTATTTGATATTTAATATCTCGTGTACGTGACTAAATTAAAATTTCCTCTTGTGAGAATGGAAAAAATTAACCTTTTATTGTAGTCAAATACTAATTGCTTTCGTTTTGTAATAAAATTAAATTTGTAAATGGATTAATATGGTCGATATAAATATTTATTGGTATTGTAAGTTTCTTCTATTTGTACTGCACAATCTCTTCATAATAACCTTTTCATAGTCTCCGTAATAGCCAGAATTTTGGGATCAGAATAACCCAGTTGGAATTGCGTAAACTCTTGCTTTTATGAATTTATTATGAATTATGAATTTATTATTATTTATTATTATGAATTTATTTTATGAATTTATTATTATTTATTATTCGATCTACGTTAGAACTATTATTTTTTATGTATACATATTTTTTATAAATCAATTATTCTATCTCGGAATTGATGGTTGAGTCAGTAACTTTTAAAATCATTGGGCAAGCTTTAATTAATAAAACATTAACTCTTTTAAAAACATCTTTATTCGCACGACTCTCATGACTATAATTTGAAGGCTAACAACATTGAAAAATTCTCAATAAATACTCAAAACATAAAACAATATTCTTTTTAACTTTTCAGATTATTTTTTGATTATTAAAGAAATATAAATATTTATAAAGAATATACAAACAATTTTTTTAAAATTCACTGAATTTGAACTTTATTAAAATAGTGAAAAAGATAGTTGCCTTCGTAAGTACTTGCAATCGCGATGTCGGTCAGTATGTATTTTGTATAAATTCACTAACTTTTTTTGCTGACCTGATGCCTGTCATTGGACAATACTGAATCTGAATATTATGTACGTCCAACGACGACCTAAAATAGCGACAATTTTTTTAAAATGTATGTGAGTTTATAAATATATTGTTATATCTCCATGTTCTTGCTTCTGCGAATCAATGCTTAAATGCGAATCAAATGCAAATTAATGCAAATATATTTATTAACGCCATATCAGCCGGTTTTTAAAAGACTTGTAATATTAATACTTGGTGCTTTATGATTTTTAAAATTTTTAAATAAAGAACTAAAATGTAATTTCACGAATTTAATTCAACATTTTTTAAGGTCAATAATTGAACTCTAATTAGTTTTTAAAATGTCTACAACCGTTAACAAAGTTTATTTATAAAATAGTTTTGAAATTTGACGTTTGAATTTAAATTTGAGTTTTGAAAAGGAAACGTCTTAGGACTGAACAAACATCAATATTTTGTATAATGTTTACCTATAGACAGTTAATAATCTATTATACAGATAATGCATTATTAGCATTTTTCTTACAGAGGCATCTAATGTAAAATCAGCGTTGAAGAAACCAACAGGATGATTAGGATGAGTTTTAGATATTTAAAATATGAAATATTTTAAATATAAATAATATTGTTAATAATTTTCCGTTATGATAAAAATTTCTGGAGTAAATTCAGCTTAAGAAAGTTGCAGATTTTTATAAATTTCTATGAATCAACAAAATCAGAAAGCAAAAAAGCAAGCAATTTTTCAAAGAATCCCACAAATAAGTGTGGGGAATACTTTAAATTTGAATTCGAATCTTTTATCAATCGCGAAAACGATATAATCGCTACCGCAAAACCTCAAACATGTCTTATCTTTGCTTCGAGTTTTATGACTCATTATAAATAGTTTTTGTTTGCATAAAATGAATCAACATTTCGTTTGAACGTGACGTGGATTGCAATTTTCTAATTTATTGTAATGCACACCTCCCACCCTCTATCCATCACTCGAGCGGATTTTGTAATTACGATTGGAATCCATATGTTTTTATTTTTGTTGCAGATGGATACAACTGTTAATCGTAACGAATTTCAAATACATTCTTTCGAATCAACCCTGATATCTTCGGCATTGCTCGGGATATCCTTATTTTATACTCGATTTTTTGCTTTTACGAAACGATAGCGAAACGAACTATTTCGAGGGCATTCGTTATTAAAATTGACTTTTGTGGTTTTAATTGGTGTTAAACTAAGACGTTCTAAGGGGTGGCGATTGTATGAAAAGGGTGGATGGTGGATGCGTGGGTGTAAGTTGGTCTGGGCGATGAGAAAGAAGAAGAAACATAATAAGAACGGATACATAAATCATAAATATCTTATCAAAAAAAAAAAAAAAAAAAAAAAAAAAAAAAACAAACTGCTCCATGACACGCGACCGGTAAAGCTCTTAAACGGGAATGGTGGTGGTTTACCGAGTTCAGATCTTTTCGTTTCGTCTGATTTGACGACAAGGGTGAAAAGAAGACCCATCTGGATTTTTGGTGTTGGAAATTGCTAGAGAGACCAAATTGGGTGGAAAGCAATTACGTTTATCTTCCATAAAAGTTGAAGGTGCGGCGCGTCAGAGAAAAGAAATCAGAGAAATCCTTTTCTTTCCATTATCCGTCAATTAATCGATAGACGCTTTTCATAAGCCTGACATGACAATGGCTTCATTATTATCACATCGTCATCATCATTATAATACTATTATTATATTTTAATTTTTATTAAGAAATAAAACGAATTTAAATAAAGTTAGAATTGATCGGGATCGGGTTAAAATCGATGTATTTGTAACATAAAATTATAAATAAAAATGAACTGGAAAAAACTGGAAAGTTGGCGTCATATTTTTAGCTTTTTTGTTATATTTTTTAATCGATTTACTAGAGAACTGCTAATAATTAGCAGAGGCTGAATCGTGTCGATTCATCGTTATTGCTGATGATATTCGTTAAAATTTAAAAGTGCTTCGACGATGGTTGACAACGACAGATCAACAAAAACAGGTTTTGCTCAGTACGTTCATGAAGAAATTTCTTGTCATGTAAGAAGAATTGCTTCATGACAAATCGTCATAGTGTCACAATCTCCTATCCTGTCGATAATTTTTCATCCTCATCAACATCACTCTCATCGATATTAAGGCAATAACTTGGAAATCTTGTTTTCTCTCTCGCTGTGTCTCTCTCACATTATCGTAGGCGTATTTAAAGTGCCTTCCTTCTACTGCTTCCGAAGGTAAAGCTTAGGAATACTTTTGTTACCTCTGCTCACTTTCCTATTGGGTTATTTGATAAATATACACACGCTCACACAAATGAAATTTCTGGTTTATAAATAAAAACCCGTTCTTGCAATGACACGGGTTTATTTTAGATCGCTTCGCAGAAGCGATAGTAGTAGAAGGAGAAGAAGAACAAGAGGAATGAGGTAAAGTTATTTCTTGTTAGCCTCTTTTGTTGTTAAGTTGACAAGTTATTGCCATTTTCTTGTTCGTGTTAGTTGTAGAAGTGTTATTATTTCTACTGCTGATGCTGCTGCTGCAGCTATTGTTGCTTTTATTCGTGTTGTTGTTGTTGTTGCTACTGCTCGCTACTGTTACTGCTGTTATTAAGTTTTTAACAAGCACAAAAACAACAACAAATGAACATAAATCTAATTGTTTAGCATCATCACTACTAACGTCATTATCACAAATTTTTTCGAGTATTGAGCTCATTAAATTTGAAATTTCTACCGGGAATGATTAAGCGAAAATAATAAAAGCAACATTAAAAAAAAAACAATTGAACAACTGAAAATTAATGGAAAACAGAAAGTAGAGTGACAATAAATTAAAATGCTAACAACAATAATCACGAAGAAAAAGAAGACGACTGAGAAGAATAAGAAGAAAAGCATCATTTCCGGTTCGTGCTTTTGTTCTGGTTTTTTAGATCTATCTCGGTTTATTATTATGATTATTTAAAGAGCATAATTCAGCTTATTCTTCAGTGTTGTTGCGGCAGAATTTTTAATTTGTTTAAAGAAAAAAGAGAGTAAACCTTCTTGGAAATCTGTTTATTATAAAACGCTTTCTCCGCACAAAATTTTGCGTTTACCGACATTCGTATTTACCGACATTTTTATTAAATAACTAGGACACCAATTTTGAAGATCGCGATGAAATTGAGGTTCGAAATTTCGTGATAAAGTCTGTAGAGAATCAGAGTGCAAGATAACGTATACACAAATTATCCACGACCATTTTCAGGCTAGAAATTCGTTCGATTTTGGGTTGAATTTTCGGTCGAATTTGAGGTTTAAAATATAATTTACGAATTGTCAAGAAATGAGGATTTTACTGAAATTTTTGATATTAAAAACAATATGAATATATTGGTCTATTTTTATAATTGTCTAATACCAAAATTTATTGAAAAAGATTGAATTTATGTATGAGCGAAATATTTCCGTGACATCGATTTGTTATAAAATGTTTTATAAGGCTCAATATTTAATATTTATTTAGGAATAATTTTTATCACTTTAAAATTATTCAATTCGAAATTCATTATCCGGCTTACTCTCCGGGAATTTGTATGCTTCGGTCTAAAAAGAGGAACAAAGGTGAAAGGCATAAAATAAACAGGATCTGAGTGATATCAGGTTTTAATTAAATGCAATAAATGCAAGCAGCTAAATCTAAATATTTAGAGCTCAGTTATTTATTTTCCTCTTGGGATACGAGAGGGAGCAAAAAGAAAAACTCTTCTAAATTCGCAACATTCGAATCGTTTATTTGAGAATACGTAATATCTATCTCTTTTCCCTCTACGCTGTCTATTGAGAAAAATCAGGAGTAATCTATATTTGTTATCCCTGAAGTAACTGAAAAATGTTGAATGAATGAATCTCGGTTAAAGGCCGGATGAGTCAAACCGAGATGTTTTATAAACCTTCTTTTATTATCGAGTGAATGTCTTGCTGCAGAATTGGTTCGGAAAGCACGCTACTGGTGTTAACATCGTGCCACACACTGCGGTTTTATCCTATTGCTTTTGTCAAACCCGCAAAATCCTCTCAATGATCGCTGGCAAATAAATTCATTCGTCCACACAATGATATCAAAACAACAGAAAAACAAAACCCTCAAAAGCAACTTCGAGCAAACTATTTAATATTTGTGTATATACATATATATAATTTTTTTAGCAAAATTAGATCATGCGGTTTTAGGGTGAAAGCATAAAAATTATAGACGCAGTAGTTGCTGCATCAAGTTTTTATTGATAAATTGCAAGCAGTAAATCTTTCTTGTTTGTTTGTCCGACGTGCACGTATTGTTTTTGTTAATTGTTGTTGTTGTTGTGGAAAATTAAATTTGTAATTGAATATCTTTGATCCGGGAGTTCGTAGTAGATTGTTTAAGTGATTTCATCAGTTATCGCCGTGGATCGAGACGCATTTCAATAAACGATCAAATGTGAAGGAAAATGGATGTAAGACGCGCGATGGACTTTAATTACAAATATGCACTTTTATATATAATTCGATAATCAATTAATCTGAGATCGAAATATTTCGATATTCATTATTTCTTACTCGATAACTCGATAATCGATAATTATATAAATAATGTTGTTAATTTTCAATTGGTTTTCAATCAAGAAAGACATTTTCAATTCCTGTTTACGAGTTTTTTAACTGAAATCAGTTTTGCTTTTGCCAAAATTTTAACAAATCGCTTTGATAAAAGATCGTAATTAGTTGACCAACGTTATCTATTAAAATTATCTGGAAAAATATTAAAAAAAACGAACAAAAAGAAAGTACAAACAGGAAGTCTGGTAACGCTTTGCGATGATTCTTTAATATTATATTTACAAATGAAGAAGCAACAAACCAACAAACCAACAAACCGATCAGTCATCCAACCAATCAACCAACCCACCCAGACTCAAGCTCAAACCCAAGCCCAAGCTTCGATTGCACTTTACGATAGAGATAAAATGATATATCTTTCGTGTTATACGTCTTGAAAAATAAGAATAAAATAAAATAAAATGTTCAGATAAATAAATGCAATGATATAAGAATTGCGAGCGCTTTAGACTACAAAAAGATTGATTGTGGCAAAACAAAAACAAACAGTCGAACAACAGTCATTGCCAATTTGCGGTAGCGCGAAATCTATCAAGAAACCCACCGAACCAACAGAATTTATTCGCTTCCATACGAAGCAATGGATTGTCACTGACAATTGCCGCGACTGCTGCAGCAGCTGCTATAGCTGAAGCTGATTCTAGTTAGCGTTCTACGATATGAAAACTAAACGAAACGAAAGAATGAAAAGAAAAAATTAATTTTAGTAAAAAAGAAAGAAAGCTTGATACAATTTTACGACTTGAAGTCTTCAATGAGCGACCGAGTAAATATCCCGTTCGAGCTCGAGCTCAATTTACAAACAGATAATTGCGTTGTCGCAACATCTCGCTGAATTGAAATTGACTGACTGAATGGCATACAAATTGAAAGTTCAATCGACTGGTTTAGTCGATTTATGTCTATCGATAAACGATGGCAACACGCTGACTTTTAACAATTCTACTCGTTATAAAATAAAACAAAGTAACGTATTTGAACACACGCACCCATATGCACACACGCACAAATACACACACACATATGCAGACATAAACACACACATATGAACACACATACATACAAATACCCTAACACGAACAGACAAATGTGTTGCTGTAGAGGCACCACATTTCATACAAATCAATAAAAAACAGACCCAGATAAAATGTTTCGATAGCCACAGTTAACGGTTGATTACGTATCGGTCAGTCAGTCGATCGATCGAATATGATCGGTGGTTTAGTCGTTCCGATACGATCGGAAGCATTCATGATATTTGTTTTGTCCTTTCGTCATTTGCTTGGGGTGTTCCATTTTTTTGTAGCTTAGCTTGCGCTGAGAGTACATTAACGTTTATCAATAACTGTTAAAATGATATGCTCGTCATAACTAGTTCCTGCACTTTTACGGGGCTTTGATATTGTTATGTTGTTTCGAATTATAGCAGAGTCTCACGTCTATCCCGCCCATTAAATCGAGGGCAATATCTATTACGGTAGTCGTGATATAATAAAGCATCGAGCAAATGCAGTAATTATTATATTCATTCCACTTGAAATTAGTTGATGCGTGCGTCGTGATCGATGCGTCATGGGTATGCGTTTGAAATTTTATCTGTGTTTTTGATTCATGGCTGCTGGTTGGCATTCTTCATTGAGTGTTCTTCATTGTTATAAATTCCCTAATTTCATTTTAATTCACTCCCTCCCTTCGCCACATAACCCCGGCATTCTCTTTTCTATTGTCTCTTATTAATTTCGGTAGAAGGCCGAACAAGACCCAACCCCGGTCAGACTTCACTTTTGTTCAAGCTTTCCCAATCAAAAATTATTCCTTGTTCAATTTCTCGAAAATACGAAAACACTATGATAAATCGGTGGCAACAACAACAACAACAACAACAACAATAACAACAACTAACAACTATAACAATCAACAATAGTAATTTACATTGGTTTCATTTTGTATTCATTTCAATTGATTCTCTTCTGAAGTTCGAGATTCTGTTTGTATCTGTTCGCTTTATTCTTAATTAATTCAATTATTTCTCGAGCCCTAGAACACATTCAAATCTTCTGCCTTGAAATCTAAGTAATTCACCCTTCTAAAGCATTCCGTCTATTAATTTATTGTCTTTGAAGGGGTTTATCCAAACACTTTTCAAAATCCTTCAATTAATAAAAATCATTAAAATTATTGAAGTGAGTTTACTAGAACAGATTTATCGAAGGGTGTGGACGCGGAAGGGGGTTGTGGAGGTAGGTCTGTTGGGATCATTGACTTGTTCAATTTTCAAAAAATACGTTGAATACATCGTTTTATATTCGTTTAAGAATCTTTGCTTTATTTTTAAATAATAAAGCCTGCTCGTTTTGCCGCAGTTGTTTGAAATGTCAGGATTTATCTTAGTCATTGCCTAAGATTCTTTTTTCTCTCGAAATACTTAATTTTTTAAAAAAATTTTAATTCAAAATTTTGTTTCTTACAACGAAGATTATTTTCTAGAATAATTTCTAGAATTTTACAATAATTAAAATTTTATAATTAAACTATTCGATTCCCTGACAATAAATTGTCGTTTTCCATCTGTTTTCTGCCTGATTCTCTGGAACTCTACAGTAATCGCAGCTATTAATCGTTAATCACTATAGTTTTCTTATAAAAAATTACTGAAAAGTGGAAACTGAAACTCTAAGCGAGGTCGTTTCGAGAAGGAAAAACAAGTATTCATGTGCTGGGGCAACAAAAACAGAAGAATGCAGAAACCATTTAGTTTCTTCTAGTTTCTGTGAAGCGATCGTTTAGCAACGAATACTAGAAAAAGGACTTCTAGGAAAGAGTTCTTCATGCGATTGCACACTTTTCATTACAATCGCCATTAATGCGTCATCAACAATTTCATAACATAATAATTTTTTCATTCGCAATAAATCGATTATTCATCTAAAATTAGCCTTTAGCGCCACTACTTCAACGAAGTCGAAAATGCCACTCCCTCCGATCTAAGAATAGAATTAGCAACGATAACGTTTCTCGTTGCGATTATTTTCCATGATATTTCAAATGTCATCCTCGTCTAAGAATTCTGTGAAATAACGTTGCTTAATTCTCTCCAAGCATCGACTTGTTGGTGTTGGTGCTAGTGTATTGTTGGTGCATGCGTGATATTTTGCATTTGTTAAGAATGGCAGACGGTTTTTCTAGAAAACAGTCTCGGATTTTGCATTCCATGACCATCGAGGGTTTGCCAAGGGCAGACAATCAGATTACTGGCGGGTCATCAAAGTTTATGGCTAAATCCATTTATTGATAATCCATGAAGTCTAATCCTATCCCATAAAACAACTGATAATAAAGGAGGAAATAAAAAAAATTCAAAAAAAATTTTTGAAAAAAAATTAAATGTTTGGCAACACCTGCCGATCCGCTGAGAAAGAAAGGCCGCTTTGAATTTGTTGTAAATAAAAGTCGCGAAACAATGTGACAAAAACAAATGTCGCATTACTTGCGAGTTTTTGCCGACGTGGAATGTCAAAATGTCGTCATTAATTTATTGTTTATCGAATCAATAATTAGACCGCTAAAGAACGACGAATAGCCGACCGAGGGTAACCGATATGAAAAATAATTGAAGGATCGAAAAGGGACGAATGAAGAGAGTGCATAAGAACTAACTAATTGATTCATAATTTTGTAGTTATCGTAAGAGTTTCTGAGGGAGTAGCGTTTATTACAGTCATGGAAACAATATGAAAATCTGTTTTTAGTATTCCTTTTTTAAATCACCAAATAACTGCGTCAACGCAACACATACACTACTTTTTTGGTCTCCTGACCGTGAATAACGATCTTATAATTAATGACATTCTCTTCTTCATTAAACCGCCTTCTCCCCCCCAAACACCAATTATATCTCTTGATATTTTTACAACAATATCATTATCATCATGAGCAACAAAAATTATGTCGCCAATAACAACAACAGCTGTGTAGATGTAATTGAAGCGAAAGATTTAAACGCCGCTATTATTTAATCTTTTAATAAAGTCTCTGGTAACAATAACGTAGGCCAACAATTAATCACGAGGCAGGGCAGATATCAAAACATATACACCAGCAACCGACATCATCACCACCGCCATTGCCACTGCCTGCAACTACAACAGCAACAGCAACATCAGCATAAACAAATCAAAAGATTCTTCAATTAAAACATGATCATAAGAGATGGGAGAAACCAGCATCCACCCTCCCCTCCACCCTCCCATACACCCTTTTGAAATGTGAATTGAAATTACGCGCAGCCGCACAGCAACGAAACAACGTTGCAGCGAGGAAGATAGAAGACAATAACGAGTGTAACGCATTCTGCTGTTTCTTGTATGCGTTTCATAAAGCAGAGTTCAGGGAGTGCGCCCTGAAGTGTGCTGCTGCTGTAGTTGCTAACGCATCTGTAGGCCTGATAATTATCATTGTCCCGATCATCATTATTATCATTGATAAAGTATGCTTATGAACGAGACGGATGGACGATTGGATGGATGATCAGTAGGCTGGTGTGTGATGGAAGCAGCAGCAATACATGCGTGCGCATTAACATTTATCCTAACTACCAGATACGCATAACGACTGCTGTACGCGCGGGCGCATCCATTTCGAATGACATCGAGTAACCCGGCGTTATGCGTCGAAAGAACGCCTTCGAGTGCATGAGAATGCGAACGTTCCTATTTTTTTGAAGTTATCTTTTTTTATACCCAAGCAAGTTTTTCAATTTACTTTGAAATATATGTATATAGTAGTATTCAACTTGTAATTGTTGTTTTTGTGATAATGCTTTTTATTCAGTAGGTTACTTCTGTTGTCGCCACGAATGCATACTTCAGACAGATTTAGAGTTGATAAACAAAAAAATACGAATACGCATTTTCAAGTAGCTTTTTTATAAAATATGATATATAAAAAAATATAAATCGGTTTTGCGTGATAATACTTAAATAATTGGGTATAAAATGAAATGACTTATTTCAATTTATAAAAATCGCAAAGTGACTCTCATACAATTAAAAAAGTCCATAAAGAGATTTGATTTTAGTGGTAAGCCCAATATTTTTTACTCTAATTTAGATCCAGAAGAATCTTAATAATTGAGTAAGTGTAGGGTAAGTTCGAATATTGAAGAAAAATTTGTAAAAAATAACAGTAATAAAAAAATAATTGCCAAATATGGATAAGCTCAATATGAAACTAAAGCCATCTTCGAGGTTTATTTCACTTTTATGCATCTCTCACTCGCTCCTCTCCTCCTCTTGATCCACCACAACCTTACCCTACTCGAATTCATCCGTATCTTTTCAAAAGTTACCCCTTTTGTTACGCACACTTTGGGCCTTCTTTCCCAGAGGCGTGCCTTCCTAAATGAGTGTGTTTAATTTCGTCACCGCTTTTCTTAATTTGCTTTAGTCTTATATTCTTAAGTGAACTAGTCTCACTTTCAGTTTTGCTTTCGTCACGCTTAATTTACAAAATGTCAATCAAATTGATTCATTCATTCATTCAATCAAAGAACTGGTCAGTCAAAGGCTTATCGACGATCTGAGCTATTTCGTAAGCAGCCCGATATGAGCGCGTTGGAAATTGAGAGATAGAGCGTAATTAGTATACGATACAAAATTTTCATACGTGATTCCTTAAAGTTTCCTTAATGACATAGAGACCGTTTTGATTGAATATTAACGAGTATTTTACATCTACACATTCAATTTATTGGTTTTTCACGAAAAAGTGTGAATATTTAATTTACATGATTTGTTGTTGTTTCCGTTGATTTGCGAATTAATGATTGGCAGATAAATTATCGTACATTAAGACATCTTGTCGTAACACGAAATGCCGTTTTTTGAGAAGTAATCAACGATAATTCGATACCATAGCCCATTAATTTTTTTAACCCGGAAATAAACCGACGTTAGAGATGGTAATGAGTTTATAATTGTAAATCTAGAAATTTCAATAATCATGAAATCACTCCGAATGCTTTTTTCCTTCCGTTTTGATGAGATAATTTATTAATAATGCTTCTCCCTGCCTCCAAATTTTAAAATCACTCTCTTCACTAAATCTGAACACGGTAATTGTATAATCAGTTTTTAAAGTATTTTCTTCTTTATTTTAATGTATTTCAAGTGCTTCGAAAAAAGTATCTCAATACAAATCTGAAAAATCTTAACCCATTTATATTAATATTTTAACACTATTCACTACTACTTCGAAATAAATTATTTGAAGTCGAGAAGTTTTAATTAGTTTAAAAGCTTTTGAAAACATTTCAAATGAAAACAAGCAAAACGAATAACCCCTTTCCAAAATTTGTATCAGCGAGAACGAGAGGGTATGTTTGTCGTGCAAACAAATCGACGTCATTACTTTAAACTTTAAAGTAATGACGTCGATTTGTTTGCACGACAAACATACCCTCTCGTTCTCGCTGAGAACGCTTTTGTTTTGTGGATATATTGAGATCCCTTTAAAGTTTAAAGGGATCTCAATATATCCACAAAACAAAAGCGACTCACTTCACTTTTGGGATTATTTTATTTGAATTATTGAGATGTCATGTGGAGAATGTTGAGATTTTGGCAGAGCAAAAAATGAAAGAGATTGATTAAACACTACAAAGTTTGACCTTTGAAGCAGATAAAACTTTTTGTCGAAAAACACAAATTTCTAAAAAAAGCATTGCGAAAAGCGTGTTTTTAAACCTTGCCACGGCTTAAGACGTATTGCGATCAGCTTCTCAAAAACCAAATGTGATTCATTTAATCCAACATCAAAATGGGGTCAATGCCTTTCATCAGCAGCAACATCATCATCATCACCATCATTATGATTTCTTCATCATAATTTACAGGGTATGTTATGAAATATCAACAACTCAGTTATTTCCGTTGCTGCAGACATAAAATTCCCGTCGTCAGCCATTTCGGCCAAGTAGATTGGTTAAGTCGTTTCATGGAATGTAGCCAATACTGAAAGAAGGAAATATATATACATTCAAATATACATGCATATTTTAAAGGAGTTCACGTGCTGAAACGACAAGCAAGAACGCAACAAAATCAACGAGAAACTAACCAAATCAAATGAAGTCGTCGGTCATGGCTGCGGTTTTGGTTCTGGTTCTAAGAAGTAAGAGATTTTGAACTTTCAGTTTCCTCCTCCCCTTTTATTGCATTCCCTTGCTAAACCATTAGTTTATAATTTATATAATGAAGAGGTATGAAGAAAAAGAAAAAGCCGGTTTCAGTTTTGTCTGTGTTTCTCATTTATTTGTCAATTTCATATGCGTGGTTTTTGTTATGCATACCAATGCAGATTAAATGATGATGTCATGATCATGTGTTTAGCTGTCATACCGACTAACCGAGTAATCGTAAATCGTTACCATCATCATGATTACATAAAAAACCAAAAGTCACAGTCTCATTAGTTCGTAATTCTTGCAATCAAAAGGTGGCTCACATTAGACGCTTACAGACGCTCGATCAAAAAGCAACATCAATATATTACTTTTTGAGAGAGCACTTTCTCGAGCGTTTAATGAGGTTTAATGATTAGGATAATTTTATATGCAATAAAACCAGTTTTACTTGCTTCACATCTAGCACTTACGCCTCACTGTTGTTTCCCAGTTTTATTTCTACTTTTTGACACAGTTCTGTCGACCCTTTGCAGCACATTGGACCGAGATATTTGATTAATAAATTAAGTTAAAGCATATAACTAATAACTTCTTTGAAAGTACGATATAATAATGTAATTATCGATAACATTAAATTATATAAAAAATTTAAGATAACATTAAAAAATGTTTGAAACAAACGGCTTTTTGATGATAACATCAGCTGTGGATGAATTTCAAAGTTCGAAATGACATAGTCTTTCAGTATCTCTCAAACTGTTGGAATTGAGTACACTGTGAATGGGTCTTTTTCCGTTTAGTGGAAATCAGCTGTTGGCAACTTTGACATTTCGGTTTAAATCCTAGGTGAGAATTGGAGCCGATTGATAGATGGAATTAATCATTAAATCGCATTACTAAATGAGAAAACATTCCTATAGACTACAGGGTTTGCTGCTAAAACCATAAAACCATGGTAATTACAAGTGAAACGACTTTGCCAACAGAGGAGGAGCTAACCGTGCCGGAACTGAACGTATCGTCGGCTGTTTTGCACGCAGGAGCCTTTCATGTGGGCAAGCAGTGCGAATATCAAAACAATGTAAGGAATCCTTTAGATTGTCGTACATATTGTAGCTAGTTTAATATTGATTGACGCTAATGTAGACCAAAGGAATCGGTTATATAATTTATTGCATTTAACCTCAATTTATCGTGGATATCGTCGATTGCATTTTGTTTATTTTAAATTTATCTTTATCTTGAAAGGAGTTCATGCTGTGCCGCAAGGAACTGGATGATCCACGGGCTTGTATTGAAGAGGGTAAAAATGTAACTAGTTGTGCCATTGATTTCTTTCGGAAAGTGAAGAAATCATGTCATGACGAATTCATGCAATACGCCAATTGTTTGGACAAAAGTAGTGGCCACATGCGATTTAGGCAGTATGTTAACATATCAAAATCGAACCATATAATCCGATGGTTTATTTTTGTAAACATTTAATTTTAGCTGTCGTAAAACGCAAGCTGTATTTGATAAGTGCATGCTGGATAATTTCGATATGGAACGGCCAGAATATGGCTACTTTGCACGTGCCAAGGTATAGGAATTACTGTCACAGGCGCAGAAGTGTATATTCACAAGTTTGATGCATTTCATTCCTTTTAGATTCATGATTCGAAACGTCCAGCTCCACCAAAACCAGAACCAAAAGTTTATGAAGACGCAACGCCAGGTCTACCCGATGATTATCCTAGGCCGCCTGCAAAATATGGATCTCGTTTCCATTGGTTAGAATAAATCGTTCTTTCTATATACGTTTCAATTCAATTCGCCTGCAGCTGCAGACCAATAAGAATGATGAGAAATAAAAATGGGATCCCTAAATCGAATTATTGGCAGGGCATTATTTTTAAGAAATGTTTTAAACTACCGCCCATTTGGGGTTGATGCCCATATTGTTTCCTATGGTTTATAGTCCACATTAAATATTGTTTCTAATTAACTACTTCATTACTTTTCTGGAGGCTTGTCAAACAATAAGACGAGAAACAATTTCAGGTATTAAATTTTTTATTCAGGCTTTTATTAAAACAAATGATTGAGAAATGATTGTGAGATTTTTTGCAAGTTTATTCTTTGTACCACTTGGTACGTTTGGGTGTTTTTAGCTTCATTCTTTCGGTTTTATCGAGTGATTTTACCGTGCTGCCATCAATTATGCGTTTATATTTATTCACCAGCTTCAATAAATCGTCTCGCTCAATTTTTCGTCCTTGTTTTGGTCGCACGATCGCTTTACGTTCTATTTTATGAATTTGCCTTATTTTGTGCTGTTTATTTTTACGCTTTTCGGCTTTCACGCGCTTCATGTGCTCTTCTGATTGTTCCTTGATTTTTTTGTTGGAACGCAAACGCACACCCGTACCGGGTTTACTTGTTGTGCCAACAAATGTTTCAAAGTTATCACTTTTATTAACTTCAGGATTAGTTTTAGTGACTAATCGCCTTCGCTCAATTTCTTTGATTCGATTATTTACTTCTTTTTTATCATCCTTCTGTGATCCCGTTTTCATTTTTGTCAGACGCACACCTTTACCCTTTCGTTGCATCTGTCGTTCTCTACGTTTTTGCAACTTCTGCTGAAATGTTGGATTATTTATTTTTGATTTTTCTTCACGCTTCTTCTTGATTCTGTGAACATCGCGATCCTCAATGCTAAAGGCAACAATGGGACGCTGTGGGATGACGCAAACTACATATAGCAGAACTTAAAATATCAAAAACGATCTAATCTTACATGAGCATCACTAAAAATCTTTGGATTATTGTTTAGTTTACGCAGTGCAGTAAGTGCCTCCTGATGAGTATTGAAAGACATAAAACCGAAGCCTTTCGATTTTCCTTTCGGATGTTCAGGCGTGATTTTATTTTCCCTCATTACACGACATTCATGAGGCCGGTAGCCCGTATAAGAGATGACCATTTGCTTGAGTTTTTCATTGTCATAACTAAGCGGCAAATTATGGATCGAAAGACGATTTCGTGAGACAAATCTAAAAACAGAAGATGTATTTGTTAATAGTCAAAACTAATGGAAAACTAGGTCGCAACATGATCCCAGTTCGCTACATTTACCGATTTAAATTTTTTAGAACCTGAGCCTTAATTCTTTCCAGTTCATGTCGTTTCGTCATATCGGACGCCGATACACCTTGTGCTGATTTTGAACCCGTCATGATTAAGCCTTCTCGTGCTAAATATAAATTTCGGGCGTCCTTTTTGATTCCTTTACCTGAGTTTTCCAAAGCTTGTTTTTTAATCTCTTCTCGACTGAGAGCCGGATAAGGATCCATAACCTGCTCCATTAATATGAATTGTTCTCCTGACTGCAAGCATAAGTCAGCTGAATCTTTGCTTTTAAATTTTACGAACGCAGTGCCTTTGGAATGTCCGGATATTTTTTCACGATTAATAATAGCATAACAGACAGGTCCAAACTTGCGGCAAACTTTCCGTAAATCATCATCACTAGCATCGAATGGGACATTTTTCAGGAAGACAGTGCAACCCTCTTGCACGTCATTTGAAATGCGCTTTTCTTGTTGAAGTTTTACATCCGTAAGAATTTTAGTGTCCTTTTTGTCTTCTTTAATATCATCTTTGTTGTCTTCTGATTCTGTATCAGTATCCATGCTCTCCTAAAAATTATATATGAATTTATTACTGAATTACTGTTTTCATCATCCCACACAATTTAAAACTAATAAATTATATTTTACCTCATCAGAATTTCTGCTTTCTTCATATATAGGACGCGAATCTGTTTCGTCATCTTCAGAATTTCCCTCGCTCTCTTCTGCTTTTACTTCAGATTTGTCATTTTCTTCATTTTTTATCTCTATTTGTGGAGATTTATTTACTTCTGCTTCTCGCCGCTTTGCCAAATAGACATCCTTGCCCAAAGCCCAATCTATGAATACGGGCCGACCAAGATATTGTTGACCATTGCCTTTGACAATTGCTTTCGTTGCCTGATTTACGGTAGCGAATTGTACAAAGGCGCAGCCCACCAATTTGCCATTTTCGGGACGTTTTAATAAGTTAATTTCCTCGACCTCACCAAATTTTTGAAAATGTTCTCTAAGAGACTCCTCGGAGGCTTTATATGAAATGTTGCGCACGATGAGCCGAGCACGTTTATTGTGACCACGCTCGTCTAATTTTACACGTTGCTCAGTATGAAATGGTTTTTTTATTTTCGATAACATGCTTTGAGACTTTTCATTTTCCTTTTCGTGTTGCTGCGTAGCTTTATTCGAAAACATTTAATTCAATTAACTTCCCAATTTTTCAATAAAATATACGAACAAAAAGAGAATTTATATCTTTTGACAACCATATGATAAAAAAACCCAGATAGCAGGGTTGCAAAACCATATGTTAAAACTTAGGCAGTGGTAGCACTAATTTAACTTATTAGGGCCCCCACAACGCTTCATATCTTGAACGCAACGGAAACGCTCATAAATGAAGTTGTCGTTCCTACGAAGGCTGAAACAATGAAATTAGTAATTGGAGTGGTGTAGTTTTGGCAGCGTCGTTCGCTAGAAATATTATTGTGTTCAAGTTGTTAATGGGGCTTTTGTATAGATGGATAGATGCGAAGTTAATAATTGTGGAGAAACGTAAAAGGAAAATATAAAATATATATATATAGAAAATATAAATATAAATATAAGGATTCAGGAAAATACTAAGAAGAAAAATGTTGACTGGCTACTAAATTAGACATATGTTTCAGCGATTACTATTAAGTAATTACAAGGTAATTGTAGTTGTAATTACAGGGGTAATTGGAGAAACGATCGATTCGATTAAATTACGCGCGCACAACATTACCAAAAAAAATTTAATTATACCAAAATTCATAAATTAGTTTTCTAAAAAATGAATAATTGTCATTAAATTCTAAATAAATTAATTCCTTAATAAATTCTGTGTAATGAGTCCAATATATGGATATATATCATTCTTTAAAAATTTTTTTATTAAAAACATATTTAAGCAAAACGTAGAAATGTGTTGTTTTTGCTTATAATTTTTTACAATAAATTAAAAATTTTAAAATTCGAACTGGTTCCGAACAAAAGGAACCTGTTTAGTAATTGCTCATAAAATTAATTTCACAAAGTATGATACTAGTCATAATTTCTCTCATATATATACAAAATGTATGTATGTATTAATCAAGTACATTTGTGTGCATGTATATTTGGTAGTGCGTGTTGAGATGCCTTAAGTATCTGTGTGTTTATTTAAACGCTTTATGAATCCGTAGAGTATAAAATCAATTGCAATAAAATTTTTAATTAGTTGAGTTTTGATTTTTTTAATAAAACGTGCATTACGTCGAAACAGGCTAAAATGTTTAAAAATGTAAGAAAAACTTTTAGGATGAGAAAAAAAATTAAAATATTTTTAAGTAATATAGAAAAGTTTTATTAAAAAGGTTTAATTTCATAAAGTTATTTCTAAATATTTTTAGTTTGCATTTATTGTCTTTATAATTGCTTTCTGTAATAATAATGGCTATAACGTATGGGCCCAGGACGATGACGCTCATGCTCATGTGGAAAAGTATTATAATAAAGGAGATAGAAAGGGTCATTTTGAATTCGGTTACGATATAACTAACGGTATCGGTGCTGATGAATCGGGTGATGAGAAAGCTGTGCATGGTGAATATCACTTCATCACGAAGGAAGGCGTTCCTGTGAAGGTTTCCTATACAGCCGATGATCAAGGTTTTCATCCGCAAAGTGATTTATTGCCAACACCACCGCCAACACCGGAGGCAATATTGAAGGCTTTGGCCTATATTGCTGCACATCCACCCAAGCAAAAGGAGGAAAACGAGGGTCACAATAAAGCAAAGAGCAAACAGAATTAAAATATTTTAACATTAGAAGTTTTTTAATATATAATATAAATGAGTTTTATACATTTATTTGTCGGTTAATTGAATTCTTGTTTTTGTTAAATCTTTATTTTTATATATAAACATATTTCATAAACATATTTCTCAAGTATTTTAATATTGCCCGAAGGATTCGTGTTTTCTCATGCAATAAATATCATGTGTAACGATTAAGTTGTAGAGCAGTGTTTCCCAAACTGTTATACAAGCACCTCTAAAGGTACGGGTGACTTCGGTGAGGATAACCATACTCTGGTGGCAGGCTTTATTTGTACACTAGGCAACATCGTTTCTATCGTTTATTATTTATGTTGACTTCGAAAATTTCAGTTAATGAGATATCCACTCAGTCATTGTTATAACTTTTAATGAATGTTAAAGAGAAGCAACTGCTGAAATTAGTTTCTAATGGATCCTAAAAAATAAAATAATATGCAAAAATTATGTTTCGAAGATTGTCTCAGTCTTTCTCAACAAAATGGGATTATATTTTTATTTTTGTTAAAGCAAGATTTTCGCACAACATCCAAATAAGAATAAAGACAGTATTTTCAATTACCTCGTTGCGGTACGAATGATAAAATACTGCTAAAATTTTAACATTTTCGGAAAGGGACTTCATTCCGTTTTTCCCTTACTCTAGGGAGAAATTAAATTGAAAATTTTGAAAAGCAAAAGTGCTTCTGCTTTCAATTATATTTGAATCTCGTTATCCTTTTTTGTTTTTGTTGTGAATGTGGTTTAAATGAAGAGTATGTCGTCATCGTTGAAATTGAAATGAAATAACGAACGCCAAGTAATAATCTTAACTAATTAGTAAATAGTTTTTTGAAATGACGGACTCAAGGCTTTTGCTCTACTTGTGTTGAATTTTAATTTGCTTGCATTTATTTATTTAACAATTTCATTTCATTGAATTGAAACTGAGTGTGAAGTAGTAAGAATATTATTCTCGGTTCATATACCCTACACCCGTAATATAAGTGTATGGAATAGACTTAATAACCAGTGTGTGCACACTTCCATTCTATTATTACATTCAGAGTTTTCTTAGGTAGTTAAATCTACTAACTCGTCTTCAACACAACTCTTCTCAAAGGAGTTCATACATGGTATAGCATAATATTGGGCATGTCGCATCTACTTTTTTGGTGATACATTTTGGTATCCCTAGAGGACACAAAATAAAACCCGGAATATTTTTTATATTAATTAAAATTATTTATCAATTTATTAAAAAGTTTTTTTAAAAAAATAAAATTACTTTTGTAGTCAAATTTGTATGAATAGAAATCAATTTAAACCAACTGGAGCCAACCGATTAATATTATTTCCTTTAAGATAATATTCTGTTGCATACATTTAGGATTTTTAATTATATTGTTATCAGTGATTAAACCGCTGTTCGGAGATTATCTTTTCACTTAAGTTCGTGTTTTCATTTTCATAAAAATTCCCTTTTTTACCTTTTTATATTTCTTTTAATACTTTAAATATATTTTATAAATTTGTTTGGTCTGTCTGTCAGATCTTGTGAGTGCAGTCTTCTATTTCGTTGTTACTTTGTTTTGAAAATTTTTGTTTATCTGTGTTAATACGGCTCGTATCAGTGTGTTGAACTGTTTTGAATTAGATTGTCGTCTACTTTTTGTCAGACGCTCAGCTACTTGAACCGTCAGTCAGCCGGTTGGTTTGGGTGTGAGTGGCCTTTCTTTTGTTCTTGTTCTTATCCCTCTATTTCTCCAGCTCGTGTAATCATATCCAAGTGTCATCCACTTAATGACTGTTGTCAGTTAGAAAGTTTTCTGCTGACGATAACGATGACGATGACAAAACTTCTGTCAAATGAATGATAAATGCACCGAAAGTTATTTACATGAATGTATTTTACATATTTCTCTTGATGATTCTCGCTAATTGTCTTCTATCTCTCGGGATTCCTTCTTGAAGGAATATTCACATCTTAACATCTTGGCCTATTTCGCGAGAGTTTTCTTTTAGAATTGATTCTGAGATCGTTGCATGAATAAGAATGAATAGTAATTATTTGATATGGATTTAGTTAAAATAATTTATTCTGGTCCCGGAAAAATCTGATTAAATATCAATTACGTAGTTGCTTTCGTTGAAAACGAAACATTTTTTCGATGATTTGAAAAATAAATGAATTATGTTAAAATGAATTCTTACAGACAGTTCATTACACGATCATTGGTTTTTAATTAAAAAATTGATGACAAAATTTTTAAACTTCTAATTCGTGAGGATTTTTCATTGCTTGAATGAAATTTTAGGAAAATTTCAATAAAATTAGTTTATTAAATAGTATTTAAAGCTGTTCAAAAATTAGCAGACAGTAATTAAAATTATACTTGCTTGGAAATAACAAGCTTGCTACTTCCAAAATGTTTGAAAAGGAAAACAAATCCGTTAAAATTTGCACATTTCTCTTCTTTCAAATCCTTTCTTTCCTGTACACTTTTTTTAAGCTTTTATAATCTTTCAGTTTATTTTAGATGTAAGGATTATAAAACTAAAAACCGTGCACGTCACTCAAACAAGGAAAACGCGCGTCTCGTCGTTTAAGAATGAATAGACAATGAATGAAGATATCTCGACACGCCTTCGAATACGTTGTTGTGTCACAGTAAATACCATCCACTGCTGCCGTTTGATGGCTGACACGTGGTTTACGTTAAATGCCTTCTTCTTTACTAGAACCAAACGAGCCTGCCCCGCCCCGTGCCACGTTTTATGAAATTCACGAACAGGCTTAGGATTTGTTTATTCCTACGTTAAGAACTCGATGTTTTGTTCTCTTTATAATTGTTGTTGCTGTTGTTGTCAGCGACTGACGCCATTCTTTAAATTGTTCTTTTACGGCCGTCAGCCATTGTCAGGCTTTTTGTCAGAGGGCAGGAGTGAGGGAGTTCTTAACTATTTTGTTTCTTAATTGAAATATGTAGAGCATCGTCATCACTGATTCATAAACAGGAATAAAAGGAGTAAAGAATAAAGGCAAGAAAGAAGAAAAAAGGTGGGGAAAACGTAGGAGCATGCTTTTAAAATTTTGCTTTTGTTCCGCTTTCATTTTATTCTATTGTCAAATCCATTTTTCTTTTAATGAACTTCTAAAGTCCAGTCTATGGTATTTATATGCTCTATAAAGATTATTAATAACTGTTGAATGTCTTCATTCGGTATATAAACCTTTTCGTCTCAACATCGGAAATCTCACCTCTCTGTAGGACCGATTTCGAAAAGTTCATTAAAGTGTCGTTAATAGCCGATTAAGTACTTTTAATGGGCGATTAAAAACTTAAGAGAGCGATGGGGTATTACACTCAAATGCTGGTTAAGAGGTAGTCTTTGTAAGAGATTTTTTCAAAATTTTAGAAATTATATTGTAAAATAAAATATTTCGACAATATTTTCGACGTTTGATTTCGGCATAATGTGAGAGAGATTTGCTGTCGCTGTCGTTGTCACATTGTATTCAGGGAGTTAGTAGCTCGATTAAAAAACGCCCCGCACTAAATTTGAAATTGTCAGTGTGAAATACTTGAGTTTATCAAAAATCTGAACCTGAAATTGACAGCCTTGTCAATGATATAAACGTCAAACAAGCTTTTTACTTCCTTGTATAACGAAATAAAAAAAATTGTAATCGCGAAAAATTCTGAAGACAAAATTTCCAATGGTAATTATCGTTGGAAATTTTGTTTTCGTAATTTTACGCGATTAGAATATTTTTTTATTCCGTTATTTATATTTAGACTTCTGATATTTTAATAATTTGATAATTTCTTTTGAAGTGATTTCGATTGATAATTTCAAACAGAAACCACCCTTTTTTTGCGATATGATCGCACTTTAAACACACGAATCATCCAGATTAGGCGGGTTTTGACCAACGTGTAGTTTTTAGTCTTCAAAATAATCTAAAAGTTTATCGATAGTGAAATACTTTAGATATTTAAACATTGTTTACGCCATTGCAAATAAGAATAAACCAAGTTGTTTATAAGTTTTTTATTCTGATCAAATGCTTCTTCTTTCTTTCTTTCTGGGCCTATAAAAGTCTGAACTTAATTAGAAAATTCGGTCAGTAGTTCTATAGCCGTTTTAGTTTAGAATAAGTGGTTCACTAATGATGAAACGTTTCTTTAATGATGAAATCTTTTTCATCCTCTTTCTGGCTTTAGCCGCATCTTCGGCATTTGATTTGCGTGCAATAAAAAATCCTTTAGAGGAAGAGAGCTCTGACCATGAGGCGAGCCCGGTTCAGAGTCGTATAGCCAATGGCGAATCCGCTTTTATCGGACAATTCCCGTATCAAGTCGGGCTTTCTCTTCGAAAGAAATTCATTTTATCCTATTGGTGTGGCGGTTCACTGATCGCTAAGAATTGGGTATTGACAGCTGCTCATTGTTGTCAAGGGTAAGCGATTCAATCATTTGGAAAGATTAAATTCTTTCATTTCATCTACTGCATTTGCATTTTATAGTGCCTCGTCAGTTATTGTTTACTTGGGTGCAACAAATCGTAATAAGTCTGAAACGATACTTAAAGCTAAAAGGGATTCAATTGTTATCCATGAGAAATGGAATCCGCGGCGTTTGATCAATGATATTGCATTAATTAAAATTCCGTCAGTCACCTACGGACCACTTATTCAACCAGTCCAACTTCCTCATTTTGCCTCTGCCTATTCGAATTATTATGGAGAATACGCTATAGCATCTGGTTGGGACCTGTTGGGTGATTCCGTTAACGACACGGTCAATGAATTACAGTGGGCGCGATTGCAAGTAGTGGCAAATCCTGTCTGTCGTCGAGTTTATGGATCTGCTCCATCAAGTACTATTTGCCTTCGAACGACCGGAGGTGTTTCTACTTGCGAGGGAGATTCTGGTGGTCCATTGGTTTTGGAAGATACTAAAGTTCAAATTGGTTTGACATCTTATGGCTTTCGCTTTGGTTGCGAAAAGGAAAAGCCGGTAGTTTTTACACGTCTAACAGCTTTCTTGCCATGGATTCATTTTCATACAGGCGTCATCGCAGGAGAAAAATCTTCATATGGTTTATGAATGAAAGCTAAAATTATAAATTTATTTAATAATAAAGTATATAATTAAGCAAAACAAAGAGAGAAATGTTCGAAATCTTTCTTATAATTCACGAACTGCGTAAATTTATGTTGCGACAATAAATTGGAGACCGCAAAAATCTCGAAAATTTTACAGGATACCCAAACGACAAAGTCGCGAAACGATTTTATCTCTAACCACTAAAATGTCAATGTGAAATATCTCGAGGCAATAACATTTCGAAAAACAAAACCTCGATAATTAAAAAGATCCCGAATAACAAAATCGCAAACGATATTAGCCCGTGGGCCCAAATACCGTTATCACAAAATCACGAAGCGATCAAATCCGGAAAGACAAAATTTTGGATTGTAATATTGCGTAGAAAAGATATTTCAGAAAGTTACCAAAATAAAAACAAAAACTAAAAAATATGTATATTGATGTAGAGTCGCTGTCGCGGCTGAAGGCCGCCACGCGTTAAAGCTTCTCACCCGAGCACAATTTGAACAATAAGGAAGAAATTTTTTATCGTTTCAGGATTTCAGGGTTACCAACCCGGAAGAAAGAGACTTTTGATTGTTTATGGAATTCAATTATTGCTTTGTTTTATTTAAATACTGCATGATGATTTCTTGAATGATTTCTTTCAAAGTGTTTTGAAATTTAATTCTAGATTGCAGAAATTGGCAAGATTTTGAAATCGAAACTAAATTCAGGAACGACTTTTTTAGAAAATGAAAGCGTAATATAAATTTAATAACAAGATAATCGATTTGTTAAAAAAAACCCATTCCAAAATTAATTATTAATTGATTAAAATATTTCTGAAGTGTCTGCCAAGGTCTAAAAGTAAAGTTCGCTGTGTGTCGGTGAATTAGTAGATTGATAACGGCTTGTATTCCTTTTCAAAGTTTCATGCCAGTTTTCTCTCGAATCCACGGTAAAAAGAAGGTGACTCTGGTAAAACCGCCAGGGTATCCTTTCTCACAGCCTCTGGAGGAGCCAAATGAAGTTATACCAACCTGAATTTGTAAACCTTTCAAAACTAATGCGCTGCCAGAATCACCGCGACAGGTGGACACATGATCTGCTGATGTTCCGATACATATATTGCCAGAAGTAATCGTGAAGGGAAAGGCGAGGGAACATATGGCATTGCTGATAATACGTACAAGGCCATACTGGAGACCTGAAGCAATACCTGAAACTGAATCGCCCGTGAGACCCTAACCGGATATATATGCTTCTTCACCGGTATATGTTGGATAGGTAGCCGATAGAACAGATAAATTAACAATCTGAATATTAGCATCGCGGTTCGTTAGCGATAGGCCCGCCTGATATGGAAATTGTCCCTCGGTAGCATTTTTCTCATTGGAAATGCGACCACTGACTTCATTCAATGGTAAAATCATATCCTGAGGATGTTCGAATTGCTTTGGATCCTGAATGAATGCCGCAGTCGTAGAAGCGACCACTGCAATTATCTGGCTTAAGATGAAAACTTTCATTTGGACTACTGCGTTTAATGTAAACAATAATGTGACTAACAATATTTCCCATCTTCGGATCTTTTATATTAAACAAAAATCAATTCAAACTCACGCGAAATTGAATTTATTTATCAATTTATATATTCAACAATCGGATAGATCTTGACCTTGTGTAACCTCGACCAGTCATGATTAAGAAAGTGTTTGCTAATTTTGGCTAACACGTTTAGTAATCAGCTAGCGGAAAATTTCGAATGATTTCTGAATATAACAGCTATGATAACTCGATTGCTCAGCAAAACCGTGATTATCAGAACGAGGTAAATCGTTCTATGGATGAGAAACACGAAAGTTATTAGAGTTCTATTTATATCGACATGAATATATATATACCATTTTACTGAAATGAGGAGCCATAAATGAAAATTTAGGAACGCTTTGATGTTATCCCACCACCGTAGTCCCGAAGAATACGATTTTTATAGCTCAGAAATTAAATCAAATTGATTCCACTACTATTTTCCATACGTATAATTCAAAATTGTTATCCGTAGGAATTTCAAATATTGGATTTAGGATAGGTTTGGCACACAGTTGGGAAGCTCCTCCTTCGGTTGCAATCGGTTGAACCAAATGGAGCACCCACTGGGCACAAAATGATGCAAAATAAAAAAAAAATCGAAATTTTCAGAAGAAGTTTCAAGATGATTTAACGATTTTCATTAGTATTTTTCATCAAAGAGCAATAACACTTCAACTGGTTCACTCAAAACTTTGTGTTAATTATTAAAGAATCTTTAATTAATTTTTAGAAATTTTATATTTAAAGTAAAAAAAGGTCTTCCCAAGTCTCTGACGCGGAAGCTTCCACTGAAATATACGGATATTTTTTGCAAACTGAATTACTATTATCCATAATAATTCTCGGGTCTCTGAAAAAACCATTGGAAGTGAAGAATGTAAACAACTTGAGGATCGGAATTTTTCCACGAAAGGAAGGAGTGCTTCAAGCCCATAGAATGAAAGTGATCATACTATGGGTCGAGAAGACTGCTCTAAACTCGATACTAGGGTTCAATGAAAAGAGATCATTTTCTCTTTTGAAACGTTAAGGAACATTGTTGTAAGGGGTTGTAAAGAATTTGTAAGGATTTGTAAAGATTTGTAAGTAGTTGTAAGAAGTCAAATCCAATATGAATTTCATCAGAGAATTAATTTTGCTTGTGAAAAGTATATAAAAGTTCTTTAATAGCATTTTATAAAATACAAAGAAACTAAACTCAAGCATACTATTTATATAGTGGATTCCACAAGAGCGTTGTTAAGGCATATTAGTGAAAGTTTTGAGGTTATGCTGCATTTGAGCTCGAATTTATTGAAATAAAACGAATAACAGTTACCCATATTATATAATATCGATATATTATACCATATTATATAATATAAATACGTATATATTACTGACAAAATATTTGGAAAAGTCACTTTAGACGAGATTCATACGATTATTTTACTTAATATGAAATACCCGTGTTTTCCTCAATCCAATCCAGATATTCTGTTAAACGTGTAAATCCAATCGGATGACCGAGTTCGCAGCCTCTTGCTGAACCGAATGAGACTAATCCTACTTGAATAGCTAAAGATTTCAGAGTCAATGGACCACCGGAGTCTCCCTGGCAGGTTGAAATACGATCTGGCGTTTCAGCGCAAATTTTTGTTTTATCGATAACACTACCATACGATCGAGCACATTCTTTGTTCGCAATAATCGTTACGTTTCCCCATTGTAACCTGTTGGCAACAGTGGTCGCTGAGTCACCTTGTAGACCCCATCCGGATATCAATGCTTCTTCGCCGGCGAATTTCTGTGATGAAGAAGACTTCGATGGAAGTTTGACAGCTTGAATTTTCCACGACATTTGAATGGTGGGAATTCTGATTACCGCGATATCATTCAATAAAGTGCTTGGATTCCATTGTTCATGAACAATGATTTTGTCGCTTGATACTGTGAGTGTAATTGCTCCCGATGTGCGATCGATGGAACCCATTATGATAGAAATCCAGATTGCTCTACCAAATTAATTGAATAAAATTAGAAAACGTTTAATTTTGGTTATGTGACTGTTTGATAAACTTACTTGTCGGCGCAGTGAGCAGCTGTCATAACATACTGACTGGATATTATGGAACCACCGCACCATGATCTTGTTTGTGCTTTCGTAATCGAAAGACCGACTTGATGAGGAATCATTCCTTCGGTGGCATCCTCTCCATTTGCAATCCGCCCTCCAATTTCATTGAGAGGAGCAATAATACTACGAGGATTGTCAATTGAAATTTCCTTGTTTCGTAAGTCAAAAGCCGTTACGGTGACTACGCTGAGAGCTAATACAATGAGATAATTCATTTTGTGTCAACTGTACTTCGTTGGAACTCAGATGCAACTTGCAATTGATTGCGATTTAACGGTCTATTTATACAAAAAGGAGGTGCCTTCGTAAGCCGTTTGAAATTACTGTATCATTCTTGACAATCGTATCGTATTCAAATTTATTACTGATAATTTGTTAAGTATGTTTTGACAAAATTTGAATATGCTTTCAATTGAATTATCGTATAAATATAAATCTGTAAATAATCTAAACTGTAAATAATCTGGTCTTAAGGCTATTCATACTCTTTATTTTCACTTTGTCTTTTCCAAATTATTATCAATCTGATTATTTTCAATGATTTAAAGGCCAAAGTCGTTAAAATTATAATACGGTATTGAGCATAGCCTAAAAGCATGCAACAAGTTTGATTTTGTGGAAGGTTAAACTCATTGCGTCTCTCCTTGTATTGCAAGTAACAGATAGGGATTCTCTCACGATTCCGGTCGTTGCGAAATGTTAAAGTTCTGCAGTCGATAAAGCTGATGCAGAGAGAGTAAGAGTAAATTTGTTTGTGTAATAGCATATGTCTGAATTGAATTCCTTGAGCAAAGAAGAACAAGACGAGTGATCACGAGAAAAATGGAAATTCAGACGCCGACAGAAGGAGAATTAATTTTTAATTTTTTCTCTTTTCCCTTAAGAGGTCAAGCTTTTTTTATAATTTTGACATATTTATTCTACATCGTCGTTAATGTTAATGCCGGGAATAAGCATGTCACTCTAATTAATTACTAATTGTATAACCATATCAAATCAAACTTGGCCGTTTTTGCCAAGAATGTTTTTAAAATAATACTTTATATTTTTAAGTGTTTCTTTTATTCTTTCAGTTTTTCTAGAAATTTTTATAATTATGTTTATCAAAAAGACTCAATAAAATTTAACTTTAACTTTACCTTAGATTATTTATTTTGCATATTCAATATTCACTGGAATTTTCCTTTTGGGATAAATTCTTAACTTTAAGTTAAAAATATTGACGAATGACACAGATCGCTCGGCAATGAAACTAATAATTTAATTCGATTTGTTTAATTATATATCCAAAATTAGTGAATTGTCATTAAAAGAGGCTTTCCAGGGCAAAAGCCTTCTGACATTTCTACTCGCCACGAGAAATGTTTTACCAAAAACCGTGACGGAAGGCCTTTTTGCATTCGTGACAACAACAAAAACAAAAACTCTTTCTAAACTATAGCTTTGTTGTTGACGATGTTCCTTTCTTCTTTCTTCATGCCAACGGCAGCAAATTTTTTAAAGGTTAGAAAATATAAAGAAAATGTAATAATTTTGTATAACTTTATAATTCATTACGCACCAAACCATAATCGTTATAGGATTTTATCAAAAAAAAAAAAAAAATAATTCGTAATAGACATGAATCCAAAAATCATTGATCTTAGAATAAATCCTAGTCTCGTTGATCACTGATGACCATTTTAGAATCCCTCAAAATCATCAACCAAATCCATCATCCATACAGATGGCTCTGGGATGACATAAGTTCAAGGTTGGATTCAGTATTAATCAGAATCCAATTTCAATCTCTTAATTACTCACACACATATTACTTACCACACCATAGGAATGAATCATTAAGGAGATATTGTTCGTCATAACTCCTTTATTGTATTCGGGATATATATCGTATAATATATGCGATTGATCAATATCTTAGATTTCGGGTGTGTGCTATATTAGTTACTTCTATATAAACCCTAACCGGTTTCACGATTTTAAGAAAAGCCGTCAAAGTGAATCTAAAGTAAAAATTAAATGTGAAGCTTTCATAAATCAAATTTATACTCAAGGACTTATGACAGTTGAATCCAAAAGGGGGCGGGGCAGAAGGGTATACTCACCCGCCCGTTTTGCGTCAGAATCCAATTTTTATCTATTAAGGATAAAAAGTAAACCATTGTTTGTTTTTGCAAGCAATCCAAATATGAATTTTGAACTGACTGCGGATGCAATGGCGGATGTAAAGAACAGTGGAACGAAATCCGATTTTATGCTAATCAAAATTTCGCAATATTCCGCTTTGAATTTTTTACAGATTAGTTTATTTGATAAATTTATTATTCTTATTTTGAATTTAACTTTTTTAAAAACAATTTTTCTTTCTCTGATTTTCACTCGATTTCTACCTCTCTCGCTTTAATTTTACCAATAAAAACAATCAATTGGAAATAATTTTATTTTCCATTTATAGATGTTTACAGCATTGTAATAAAACTTTTTTGAAAGCTTTGTCGGGTAGACTTAATTTAGAGTCTTATTCAAGGCCGCCAGTATTTTTAATAATCCAGTCCGTGTAGCTTGTGATACGCGTAAATACGATGGGGTCACCGCCCTCACACTCACTCGTGCCGAATGAAACCAGTCCTACTTGTATTCCAGACGATCTCAAAACCAGTGGAGCCCCGGAATCTCCATAGCAGGGTGAAATTAGTTCGGGTGTTCCGATACAAATTTTACTAGGATTAATACGGAATGCGTAAAGTTCAGCACATTCAGAATTTGTAATAATTTTGACATTGCCCCACTGCAAACGATCACTTATCGATGCAGATGTATCGCTTGTCGCGCCCCATCCAGATATAACGGCCTCATCTCCGGCGTATGTTGGATACGAATTCGCGAATTCTGGCAATTTTGCAGGTTTTACATTTTTTGAGTATATGATGCGTGGTGTTTTAATCAATGAAATGTCATTCATGTTTAGTCTGGGATTCCATAACTCGTGAATAATGACGCTTTCTTCGCCCACAACAAAAACATACTCTGGCTGGGAGAGGACGTTGGCACCAAAATAGATATCAATTGTTTGGGCACTTTAAAGAAAAAACAAAATAGAATTAACGTAATCGTACATTTTCAAGATATTCTCTAACATCATACTTTACGGTACAGTGGGCAACAGTTAAAATCCATGTTGGGGATAATATTGAGCCGCTACACCATCTTCTTGATGAACCTTCCCGTAATGAAATCGCAACTTGATACGGTATCTGGCCTTCGATAGCATCTGCACCATTTGTAATACGTCCATTTTTAATATCGGAAGCAACAATTGATGAATTCAGCGAGATTTGTTGCGAGGATAATCTGAATGATGAGACGAAGCCAGCGAACACTGCTAGCAGTAAAATTATTTGCCCTTTCATGCTAAACGAGAGGTAACGCCTGGTAGAGTTTGTTGCAATACTAAACTCCTTCCTAATTCTTTAGGGTTTTATATCAAAAGGAATTATATATTTTTAATAAAATATTCTTTATGACTTTAGCTTCAGAAAAACACGTATCTTTTTATTGTTCGATAAGATATTATTCTAATGCTTTTACCGTAGGCGAGATAAGAATTCATTTTAGTCGAAAATTTCCATGATTGCATTAAGCTGAAACTGATTAAATTTGAGATTTTATACTATTACCTTGACTCAATATCTGTCAGTTAGCCTTCATTTCAATTTATTCAGATAATTTTGCCTCCTTCGATTTTTTTGCAGCTATTTTTTATATGAAAGATTTGTATACCAAAGAGCGACAAACTCTCTTAAAATAATTTTATTATAGAAGAGCATTCAGTCGAGAATATTAAAGCTGTTTATAAAATATCCCTCTAATGAAAAATTATATTAATTTAAAAATATCAATTTAAAAGTTGCGGCTAAAAGTCGCCTCAATTCGCTTATTTTGCAAATTATAGTCTCTCTCTCTTCGTCTCTTTTCTCTTTATACAAGAACGATATGTCCGTTTTTTTAATCCAGCACAGATTTTCCAATATGCGAGAGGAGGCAACCGGATCACCAACCTCACAGCTATTACTCGAACCAAATAAGACTAAACCAACTTGAGTACCAGTAGGTTTTACTGCCAATGGACCACTTGTATCAGCTCGATCGAGAAGGGGAATCATGATCGAGTGTTTCAACGCAGTCTTCAGTCTTATCGATACGACCTCCATAAAAATCGACGCACATTCCTAATGATTTTAACTTCACTCCATTGCAGGTTGTTTGTTGTTTGCTATGGCGGTATCCGTAGAACCCGATTGATCCAATCATCCATCATCCCATCATCAAACCATCATTGATCAAACAAAGAAAAAGCAGCTGCAGAGATTTTCGGAATTTCGATAATTCTTACTCAAAATCGTATCGCTCTCGAACGACCCTGTATAGTTGAAATTCATCTAAGATGTTATAGAGATCGCTAGGCAATACCTTTTGATGAGAAGGTATCGCATTGCAGGAGAATATATATTAAAATATTAAGACCACTTAATTACCTCAAGATTAAAATAAGGCAAAAGATTCTAAATTTCCATCAGACTTGCTGTTTTACCAAACTGGTTGCCATTTCTGCCTTCAAAATCGGTTACCATATGTCGATCTCCATAAAATTCACCTTTATTAATAAACTCGAATAAGCGAAAGTTATCTGTATATAAATCCGATAATGTCGGTAATCTTGATATTTATATTTAGTTTAGATTAATTTTGAATTTGTCGAAGCAGCAGATGATATCAAAATTATTGTTGAACGATTTCAAACTTCTCTTACATTTTTATATTCTTATCAATTTTCTTTTTTTCTTATCAATTGATTTGAAAGTTGAATTGAATTGAAAATCAATTTTTCCGAAACAGAAAACAGAATTTTTGTTTTTCAATATTTTAATTCAATTTTGAAATCTAATCTTTGTAGAGTCAGGGATCTGAGGCAAACTTTGTCCCGTGCTCTGATTGTTGCACGAAAAGGTTCAATGTGTATGTGTGGGAATTGATACTGTTTTTATTCTAAAACATTCTAGCCCCGCACCCATCACTGTAGAGTTATACCATCATCACTATATATCATAATGTTATCTTAGATTTTAGAATTGATGAAAATAATTTGAAAATGAAATGTATATTTTTTCTTTTTACCTCACGGTAGACGTAGGTGTTTATTTTATGCTTTATCTTCAATTGCCATTCAGTTCTGAAATACGGTTCAAATTTTGAATTTCTAGCTTTTGAAAAGTGCAAAAATTCATTGCTCGAAATAGACGCGGGTGGGGTTAGTTTCTGATTTATCTTGTATTGTCATTCAATTCTAAACTTTGGTTTAAATTTGGAGCTTTTAGCTCACCGCGAAGTTGGTTTAAAATAAATTTCAAGTTTTGTGGAAAGGGCTTCGAAACATTTTCCATTTTCTGGCCTATTTTCTCGCCTTAAATCGGGTGTGGTTTATTTGTTTATAGTTTATGTCGTATTGCCATCCCTTTGTGAGCTGTGGTTCAAATTACGAGACACTGCCTCTTCGGGAATCTAGTTCAAAATGAATTTCACAATTTGTAAAAAATGACAGAATGAAACTAAATTTCCGTATGAAAGTGGGTGTGGTTTGCTAGTTAATGCTCATTATTACATTGCCGTCCGGATCTGAGCTATGGCTAATCCTGTGCCTTTCTCGCCTCTTAAATCAGTTTGCAAAAGTTTACCCGAAGAGGATTGAGGACAACCTAATAAAAATGTTTTAAAAGAGATTTTATCTTATTAAATTATTTGAATACTTTGCAATAGATTTTATGGTCTTTTGCCTCCATCAAACTGGACACACCCATTAGTTGAGTTTCCTAATTTGTTATGTAAAACTTTTTGGGAAAAAGTTATTGAACTTGGACGTCAAAAGTTTAGCTGAGTCTTATTTAGTCTTGGGTCTGAGAAACTGTGAAGTAGAATAAATATAGAAAAAATAATTTATGAATTCCTGAGATCAAAGATTGTCCTTTATCAGTTGGTTTTGCGGTAATTGCCACGACTTAGTACATTTTGCAGGCTTATATATTTTTCCCTTCTCTCGAAAAGAGAAAAAAGGGGGATTCGTTTTTAAGCATTATATCGATTATTTCTTCATTGCATGGCATTTTGAACGCTGTTCCTAAAATTGGAGTAACTGGTTTTTTTGGACGCATATTTCTCAAAAGCACATTATTTTTATCACGTTTAATAAAAAGCTTAACAAATCGATTCATTTGAGATTTCTTTATTTTTTCGCTTTAAAAAGTAGGGCTACAAAGTAATAAAAAAAGTAAAATTTTTCTCTTTCAATTAATACGAAACGCCTGTCTTCTCGTTAATCCAATCCAAATACTTTGTCACGCGAGTGAATACGATCGGGGAGGAACCACCCTTACGATCTTCGCTAGGACTAATTGAAATTATCCCAACTTGAAGGCCTGAAGACTTCAGGGCCAATGGACCACCGGCGTCGCTATGGCAAGGAGCAACCTGATCAGACGATTCAGCACAAATGTTCGTGTCTTCGATAATATCACCATGTGCTCGAACACATGATTTATTCCTGATAATTTTTACTTGACTCCATTCCAGTGTGTTGCCAACTGTGGTCTCTGAATTGCTTTGAAGGCACCATCCAGAAATAATTGCCTTCTCCCTAGCATATTTAGAAGAAGAAGATAAGGGTGGCAATTGGATAATTTGAATTTTCGATGACAATTCGGTGGTTGGAATTTCGATTAAAGCGATATCATTCGCTGAAGAGCTCGCATTCCAAAGTTCATGAGTAATGACTTTGTCCTTTGCCACAGCGTATGTAAAAGTTGGGGACGTACGAATGGTGGCACCCAATTGAACAAAAACCCAAAGGACTCTGCAAAAATTGAAATAATGAAAATGCTGAAAATGTTTATTTGGATCACGTTTGTGATCGTTCGACAAGCTTACTCTTCCATGCAGCGAGCTGACGTTAGAACCCATCGAGTGGATATTAAGGAACCACTACAAAATGCCGAAGACAATGTTCGCAACAACAAGAGGTTAACTTGATGAGGAAACGTATCCTCAGTGTCAGCCTCGCCTTCTAAAACACGCCTACTAAGTCCGCTGGAAGGAGCGATAATGTCCTGAGGATTGTTAACAAATTCTTTGGAGCTTATATCAAATGCCGAGACGGCGACAATGCTGACAGCTAATAAAATGCACACTTTCATGTCGCGTAATGATCTTTTTCAGAATTCTGATGAAATTAGTAAATAGCTGCAAATTACCAGCCTTTTTATACCGAAAGAAAGCATACTTTTATCAATTCAACGGCCATTAGAAATTAAATTATAATTCCTTCACAACGCTCGTATCGTTCTCGAATTACTCGCTACAGGTAGCACTCTCCTAACATGACCCAGTGGTTTCTAGGCAATAACGTGTTATGATAAACTGAATTATCAAAGCTTAAAACAGAGTAAAAAGATTAAGCATTAATCAACTGTTAATTGTTTCTAGAGTACAAAAAACTTCGTAGTTTCCATAGGAGTAATTTTCTTTAATCGTACATTTAATCGGACGCCATTTCTAGCGAGTTAATTTCTTGTAAAGAGTTCGAATAAGCGAGGGTTACCTGTTCCTACAATTATGACCGATAATGGCCAAGTTCAATTCACTTAGATTGAATTAGAATATATAGATAAACCAGGTGATATCGTAATTATTATTTAAACGTTTCAACATTTTTTGGGTACATGATTATATTATAACTTTTTTCTTTTTATTATTTCTTATGTATTCATTTCTTTTTCTTATATATTCACCTTATATATATATTCTTATATATATGTATTCATTTCTCTTTATATTTACGTAGAGATTATTTTATAGCTATTGGAATTACCTTGACAATTTGTCTTAAAATTCAGGGTAGAAAAGAGAAAAAATATGTGTACCGACGTTAACCCAAAAATTAACGCGAAATATATAAACCTATTCGAGCAATTCAATTCAAACGTTTTATAAAGCTTAAGCGAGCTTGGAAATCCTCGTTTTAAAAATTCACGAAAAGCGTTTTGGTGGCGATGTCCACAGTGTGCACGTTTCTCCCATCTAAAATTCTCCAAAAAAAGGTCTGGTGCATTCCTTTACTCATACGCGCACGCCAATGAATGTTGCTGAACTTTTTGTCAACAGGATTTCCTTTTTGCCACCATCACCCGCCCTCCCTTGAAGAAAGAGGGGGTCAGAATTTGTGGGTGTAAGTGGGTGGAGTGGGTGGAGTGGGTACATTCGTAAATGTGGGGTATATGAAGCTCTATCAGGTTACTTTCTGTTATATAGGAAACGTTAAGAGCTGCAAACTATAATGAAATTGAATTCATATAAAATTAAAAATAAAAAAATCCAATAATATTTTTTTACTTTACGTTACTTATTTGTTCTTTCACGTTTACGTTTTCTTTCTCGTTATAGAATATAAACGTTCCATAACGTTATCAATGTTTTATTCTACAAAAATTTTATTGAATAAAGAATTTTTTGCTAATCCTTGGCAAGTCTGGAACGTTTTCAATGGAAAGTTTTGATGCATTTTTCAAATATAATCGAACGATTTTTTTACGACTTGCTCAAAATTTATGGCTCTTGAACATTGACATCACACATGGCAAATAAGAAGCTGCAAAACTTTGCTGGAATATATTTCTATTTGATTGATAGCTTATCGATTATTTCTATAGAATTTTCATTTTCCATGACTGAAAACTTTAAGTATTTTATTGATTGTAACAATTTTTCCACCAAAACTTTCAAGAATACATTTCAAAAATTCATTTAAACTATTATTTTTAATAGATCTCCAACGAGACGAACGGTTCAAGGTTGTCAAATTCATTTGACATTTTGAAAGTCGAACATTGGAAAAATTTAATGAAAAGCGAACAACAGTCTTTTTGAGCCACTTGAAGAGTCATTTCCTATAAGCCTGACTAAATCTGAAGAGTGTTTCAGATTTCGGAAATGATGTTGAGCGCGAGCGTGACATATATTTGTCCTTCGACGGATATATTTTTATATATGTGTGTGTGTATGCATGTGTTTGTATTTATTTAGTTATTTATGTATGTGGTGTCTCGTATATAAACTCGTATATCTCGTATATCATATGTGTCTCGTCTAGAAACGATCTTAAACATCACTCTATAAATCAAAATCCGGAGATGGTGATAATGATGATAATGTAAAAATATTATACGATTGATAAAAACGTCACTTCAACGTAGTAGAGAACTTGACGATATCTCGTTAACGGTTGCAGATCTTATACGATCAGTCATAACGCCATTCTGAAAATTGTGGGAAACGGGCGTGATCCGCCCACGTGTATAGTTGGTCTTATCTTGGTCATACGGAGTAATATAAAATCAAAATACAATTATAAAATTATTCCAATACTGTTTTAAGTATAGAGCTTAAGAACAATTAATACTAATTAAGTACATGCTATTTTTTATTTACAAAACCTCCACAAAAAGGGCTGCAGGGTGCTCGAGCCTAGACCAGGCCGAAGTCAACACACTTATTAGTTTTGTCTCTTTGGTTCATCTCTCTTCCATTTTTCCAAAAGTTATTTTTTATAAAAAAATTAGAATAAAACTAAAATAAATATTTCATAAACGAGGATAAAATTTTACGTCAGTTTAAAATAGTTATCTTCTATACACTTCTTCTACACACACATATATGAATAGACGAAGAAAAACAACAACAACGAACGACAAATGGGGAAAACAAAACTAACTATATGTAAATATACAAAACAGGAATAACAACAACAATTAATTTCATATTTCGCAAATTTACTTCCTCTTCTTTAGCCATCGACTAACATTACCAACAAAGGCAACAACAGATTCTCTCCCTCATTCTGTCTTTCTCCCTCATTCTCCCTTTGTTCTATCCTTATCAACCTCTCTCTTTCGCTCTTTAAGTTATAGCATTTGAAAGCCACAACACCAACAACAACAACAACTAGCTTAAATACTTCATCCCACTAGAGAGGTGAATATAAATGGACGATAAACCACTCTCACCCACACTAACACCCATGCATACACTTTTTAGTGTAATATGACCATGCCAGAGTATTCTCATACACCACCTTACTGGATATTTTGAGATACAGGTGCACATTTTGTTACTCGAAATCCGAAGTAGGTCAGAAATATGGATGGATGAATCGACATCGACAACAAAGTGATGGGGGAAGAAGAGGTGATTAATAGGTGACGTCTCAGGGAGACCGAAGGTGGGGGGCGGGCGGCTGTACGGTATGATAAGGGATAATAACGGAGTAAAGTGGAAAATTGAAGTCACTTGAAAATTCGCTTGAATTTTTAAAATTCATTTCGATGAAACTGTCAAAAACCAATTTTCAGAATTGGTTCAGGCAAAACATTATAAAGCCGTGATGTTCGAAGGATGTTTGGATAACAAGGATAATGATGATGATGATATGATGATAATCGTGTCGGCTATGATTATTATTATGATGATGATAATTCTCATAAAAGTACGAGTGATGACGCTAGGAGTGATGTCAAGGGTATTGGTGAGGTTAGTGGTGATGACGCTTATGGTGATAAAGACTAAAAAAAAATACTTGTCAACGATGTTAACAACTATACAGATGACAACACTTAACGGATGTCTATGTTCTTAGATATAATTTAGTTATCGTTACAGAGTGCTGAAAACTGCCAGATGATGACACTCGAAAAGGTTAATGAAGAGCGTCGAAAAGCAAAAAGAATTTTGCAGACAGCGGAATCTACTAGACTTAAAAAGAGAGAAAATTTACACCTGCTTTAGTACCCTGATGAATGATATTCCTTCTCATCACATTCATTACACCTCCATCCGTTCTTCGTTAGCTACTGCAGCTACTCGGGCAACTTCATCAAGATACCCTCATGAACTTGTAATTGGCAGTTTTTTGGAGCGACACGCTTCGTTGGTTCGAAAGGAATTCGACGTGTTCAAGCATAACCGAGATAATTGGCTAGAAGAAGAAGACAATAAAGGTGTGAAGATAGAAAGACAGGAAAGAATGGAAAGAAGTGTAAGGTGGGAAGGAAATAAGGCAGGAATAAAGGAAGTCAGGAAACAGCAAGTGAAAAATAGTGCAAAATTTTTATGACACAAAAAGAATTATTTCGAAAGTCTTTGGCATCGATGTAATAAATTTTATAGAGGATTTATAGTGTCCGTATTTCCATGATGAAATAATTTATTTGGCTGCCACAAATTTGGAACATTTTTGTGGAATATTTCATAATATTGGCTTGAATTGTTTGAAAGGAAAAAATTTTTTTAGCATGAAATATTGAAAATATATTCGCAATTTACATAGAAATTTTCTATGATTTATAAAAGAAGTTCGTTTTAAAAATTAACCAGAATGCTTTACTTACAGAAAGATATATTTTTCTCTGAACTTTTCCTGACAATAAATAATCCATTGATCGCGTTTGTTAATACTATGTATCGATGTCGATCACGTTCTTTGATGCTTGCTGTCGGTGACATTTGTCGATGTCATTTGTTGATAACGTTAGTCGACGACATTTGTCGAAAACATCTTTCGAATGGCGACGCTTGTCGTTGGCGTTCGTTAATGACGTTTGTCGACGACGTTTATCGATATCGCTCGACATTGACATTTGTCAATGGAGTTCTTTGGAAAAATCTTTGTCACTGATGTTTGTTGGCAACAATTATCGGTAGCAGCAATCGTCAATTGTAGTCAATTAATGAAATCAACTGTTAGACTATTGGTTAATGACAAAACCCATACGGGAACGGAAAGTTGTCAAAAAACTTGTCGAAGAAACAATATTCCTTAGGATGGGAAGCCTATACCAAATTGTGTCTGGTCGTCTCAATAGAAAATAAAAAAAAATCTTGACATAAATCCTAAATACTCAGAAGTCATATTGTGTTTTATACTTATCTCTGTTTTGATAAATCAAGTACAATTTAAAAAGCTGTGATTATTCAAAACAAGTATCAATCTCTTTTGTTATTTCATTTGTTTATCATGTTTGTTAAATAGCTCTATCATTTCTTTTCATTCTCGACAATCAATTCGTTG
Source organism: Physocephala rufipes (assembly GCA_963966595.1). NCBI lineage: Eukaryota > Metazoa > Arthropoda > Insecta > Diptera > Conopidae > Physocephala > Physocephala rufipes. The sequence goes on from OZ016505.1 coordinate 2,668,397, forward strand.
CATATTAATTTTTTGCTTCTTCTTCTTCTTCTTCTTCTCGGGCTACTTTTGTTCAACAGTCATCGATCACGATGTTTTCTAACCGTGAATCGATGATAACTTTTTGCCAGACTTGTGCTGTAAAGTATTTCTTTTCTCCTTTATTTCATTTTTTCTACAAATGAGTGATTTGTTTGTTCGTTTTTTGTTTGTTTCATTTTCATTTTTTCAGGAAAGAAAATTTCAAAGTGTTTTTCCTAGTTTGGTTTTTGTTCCTCTATTGGATTTGGTCGACAGCTGAAGATTTGACAATCTCGCTCTTAGAGTTAGGAGAGTGGGGAAGAGAGGGAAGTAAGGTAGATTAGGTTGTGGATTTTTAATAAAAAATGTAGTAAAATTTTAAAAAGTTTATTATTATTGAAAAATAATATTTATTATTATTACTAATAGAAAATATTATTTTTTTCAAATGAATAAATTTTGAATTTAATTTAAACCTTTTCACTTGGAAGGAATCCTATCCTTGAAGGGCAGTCAAATCGCATGAATATCAAAACATTCGCTCTCTTTAATTTTGCTCTATTGAAATATACCGTTCGAGAAACAGAAATTAAAGCAGCACTAAAAAAAATAAGTACAAGATTTTTATTCTTGTTAACTTTTATTTAGAACGTGTTTAAATCTAAACTAATTAGAGCAGAATAATGAAGTACAAAATAATTTGTTATTATTTATAATTCTTACAAAAAACTTGACCAACACAATTTGATTAAATCGACAGACTTGGCTTTATCGAAATCTTCTGCAATGAATTGAGGTTTTGAGGTCGAAAATGCATCAAGTTTAATCTACAGAATACTAACAATAATAATAATAATAACAACAACAACTCGTTGAAGTTTTTGCCGTAGAGGAATGGGATGCAGAAGTTATTGTTGTTTATAGTTTTCCGATACAGCAATTCTTAAGAGAAACACCAACAACAACAACAAAATGCCAACAATAACAAACAAATGGAAAATGAATGAGAAAAAAGTAGTAAAAGGAAAGAAATTTATGCCACAGACTATTGATAACCAGCTAAGAAATGTATCTTTCTCTTTCTCACCACCTGCATCCTTCTTTTGTGCGCGCTCTCTCTCTCTTTCTCATTTCCTTTACCTTCTATAGCCACAAAGCTTTTCCTCCTCAATTTTTCCAATCTAAATTAAAATAGTTTGAGGTTTACTAGACTTGAACACTGTTGGTTGTTTGTTTGAAACACTTGACATTTATTTTGTCATGTCTGAAATGTCAACAATGATATTGAGAATCATCACTGACACATGGGACTACATCATGAAATACGATGGTGATAGACTTATCCCATCTGACGCAATGGAAATTATTCTATTTCCTGTGGACCTCAATGAAACTTTATTCGATGAAAAATTCAGTTTTTAAACCGTTACGAGATTAGAAAAAAACAATGAAATGAAACACAATGTTACTTCGATTTGAATGCACTAGATCGTTCCATCTAAAATATCGAGATCAGCACGATGAACCGAGGAAAGAGAATTTTTCAATAGACATTCCCGAATTCCAAGAACCAGCGATACTTATTTTTCATTTCATCTAAAATTTTCGTAATAGTTATCAATCCATTTCAAAAACGTGATTCAAGGGACGTCCCGTACATTTCTCGAGACGAAATATTTATCCCGAGAAATGATCTAATTTATCTGATGATGATCTGATGATTTATCGGCACGATATTAGTTGTGGCAAGGCAACCAAAATTTGTTCGTCGAGACTAGAATAAATATTTTCAAAAAAGGCATAAAATAAAATCTCGTGATTAATGCATTGATAACGAATTATATTCCGAATGAAGTAATTGATAACGTCGAGACGTGATTTTCGAATAAATTATTCATTTTTACAGAATTACAGAACTTAAAAACTCAAGCATTTACATAAAAAACAATATTATTGTTATCGCTAATAACTCGAGTATTTATTTTTGACGAGAAACCTTTTCTTCCTCTCGGAGAACAACCAATAAATATTCTCTTAAAATTGGTTTCAAAGAAATTTTTTAATAAATTAATTATATCGTACGTCGTCCTTACGAGTGAACTGTAGTACATCGTTTCATCAGTTTTCGCTCACTTTTTCCAAAGAAGAAATATTTCCAGTACTGAAACAACAAAATAAAAAATCGGTGAAGGGGCTGAAAATTGTTTGGATGTTACAAAAAATACGAAAAGTAGCAAGAAATGGCGAAAAAATGAAAATGAAAGGGTGAAAACGTATGAAATTAATTGTTAGACTGCGACCGCGTTGGATAGTGTTGGATTGCGCCGGAAGGTCAGTCGGTGGTTTTCTCAAGCGCCGGATATCCGAAAGCAATTCGAATGAGACGAAGCAAGAATTTTAATTTCTAAATTTTCTCGCTGTTTTTTGTTCACGTTTTAAAAATTTTAATTCTTTCCACTTTTAAACTAATGGTTTTCGTCCATTTCTCTTATTAAATGAATAAACTGTGGCAATGTGTGTGCGTGTGTGTTTGGCTGTGTGCGTTTGTGTATATGTCTGTGTGTTAAATAATTGAGCATTTTTATTGTTGTTAGCATTTCTGTAACAGCTCGCTATTTGTCATACAAAAACGTTAACGATATTTTCGCATGAGTTCAATTCTGAAAATGGATTAGAAACAAAGACGAGGAGAAGCAGAGAGACCTAAAGGGGAAATAATGTGTGTTTTAATTAAAGGAAAGCTTTTAAGCCCACCACTCAATATCACGTATTAAAAATTTTATATTCCGATAAATAACAAATGCATTACGCACAAACAGCCCGTAAAACCCAAAAAGGAATTGAAACAAAAATTTCATTATTTCAAAAAACCCCGAATCCACTTTAGTGCGGCCTCCTTGTGTTTTGGTCTTTAGACCCCAAATGCTCTAGCGTTTAAGCAACATGTTCACCTCCTCCTCATAGCTATGTTTGAGGTTAAGTTTACGAGGGAGTAACCCGTGTGCTCTTTACAAGATCCACTAAAAAAGATAATTTATGGCACTGAAAAAATTTGTTAACGCATTGAAGTGTTGAGTCATAAATCATATTTTCCTACAGCGAAAAAATATGACACTACTGAATTAAATTGTGCAAGAAATGGCTCTGAAGCCAACACCCAACAACAACAACAAAAACGGGAAAACCATGACACAAGCATCAACATCAGCGAGCACCAATAACGAGAATCAATAAAAACAAACAAGTTACGAGTTAACAACTAACAGGAAACAAAAACAACAAAAAACAACAACAGCAATTGCACTAACAACTGCGGACAATTTCGTTAATTAAAAACTCTGAAATGAAACGATGCAGAAGCAACACCATTACGCGACCCATGTCCTTTTTGAAACTATACGTTAAACTAACCGCATCGATGCGACACAATGCGTCGTAAAGCAACGCAACGCAATATCAGGCCACGCTACGAAACACCACGCAGTGTCATACAAGGCGGTGTGATATAAAAGAAGCCTATGTGCGAATTTTGTGCACTCGCATTTTTTAAAAGTAAAAAAAAAACACACACCAAGAGAAGCAAAACGAAACAGTAAAATTTTCCTCACGTTGCGTTTTTGTGAACATCCTTTTTATCATTTGGTCGCGCTCATACTAATTGTTTTTTGTTGCCTGTATTGAAAGGGTTAAGTGCTTTCATACTTTTGAAAACTGTTGCTTTTGTAGATTGACCGAAGAGAGAGTAATAAATAATTAAAACGCCAATTAGGCTGGAAGGACCAGCATTAATGGCATCGCCAACAATATTTCCCAATATTTTTTCTGTCAATCAAAAAATTGTGCTTATCGATGACTTTTGTAATTGTTTCAATCAGAAATTGATATAAATTAAAAATTAATTAAATTTGCATCTCGTAACTCTTGTCAATTATTAAAATTCACCACGTTATTGATCAGTGTGTCGAATTTAATTTCAACTACCACAGAAGAAGAATTGAAGCACAGAGAATATTGAAAGATTTAATGAAAGATAGAGGGAGATGAAGAGAGAGAGAAAGACCATAAATTTGATTTTATGATGGAACCTTCTTTTTAATCGAGAAAGGACAATTTGATAATAAATTAAGCTTTTTCCACGCGATTTCTCCTTCACGGTGTCATTCTCGATCCGTTTTAAGTCGGGACAAGAACCAAGAACGAAATAAATGAAATAAACCAAATGCAACAAATCAATGTCAATGCAATTAATATATTCTCATTTTTTATTAATATTTTCAAATATATTCTTATATTTCATTTTTACTTTAATGATTTTATTCGAAAGTATTCAAGCATGTTTTTTTAAAGCAGCGTATTTTTGTAACCTTAGCGTTCTGCTGGAACAAATATCTGATTCATGAGATCGCATAACACCATCTCATCGGTGTCACGTGCTTTCGAAGTTATTTGCCAGAAGAAATTCGCAAAGTTTGGTCTTGCTCATCAAAGAGTTGTTCGTAATCGCGGACAATATTTACAACAACGATTTACAGCGAATCGTTGAAATTGTTTACGTTTACGTTCACCCCTAACGATAGGGTTTACGTTAACGACGGGGTATGTAAAACACTAGAATTGGTGATTTTGAGGAAAAGCGTGGCAGAGAGCATGGTGGAGGTATTTCATGGGTAACATTTTACCACTTGTTCGTGGAGTTTAAATATTTAGGATGTTGTTTTTGTAGTACTAGCCAGTTAGCGAGCAGAAGACATATATTTCGTACTCACTCGTTATTTTCATTTGAGATTGGTTCTTTAATGGCTTCCGAGTGAGTGAAACGAAACGAAAAAAGTACTAGTTGCTGCTGCCGGCAGTTTTATGTCCTGCTCAGGTAAATAATGCCCCACCGATCTGCTCCACCATCTGCGCCTCGACAAGCAGCAACCAAAAATGAAACGACAAATGCGCAATTAAAAATGCAAATGGCTTTCGGTGAACGCGGTTATAATGACTGCATTAAAGCTGTCGGATATGGCAAAAGTGTTGTAAGCGACAGGTCCAAAGTACCCTCATCTGGAGAGAAGACAAAGAGAGAGAGAGAGAGAGAGGGCGGGTAATTTCAAATTTATTTTGTACCAAGTGTTGGAGTCGACTAAAGGATAAGAAAGTATAAGAAAGTAAAATTTTTGGATTTTGATATTATTAATAATTATGAAGAAGACACTGAGGATGGCACATCTGCCGAAACCGGTTTGTCTACAAACCAAATTTGACCACAGATGACGAAAAGTCCAATCGAATCCAATAATCCGACTGCTTAAATCTTCTAACCCTCTCAGAATCCGAAATAACATTGTGATTGATCAATTAAAATAAATTTTTTAAATATCTAATAAAAATTTTTCCTATTCAGAAAATCATACAGACCTGAAGGCATTGCATTTAAAGGTTAACTCAAATCTAAACGAAAAATATTGAGGTCACGTATACTCGAATTACGCGCGTTAAAACAGCTACAAAACTGTGCGAGCGTGTACCGTCATCGACATTCCTCCTTAGTTCCGAAAATCATAGTCAAAGGGAGGGAAGGGGAAATTGTGATAGCAGGGGAACCTATCGTGTAACAATGATTGCGGCCCGTAATTTTAGCCCGAATCAGGGGGAAAGAGAAAAAAAGCAACGTACTAGAAAAATCATTAAAAAACAAATGCACTCAAGAAAATTGTTGCTGAGGGTCTCCATCGTTTTAATTGGAGTTCAAAAATGGCCATTTTATATTCAAAAATGTTCGCTCGATATTTTCAATTCTTAAATACTAATTCAGAAATTTTCTTTTGAAATTTAAAAAATTGTCAATTGAAAAATTTTTAAACATATTAGAATTTTTAGTTGAAAACAAAAGTCTGTGAATTATGTTTGATAAGCGGGACAGACAAATCAAAACTACTCCCACCAACAACCCCTTTTTTCTACCCTCTTCGCATCTCTTCATGACGTCTTGTTGCTCTCTTTCGAGCAAACAGAAAATGTCATCTAGTGCTGGAAAACTATAGCGAAAATCAACGTGGAAAATATCTTCATTGCGTAAACAATGAACAGCGGATTAGCGTGTAGCGGAGCTGAGCAGCGTAAATTAGTTAAAAATAAAGTTAATGACATTTTGAATTCTTTTTTTGTACAATTATTTATGCGATTGATGACGGTTATTTTGAAATAAAACTATAACTGAGTGACGCATATGTGATGGATAATCATCAGTCGGTTAACTATCGATAAATGCTACCAACAAAAAGTACGATACAATTTATATGAAATCTTATCATGCTCGGAATGGCCGGCATTGAAACGAAACGAATGAAGTTTCAAAGTTTACCGAAAGCCTGATAAGATAACGTTTTTCACCAAACAATACGAAGTGACGGATACTGACTCGTAATGCGCGCATTTAATTAAACAAACTTCTGACTCAAGCGCCCCGTTACCACAAATCATTCAGCAGTCGTTAGTGAGTAGTTGGTTTTGATACTGAAAGCAAACAAAAATTACTGAATAATTATTTAAAAGGAAAAAATATGTCTTTTAAAACTGTTGATCAAAGCCTGAAATTGATAATAATTTTAAGTGGAATTCTTTTTACATTCGTCACGGCGCAATCCGTTGATAGTGATAAAACTGAGCGCTTCTGTTTCCCCCAGACTCATCGAAACACACACAAATCCTGTGAGTGCAATAGCGAGAGCACTTCACCATGGGGAACACGTTCCGTTCGCATTGATTGCAGTTATAAATTTTTCAAAATGCAAGATTTTGATAACGATGTGTTGCCTTTGAATACGGACAGATTGGATATATCGTGGAACGCTTTGAATCTGGTGCCTCTTTTCAATGGCGACAGCCTACGACTGCTCAATCTAATGCACAATAACATTTCTGCAATTCGAGATAAGAATTTCATTGGAATTTCGCATTTACGCGAACTTTATCTTCGATGGAATAGCATTCAGATAATTGAAGCGAAAGCTTTCGAAGGATTGGCCAGTCTTCAAGTACTCGATCTATCGCACAATAATTTACACGCTCTGCCACCGAACATTTTCACGCCTCTGGTTAAACTGGAAACCCTCTCGATGGCCTGGAATCGCCAGCTGAATCAAACTGAAGGGATTCAGGAACATGATTTCTATGAAACTTTCGGGATTATTCCGCAGCTGCGCTCATTGCAGTTGGATGCTTGCAATCTCGGCGACATCGTATTGCCGAAGCAGGCAGCTTTGATGAAACTGAGCCTGCGTCGCAATCGCCTAACCAAGATGCCGCGCGCTTTACCCGCTAAATTAGAACAACTCGATTTAAGTGATAACCTTTTCCCCACCCTTTCTTCAGCGGACACCGCATCGTATGCTAGCATTCGTGAGTTATATCTCGAAGATATGCCACTCCTGCGTGAAGTCGAGCAGGATGCTTTTGTGCCATTGCAATCGTTGGAGACAGTCAGCTTCCTTAACAGCCGCCGTCTTAGCAATTTTCATGAATATGCATTCGGTCAAAACGTTACGCCGGGAGAAAGTGATGAAGAAACCAACGACGGCACCAGCAGTCGGTTGACATCGATAATTTTTCGCGGTACTTCATTGCACTCTTTTAATATTAGTCTGGCGCCAGTTTTCCGACGCCTTGCCGTGTTGGATCTTAAAGGTGTGTCGCTTTATTGCGACTGCGAATTGATTTGGGTGAAGCAACTTCCCATTGAAACCAATGGACGATGCTACAAACCTTCTCGCTTATATGGTCACTTGCTCACGGACACAAATGTTGAGAACTTCAGTTGCATCGAAGGTTGGCCAGGTTGGCTTTATGGTCTTATTATCTTGATTCTTATGAGTCTCTTTGCTTGCGGCATTTACCTTGCGGTTATGGGTTTGCGCCCGCATCGCCGAGTAACAATGCGCCGTAAAGTAGGCGCAGGCAGTCCATACGCCAGAGTTACCATCGAACCGAATAACCAGGAAAATCTTAAATAATAAGAAACAAAGGAGTTTCATTCGTGAATGTTTTAAAATTAATCTTAAGTAGAATCTAAGTAAAGTAAATTAAAAACTTTAAATCTAATATAGTTTTGAAGAATCGAAATTTTAAAAAATTCCTAATTTTAATTAAAATTTGTTCAACTTCTTTAAAAATTCCACATAATGGAATTGAAGAAATTCATTGAGAAAATTATGCTTGGCTAAGTTCATTTGTATAAATATAATTTACAATTCAAATCGTCTAAATAAAAATTTGTCAATTTCAAATATTTATATGTAATAATAGAAAAATCTGACTAAACCCCTCGCGCATTTACTTCAGTTTTCAGCAATACACGAGCGAGCACGTACGATCTCGTTTGAATTGTAGCTTCAACCCTGCGTTTTTAAGAGAGACGAATCAATTGGTCTGGCCAGAAATTTGTTGCATAATTTTAGGGTGAATGTTTGTAGAACAAGGTTTAATGACTGTTATTCTAATATTGCCAAAAAATGTGCATCCATCCATAATAGTGAAAATTTATTCATGTAAACCTAAAAGTAAAATGTATTACTTTAATGACCGTTTGGTAAATGACATGTTTAAAATAATATTATTTTAATTATGTGATAGGTCAAAGTTAACCTTGATCCCGGCACTACCGTAATAAGAAGAATTAAACTACTTTATAAAAAAATTGCTTATGTTTACAATTTTTAAAAAAGGAAACAAAAACTAACTTAGAAACTAATACAGAGACAAACTTCTATCGAAAGTATGCTAAACAATTAGTCTGAATGTGACGAAATAGTTACTTCTTATGAAATGTTAAGAATAAAGCACATTTTTCCTCAAATATCTCCCATACAAATTAATTTCCACTTGAAGCCTACTCCCACATATAAATCCCATATTAAAGAAAACTTTACTAACAAAATAAATCCTGTACAAAATTAATTGGAAATAAAGTTCCAAATTCAACAAAACTTTTTCAACATCAGACACTTCTCTCAGGTTTTACAACTATAAAAGCGGAAACGGAAGCGGAAGCATTTACTTCAATGGTACTTCGAGTCCTGTTAGCATCTATGCTTTTAAGACGCGACACAGATAAGAAAGAAGAAGAAGAAGTAGAAATGAAAATGTGCAAAAAGGTAAGGCGTTAATTTTCTTAAGAGCTAAAAAAAAGAAAAGAAAGTTTACTACACTGAAAACTTCTATTGTCGTTCTTTTTGAATAGCGCTCATTAGTGGAGGAAATTGAATTCATGGCACCGCGTGCCTAATGGTCACATGAGAAACATCAAAAGCAATTTTCACTTGCTTGCAAAAATCCTTAAGGAATTGTATATATGTGTATTATCATTAAAATCGTCATTATTACCAACATTATCATCGTCGGCAACGATCCAACACGTCATTAAAATTCACGAATTTTTGCTAAAAGAAATGGGATAAATAGAGGAAAAGGAAGAAATAGAAAGAAAATTAAACCTATTCCTCGTTTTCCTTTTCGATTTTGTTGTAGAAAAAGTAGCGGAAATACCTGTTTTTCGAATAAGGCGATTTATTTTAAAAATCTTCTTCAAATCTTTGTTTTTACTTTTTTTACCCGTCTACTCGCAAAATAACGGCAATGGAAGAAATGAGAATATTTTTCTATTTATCATTCATTGTCGAGCCTCAAGACATTTCCTAAATCTTTAATTAAATCTGATAATTTTTCAATCTTTGTACATTTTTCCAAATTTATTTTGCTGAACAAAATTGAACTTATTTTTATTTTGTTTTGGACTTTTATTGTTTTTTATTTACTTATTTTATTATTACTATTTTTTTTTTTTGAAATTGTCTTCTCGATTTCCGTTGTTTCTTTGTCGAGATAAATCCTTGGAACTGAATAGAGAAGGATAACAAACACCATCAAAACTGAAAGGGTAAGAATGAGAATTATGTTTAAAATTTTATAAAAGTCTTACATCAAACCCTATAATTCCTCAATTTAGTCAGTTTAGTGTTAGTTTAATTCTTGAGTTTAGGAATCTACGGAAGGAAAGCGTGGAAAAAGAAAGCGGGAAGGGAAGGAAGTAAAAAATAAAAAGTCAAGATTTAATGAAAAAGGGAAGCATTGAAGGCTGTCATGACAGATTGTGACAAGTCAATGTCTTATTCATACATTCATTGATATTGTCCAGGGACATAAAAAAATGTCAACAAGGAGTGGAAGAAGAAAAGGAATAATGATAAAATAAAATAAATAATAGAATAAAATAAATAAATAAGAGAAAAAGCATCTGAATATTTGCTTAAGTAAATTTCAATTTCAGATTTATGTAATTTTAACTCTGGGGAATATAAGATTTTTAAAACTCATTAAAAAGAAAACGCTTGCGATCGTTGAAAAACTTCATTTTACATTTGTTTATATATTTAATATGTGTTGATATAATTTTTCTTCTTCGATCAAAAAATGAAATGAAATTGATTGAGTTACTTTTTTATTGATTGAGTTGAAATTGATTCAGTTACAAGAATTATTTCCACTGTATTGTATGTATCGATAACAATGTTGAAATGTCGGGCATGATTCCGCTAGGCTTTCATTTGGGAGAATAAGAGAGCATTGACACAAACCGACACTCGTCCATGTACATGCCTTATTGACATATTGACATTTATGTCAAACTCATAAATAAACATTTATGGTCCGGTCTGATTTGACCCCATGTATTGTAGTCTTGTAATGTCTATGCCAGCGGTGTCGTTGTTGTTGTTCTTGCTATTGTTGTTTTGGCAATATTGAGATGAGATAAATTTTCGTGAGGTGCAAGATTTATATAATCTGTTATTACTTTGGCTTTAATTTTCATACCTTATTATTTGAACGAAACTAATTCTTCTGTCCGCTAAACTCAAACAAATTGGAATTATATTAAATATTGCTGTTTTTGTAGCCGATTCAATTGTTGTATTGTTGTTGTTTTTCTTATTTTTCAATTTCGGCTTCTAATTTGAATTCAACGGAATCAAACAAATATATAAAACACTAAAAACAACCAAAGAAGGCCAAGCGGGCTTCATAAAATTCTATTTAAATTTTAAAAGTTTCTACAATTACTATGGAAATAGTAAGTTAGATGGTTTTCCAAATTATACCATATTGTTTAAGAAATTAACTCTCATGACTTTAAAAAGTCGCATGCGCGTCACTCTTTTATTTCATTGCCGTCAACTCTTTTTTTATCTCTGCATACTAGCCTCTCTCTGATAAACTTTTCTTGTACTCTCTTTAAATCTGACTCTTATTTCGGCGCATGTTTCACAACTGTCAGATTATTGCTCCACTGCCACAGAGTCACAGCTTCCCCTCCCCCAACCTAGCACCTACAACAAAAACAGAAACAGCATGCTCCGCCAAAAGACGAGCAGTTATCACGGCTCGGCTTTCATTTTTCACTTTAGAAATTATTAGGCCTCGGAGTCCTTCGGTTGAAAGAAAGAATAAGGTAGAATAAGAACAAGACGAAGAAGAAGAAGTCTGCTGCATCGCCAGCATTGATGTCCATAAATTGCATGACAATCGAAAAAGCATCTCAGTCATTCGAAGCATGTGAAGATGTTCGGTTGTTTTGTTGGCGTGGACGGATTAAATTCAAGTAGAAATGAAGGAAAATTAAATAAAATTTATAGTTTTCTTAAAGGTGTTTAAATCGTGATAAATCGCAAACATTTTTCTTTATAAAATACAATCAAGTATTGAATAATGTTCACATTTTTTCCACACAAATAAAAACATAAACAAATTGTTCTAAAAGTAAATACCTGTGAGAGATTTCATCATAAACGAACAACGTGGCAGACGTGGATTTCATTTTGTTTTTCTCCTTTTGTTTGGCTTTATGTCCACGCGACCTTCGTTTGGTAATTTTTTCCGTTTTTTTTAATCTTTCGTCTCTGGGTCAACCATCTTCTTGTTTTGTAGTGTCTCAGGGTTTTTTTAAGAAATTCAAGTTTTAAACAAAGTGTGATTAAGAAATGTGAAATGAAAAGAAAGTGTGATTTAAAGAAATACATAAATGAATAAATCTGTGTAAATGAAATAGAAAGAAGAATTTGCAAAAAACAAACCGTGAGTATAAAATAGAATTTAAGTAATTGTGTGTTTTATTTAAAATCATAAGTAATTAACTATTTTGTTTTTTTATTAATTATTTTATTTTATTTCCTTTATATCAAATATTATAAGAAATATCAATAACCTCGACTTAATTAAACTCCGCAAATTTTTAAGAGATTAACCACGCTCTTTTCGCGAAGAGCAATAAAATGTGGATTTCTCTTTATTAGAATCTGATCATCTCCGTATCAAAGCGGATCATCGGATCATAGTATTTTTGTGGGCCGACCGATGGCCCACGCGGTATTAATTTTGCACTAAAAGGACCAATAATTTTTAAGGACTGTATTTTTGCAAATTCAAACAAATTCAAAGAAAACTTGTTTAATAAAAAACAATCATAACCAACACCTGCTTGAGAGGCGAATTCAAAGTACTTAAAAATTGACATTGACACTGACGCCGTTGAAGGAAAACTTAACAAACGGCAATAAAAACCAACACAAGAACAAAAAAAAAAAAAACAACCACAACAACAACATCTGTGATTGTACAATTGTACAGAGTGCCATATTTTTTAGAGAAAAAAAGTATCAAGAATTGGAAACCGCACAAATAGTGACGCGAATTTTGTCACCACGTCACTGGCGCTGTCGTCGGCGCCGTCACCCTGTAAAGCGATGACAAGTTACAATAATTGCGCCGGCAGATGATGACTTTCCTTGCCGTCTTTTTTCTGTTATTTCGTAAACGGAAAAGTTGCGTTAGTTTTATTCATTTTTCTAAATTTCCTTTTTGTTTGTTTGGAACGCGATATAACGTCGCCTCTCGTCAGAAGTGGCCTTGGGGTTCGAGTCAAAGAGACCACGAATATAACGCTTTGCGGAAAAAATAGTTTGAAGAATGTCAATATGGAATCGCACGCAGACAATCACCCTCACACGCCCCCTCACACACCATCACACAATTAGACTCTTAAGACATAATTGCAAGCCTTTCAAGAGCTTTTATTTTGACAACGTCGTTATGGTTTATTTTCTCTGTCTCGTCTTAGTTTTTTCCTCTTCTTTTCTTTCCAATATTGTTCAAATTTTACTTCCTCTTAAATTTTGTTTTTTCTTTTCTTTTTTTGCTTTGTTTTTTTCATTATTATTTCTGATCATTCATTATTTACGACATTATGTACGAGAGTGTCTGTCACGGCGCTAACAACAATTACGATTTTGTTAAAACATATAATAATTTAATTAAATTTAGTTTAACTATGAGTTTAGTGAGTCAATCAAAAAACCACCGGAAGGACCCTTAAAACACACGACAAAAACTGCATAGAAAGGTTTCAAGAAACACGAAAAATTAATCGAGTTCTTCGTTTTGATTCACTAAAGAGAAAAACCTGGAAGAACTGCTCTGGAAATGGCACCGGAACCGGAAATGAATTTAGGCAATCCATATTTCACGGTGTGGCGAAGTGGTGGCGGAGTGGGGGAGTGCGGTGGTGTTGATAAAAGTAGATAAAGAAACTGAAAGAATTGACGGTAACGATAAAATTGAATGTTGAAAGAAACAACACCCGCTCTGCTTAATCCTCTACAAGAAATTACACTGTAAAATGATCGAAGAAATAAATTGAAAGTTAAAGATTTCCTTCATTATCGCTTGCTTTTCTTTATATCAATTCATTAATCGTTTAAACAATAATTAAGTTCGTTTCTCCGGCGCTGTCACGACTAAAAGAATTGGTGAGAAATGGCCTTTCGTGTTTAACAGCTATATTTTCCTTTGGAGTTTATCGAATTTATCATTTCCAACAACAATAAACTCTTAATAAATTTTTCCGAGTTTATCTACTTCCGTTTCCAATCCTTCAGTTCTTCATTTCTGTTTAATTGGTTCTCAAAATTCCAAGGTTAGTTTTATAAACAGATAAACATACACACACATACGCACGCACACACGCACAAACACACACGCACAAACACACACACGTGCGGATACACACAAACAAAAACATACATGAACACACACACACACATACGCGTACATAGATAATAAATACTCTCTTCATGCTCATTTTGATATCTATAGATAATTAATATCCTATCCCTCCTTCTCCTTCTACCATTTCTTCTTCTTGTTCTTCGTCATGGGCTTAGATGTGGAAATATTTTTGGTGAAGTCCGTTTCGAGCATTTCCATCGCATCCTGGACATATTCTTTTAGTCACGCCATTGTCTGCGTTAATGCGAAATATTCATGACATTTGCTGATTATTAAATTCCTTTCAAACACGTTTTGTTGTTCGAAATATTATTATTAATATTCTGTTTTTCGGTGACGGCTGAGGCAATTGTTTGAAAGGAATTTATATCCCTTCAAGCATCGGTAGATACATTCGCTTGCTCTCGCTCTCTCATCCTTGAAAAGTATTGTATTAGGCGATATTTTTTATATTGTATTGTATTTCAAAAAAGAAACCAACTAATGGACCATTGCTTTACCAGTCAGCAATTCATTTTGTCATTGAGACAAAAAGCTCGTTATGATCGTTACCACAAAAATTATGAACGAAATAGCGAAGACTTTCAAAAAATATAAACAAAAATGTTTTATCACTTTTAAAACACGATTAAATTACTGTGTTTTATTGTTAAAACCTTCTAAACCTTCTAAACCAAAAATGAAATACGCGATGGAAACTTTTGGTAAATTTCTTGTAGGAGTCCTTGCTATCAGTTGTTGTTGTTGTTTTCGTTTTGTTGTTGTCCTTGTTATAGCTATTGCTACTGCATTTTATTTATAAAAGTATCACAAAACAAAGATCGAATAAATAAAAGCTTTTACCGCTGTCTCCGCACCTTCTCCCTCTTTCGACTCATTCTTCTTCTTTGCTCATTCTTCTTCTATACAGCCGCGTTCTCTTTCTTTCTCCTGAGACTTCTAACTTCTAACAAATATAATTAAATGGTACCCGTTCACTCGAGCATTTTCGGAAAATTTTATCGTCAGCAAATTGAAAGCAAGAATTAAATTCAATTTAGACTGAAGAAGCATTCGGGGTAAGAAGCTGAAGGTACTGCAAAATTGCTTTGATTGGATTGGACAAGCTTTTATTTGAATTTTTATTATAATTGAATTCTCTTTGTGTCTTTTTTGTATCCGATAGTATTTATTGTTTACTTCTTTGGTTACGATTTTTTCTTTTCAAAAAAATATAATAAAAAATTGATAAGAAAGTCTTTAGAAATCCTTTACAATTCTATAAAAAACCAGAACTCTTCTAGCTATTAACAAATATCTCGTTAACTATCTCTACACAGACTGAGACCAATTGAATAAAATCGCTTAACGCAATTTAAATTTAACTCCTACCAATCATTCGAAATTTGTTTATTGATTCGTTTGCAACGTTTAGTAAATACTGATATGGCTAAAATCGTATCGGTTTATTAATTTTGCCAACGGGCATCAATATATGAAAGCCCTTTTTGCATTTTCATTTCTCGTTGGAGAGCATACTAATGGTAAAAGCCATTTTGTCAAAACATCATTGAACGAACTATAATCGACCATAATCGTAACTATTGCCAAACAAGATTGTATCAATGCACGCACATACACACACACAATAAATACACCTACACATAAACAAATTAAAGTCTCACTTATGAATATCAATAACCATTACAATCATACCCGTTACTCCCACGCACATACAAATATTATTCAACACTCTCCCTCACGCATTCTTTCAAAATTGAAACAATTCCATTTATTTCAATTGGTTTTCGAACGAAAATCAATAATTTTTGCGGATTACTTAATTTCGTTTTTCCTCAATTTGTTGTTTCGGTGCCTTCCATGAGCGTTTTCGTTGCGTTTACGTGTTTATGACTTTGTATATGTTTGTGTGTGCGTGTATGTGTGCGTTTATGTGTGTGTGTGTATGTGGGTATGTATTATATTTGTAAGCGTAACTAAAATGAGAGCTTATGCTGTTTACATTACAATAAAGTTTTACAAAAATCAAGACAATGAATTTATAAAAAAATATATCCAAGCTAATTCCACAAGGTTCTATCAGTGTTTTAATGGACTTTTCTAACCGCGACTTTAAGAATTTAAAGCATCGAAACCTACACCAAATTGCATACCAGTCATGCCACCACACCGCACCGAAGTGATTTGTAACTGTTTCGCATTCCTCGGATTGAGAAAAAAATGTGTGAGGAATTTTTCGGAATGTTGTACGAGTAAAAAAGTGAATGTGTGTGAATGCGTAGTATATAAATATGTATGCATGTATGTAAAAGCGTGAGAGTGAATGTGCGTGTAGGTGAATGGGGTGTGTCGGGATCAACGATAGCCTCTCGCATCTGATTATCATTGCCATTGTGCGTGTGCGTGTTTATGTGTGATAAATAAATTTCGCTCTTAACATTCTCTGCCTCTTTCAAATTCAATAAACCAATTTATTGTTATTAATTTTTCTTTTGAAATGAAATATCATAAAATTTCGTTTTCCGACGGAATTATTGATTTCGTCACGCAATCCCGATACGGATTCATGTTTATAGCATATAGTCATATGGCCGACGCAAATTTGAGTAAATCACAAGTGATTTTTGTCAAAGAAAATGGCTGAATATATTTCATGAAAAAAAAATGCAAACTAATTTCATTGTCCACGAGAATTTATTTCAATACAATTATTAAATAATTTACGAAGAACAAATGAAATAATTAAAACAAACGCAATTAAAACAATAGTAGTATATATAAATGGCAATAATAATAATAAAAATAATAAAAATAAAAATAAAAATAATACTGAAAACAACGACGATAAGCAGAAGAACACCGACACAACAAGGACCACAGAAACAACAACAATAATTGCCCCAACATCAATAAAGGTAAAAACATCAAGAACAACGGCAACGATAACGAACCGCAGAAACAACAAGCAGCAGAAGCAACAAACAATAATGTAAAACAACAACAACAGCAACAATGACAAGAACAACGACAAAACAATACCGGCAAGAATGACACAATAACGGGTAATCCTAATTGAAAAAAGGACTCACAAAACAAAAAGCACAAATGTCGCGTAGCAGGAGAATACATAAAAGGTATGCTTAAAATCAACAAAAGATGCTGCTTAAGGTGTAAAACTGAAGATAAAGGATATAAAATGAGGATAAAAAACAATAACAAAAACGAAAGGAGAAAGTAAAAATATTTGAAACCTTTCAACGTCATTAGAATTGAAAGGGCTTTTACGATTTTGTTTGCAGCCTAAGCAAATGTTCACCACACATACCCACACACAAATACATATAAATATGCACACACAAACCCACTCGCAAACACACGCACATACATGCACAAAAAAGCCTCCACATATTTTGTAGCTACGGTTGATTCGTATATTCAAGCATAAGCCACTTCCGGTTTTAGAGTTAAGCGGCCTAAGTCCTGAATATGAAATAACCTGAAGGGATATGAAAGGATGAGTATTATGAAAAAATGAACCAATCATAAAAAATGGAATGGGAGAAGAAACGAAAGAGGGATAGCGGGCCTTTTCGCACAATATAAAATCATTTTCATCAAATAGAAATTAGCTTAACGGATGGAAGGATGAAATGCAGGAAGGCAGTAGTGAAGGAAAATAGGCGGATCACAAAAACAGATTGCTTTTCCTTTTTAGAGGAAATAAGAGGGAGAGGATGAGTCAGAAATGGAATGGGGGGGGGAAAGGGTGAATATGTGAAAATCAAGGATATGAGGCTGAACATCTTTTCTCTCTACCTTAATTCTTTCTCCAGCGCCTGAAAAGAGCCACGGTTTCACGGAACACACAGACCGATTTTCGTTGCGAAGCATATTAACGGTAAATATGAGGAATATGAAGCTTTTGAACATTCTTTTCCTATTCATTCTTCTGGAAATACGAATATAATTATATTTTTTATTAAATATCTTAGGAAGAATTCTCAGTGCGATAAAGACATTATTTGATAATTTACAAATCACGCTAAACAATGCAACAATATTAATAACAAAAATAAAACAACAACAACAACATAACAACCGCAATAACAACAACAACGTATAGATAAAAAGCGAAAGGAAACAATAACAAACAAACAAACAAAATCAAAATCATCTCGATTTAAAGAAACAACCCACCACCCACCCAGGAGAGGTTTTGTAGGTAACAACAAAAACAACAAACATATCCTTTTATAACACCGCTATCCTACATTTCGCAAACTCGTATTTTATGACAGGATTCCAAGGGATGCATCTTCGGATTAAGAGCGAGAAATGGGAAAGCATTTGGTCGACTAACTAACCGAATATCTATCTGATCCCTAGGCATGAATTAAAAAGATTTGTATCTAGAATACATACAAGCCGAAATACTCGTATACACGATCTTACGAGCGCACTCGTGCATACCGTAACACCTAAGAGGCTGTTGAGCCCTTGTTGTTGGTAAAGGGTGCAGGATGTGGCGCGAGGTAGGTGGAGGATGGATGAGAATTAGGATAAGGGCGTTTTATCGATGAAGTTCCTTGTGGTAAAACACAAGTGCGTGTGCGCAGTCTTGCATGTACGATATACAGGATATACCGGTTTTCAATACCAATAGCTTGGCTTTCATATTGTATGTGAGTAGAAGACATCCCTCTTCCTCCCCCTCCGCTTATGGGTGTGAGGGAGTATTTTTTAAAGGAAATTAATGAGAACTCTAAAAAATGTGGAGCCCTATCAGACTCTGGGAATGAACGCTGGACAGCTTGACGTGCCCTTTTAGTTTTAAATAATTGGCCGAAATTTTACTGCTAAAAATAATGCTGGAAGTTCAAATTACGAGCACACTCTATAATTCATAATATACCCAAAACCTTGTTATTGATGTTTTTGTTGTCCGGGTTATTCATTCTATTTTGTTCTGGTTTTAGGGTCGCATGAAGTTATTTAAAACTTTTACAAATTTGGTCCTAAAACTTTCAGTTCAAGAAATTACGTCTCTAATGATTTAGAAATTTATTTCGTTTCCGGAATAATTAATACATTTTCCTTACTTAATATTCCTAACCATCCTCACCATTTCCTGCCATTCAGAAGTCCTTACCATCATCATCCTAATTAACCCTTCCACCAACAAAAACAAAAACATGTTTCCCCGAATATTTTCACAATTACCAAACTCTCGGTTATCCCATTTATGACTATAAATAGTCAACACTAACAACTTCAGTCCATTAATTTTGTTTTTGTTGATTCATCACTTCTGAAAGTTTGGAATTAAGATCTTCTCCATTTATTGCCAAAATTGTCAACAAGAGATTTCGGCGTCGGCGGCGTCGTTTTGGCTAGTTCTCAAATAAACGAGTTACTAAAAAGATAATAACGTATGAATCAATAACAACAAAGAGTGGAAACGAGAACAACAATAACAGAGAATACAGAAATAAAGTAAGACGACAGCAATTATGAGAACAACTACAACAACGATTTTAACAACAACAGCCATTATGAAGAAGTAAGATGACAATCTCGTAAATCTCAAGGACAATAACAATCCTACAGACACACACGCACACGTATCCACACGAAATACCGATGTAACTAAATATACTCACACACACACGCATTTGCCGGACGTTAGAAACTTTTGTGCATGCTCTTCTGCTTGATAAGAACTTAACTGAACTGTTCTAATCTGTTATAATAGCAATAAACGAGAAAAGTAATGTACTTGAGGTATATTTTGGATATAATACACATCTGAATACGTATATGCATATGTGTATGTATCTCGTCCATCACTCTGACTACTAGTTATTTAGGTTGACTCTGGAATACACAATCGATTTACATTCAGGGTTTTATAAGTCTTATAAATCTTTAGTACTTCTACAAGCTCTTTTAATCTTAACACACTAATTTGGATTAATATTCTCTGTTTCTTTCCAACCTCCCTCCCCTCCCCATCAGTCACTTGCATTAAGAACAAGATACTCGTCTTATTTCCAAGATTGAAATTTGAGTTTGACATTTTATACATTTGAGATTTGACTTGACGCATCATTCCAACCAAATTTGACAGTTGCAAACGTCAGGTGAATGAACTTAGGTAATACATATAATCTGCAAAATACCTCAAATGATTAGTTACAACGCGTTGGTTTTGCTGTGAATTTGCATCTAGATTTATCTATTTTAACTTTTCTGAAAAATAATCCTTTTCCCCGAGAAAAATACTGATGAAATCAGTGTTGCCAAGTGTCAAACAATGCATATCTAGAATGATATAGAAAAACACGGTTTAGGAAATGGCAAATGACTGATTTTATCAATTTTTCATTCTTTCCAAATTAAAACCACCCTTCAAGTGATAAACTTTTACAAAATCTTCAATATACAAAAAGTAATGGCAATATTTTTATTAATGCTTATCCTGAAAAAACGGAACTGAACTGCTTCTTACGTCACTTGTTTTTTATTTAATTTGTGAAAATAATTTATCTTATTTGTCTCGGTTTTAGTTTTTGTTAAACTTTTTAAGTCTTACCAATGTCAACATTTTAACAAAATAAAAAAGTGGGCGTAATATCCATCACTCTTGGATGACATCGTGTGTGTGTGGCAGTTGCCACTTTTCGTGTGACGTTCGCCTACGTTTTGGTTATCGTAAATGCTTCTGTCAAACGCACAGATTTCCGGATTTTTTACTTCGTAGAAAATACACAATTGATAATATCGGAAAATTTGAAGAAAATTACTTTCGTCTAAGTCGTCTCCTCTAGAACGTTAACTCCTATACTATAAATCTTAATATGCCGGTGTATTTGCTTTCGAAGGATTTTCTTAAAAAGAATACCATATTTTCAAAAAAGATTTCATCAAACTGATGGTGCTTTTAAAAAAATTGAAAACTTCCCAAGCGGAAGTAAATCTTCTTAATATTTATTTAACTATTTTCGCTAAATTGTTCTAGAGATTTAAAATCGGTGATTTATTTTTTTGATACTATGACATCATTTTTAATTCCACAATAACATTTTTTTCTGTCTTCTCCAAAAGAGGCTGGACAAAAGTAAAGAGATTTTCCTCTCTCAAAAAATTTCATTCCGCTCCAGAAAACTTGATTCTGCCCGACCTTGCTAACCCTCTAGAGAAACGCAGGACTTAAGCGTTAGCTATATAATCAAAAAACCAGCAGTAACCTCATTTTACTTTTTATTTACCCCAAATTAACAAATTTTGGAAATTTAACGGTTCATAATATGCGTCCTTGTAGGAAATTATTCGAGCAATTAGGTTTATAAAAAATTATATAATTATAAAATATAATTCCGAATGAGCGTTTTACATTTTTACTTAACAGTTTTATATTTATTTTAGACTTTGCTTCTATAAAGTAAAGTATAAATCACAGTGAAAATTGCCTTGACAACAAACAACAACTAAAAAGTAACTCGCATAAATAACAAATTCATTGGAAAGCTAAAACCGAAATTATAAAGAGTATTATAATATTATAAAGTTCATTTGAATATACGAATTTTCATAACACAATTAAAATAATAAATCAAAATTTCTCAATATATTTGTTCTCCAAATTTTGAGTGCGTCATTTTTGAAATGTCTCTTATCTTTTCGCTTTCTATAAAACGTAATACAATAACAGAGAATAATTAAACTAATTTGAATCGGCACCGCTAAATCAATTGCACTATCATTCCACATGAGCTCTTCATTCCTACTGGGATACGGCATATGAGCAACATATCTGACGATTGCATGAATAGACGCAAAGCGGAGCACGTCCAAAGAGAGAATAAGGCGAGTGGCGAGTAGCGAGCATCACGTTTGGGAATTATAGCAAAGTTTTTAATTCATTAAAAATTCCTTACATTAAATTGCTAAGGCGTTGTATTAAAACCGCTAGACGCGCCCCAAAAAAAGAAGAAATTTTACAGTTTCGTGCATTTATTTTATTTTTTTCCCATTTGGTCGGTTGGTGGGATGTTGTTGTTAGGAGGTGTTTGCAACAATTGAACGCTATTTTTATTCTCTTCGTTCCCGACCTTATTTTTTTCATTTATTTTTATTTTTACTTTTTTATTTTTTTGGTTTGGTTGTAAAAGAATGTCAATGTTTTTCTTCTCAATTCTTGTTTTGCCTTACTATTCATTGCATTGTTCTGCATTACTTTGAGTTCATGCGGAACGCGTCGTAATGGCAAAAGTGTGAAAGGGTAAAGTGTAGGGACGCGAGACAAGGCGATGGCGAAATAGTTGCACGAAGCAAATATTTGCTGGCTGCCTCAATGGGATTAACTGCTTCAATACCGTTAAGTCCTGTCTTGTACGTAATACTGCTTGGAATTTAGCAGAACGACGAAGGGCGTGGTAGCCGTTATTTCAGGAAATCCACCACGGACCGTCGTTTATAAGAAATGAATAAGCTTTTTACGCTGCACTGAATTCATTCGGAATTTATGATGCTTTTAATCTTTTTATTTTACTACTCGTTTTCTATATTTGTTCAACCTTGAGTTATAATTGTAATTTTTTAAATAATTAATATTTGTTTTGTATGCGTTATTTGGGAAATATGCCAACACTGGTATGGCGTTGAAAATGGTATCCTTTTGTCGGCGGCGTTTTTGCAGAATTCAAATACAATAATTTGAAGAAAATAATAACATTTATTTAATATACGCAATTATTTTCTTTGTCCTTTAATAGGCTTAGTTTTATAAAAATCTTATTTTTGTTGTTATTTCAGTTGTTTCCACCTATTTGGGTTTTTCCCAATTTTAAATTCTTCCATTTAAATTCAAATTTCAATTCTTTATCTTATTAGTATTCCGGAATCCTTAAATGCTCCAAAAAAGCACAGATTTTATTTTACTCCTTTTTGCTCTCCCGTCTCCGTATTCTCCTATTTTTCCCCCTCAATTAATTCTCAATTTAATTCCGTTGCACAAGAAAGTAAAAAAAAGTAAGTCTGATTTATATTAAAAACGAAAACGGAAGAAAATTAGAAGAAGCAAAATAAATACCGATCCTCCTCTTCATTTCACTTTTCCTTTTATGTTTTCATTAAATCAAAAGGAGAAAAGTTTGTGAGGGTTAAGAACGCAAAAGAATGTGTTTGCAGAGGTTGAATGAAAGACGAAGGGTTGAACTCATTGAAAAGAGCGAAGCATTAAGAAATCAAGGGAAGAAGGCGAAGGAGATTTCCGTTGAAAAGTGATTAAAAATTCGGAAAATTGGAAGTGCATTGTTTCATTATTTTCATCATTAATTCAATACGTCTTCATTCAAGGACGATCTTGTGAAATGAACATTCACGATGAATATGATTCGCGTCGGGTTTCTGGGAGGATGGTTTTGAAAGAACAAGAAATGTTCGATTAATTCAAATTGAAATTTGTAAAAATTCAGTTTAACATTATCGATATTTTAACAATCGATCACAGAAATCGATTTGTGCATTTTTTGTACCACAAACATTTTCATGTCAACATTTTACAAGTCATAAAGAGGTTTCCCTTCCCGTTAACGCAGAATCATCTACATCCATTTCATGTAAAGATATTTCCTTTGTAAGTATCCCTTACCTCCCTACCTTTCCCACACCGTCTTTGCGAATCATGTAACAATTATGTAACTAAATGTCAAAACATCAAATTAACTCAAGTCATGACAAATGAAATTAATTCCAATAAATCCTAATAAAACCAAGGCCAAAGCGTGAAAGTGAAAGTGGAAAATAAATGAATAAACGGACTTACGCCTTTTCTTCCCACCACTCCATTAATCGCAACGAATTTCATTAACGGGTGGCAATTTTCATGGTTTGACAAATTTTGTATATTCTCGTATATATCCAATAAAATCATCTTACATTGAATTGTCGGTTATTTATTACTTTTACGTACGACTGAGTCCTATCAGTGTTTCCCAATCGGTAGGACAGTCACCATTTGTAATCTTGAATTTATACTTCCTATAACTGATTTTAATTTCGATTTTAATTTCAAAATATTATTCTTTTGGGTTTTCTCTTTGAATCACGGAAAATATTGGGAACTACTGTTTTTTCACAAATCTTATTCAATTTCTTTTCTATTTCTTTAAACGAATCACTTTCTTTTTTTTTCGATGACTAACAAGGATACTCTTTTCTGAATTGAAGCAAACAGACACACAGACAAGAATGGCGTGTTTTTAGAAGAAAATTTCATTTGTTTTTTAATCATTTTTCTCTTAGTTTTTTGCTCTTTTATCAATAAACGCGAGAAGAAAAGTGCGACCCAAGTAGTAAAGAATACTTTGAAATGATATTGCATTTCTTAAGTAACACACACAAGCACCAACATGTGTCTACACACACGCGCTCACAATACACGTTGCTTATGTTAATGGATAACTCTTTGGGAAGTTTACGAGTTACATTCTTTCATACAAGAAATTTAGAAGAAGCTTTCTAAAGGAGCTCCATTTCAACATTAATGATTTTCATACACTGAAAATAAATGTATTTATTTAATTCAGAGATTATATTCAGAACCCATTGAGTTCCTTGAGTTCCGCTTGAATTAAGTGAAACTTGATTATGAACCGCAAATGAAACTAAAATAAAAATATAATACAAATTAAATATAAATATAATACAAATAAATAAATATAATTAAACTATAATAAAAGTGTACATGAATAAATGAAACTTTCAATAAAATATATGAATAATAATCAAATTAGAATAAATTTTGCAACTATTACAAAATTGTTCTTTTTCATTCTGAAAGCATTCTTTCTTTTTTCATCTCGTTCTCTTCTGAGAATGTAAATGTCGCTTTAATACTATTTTGACCACGAATCAAACCGAAGTAACAGCAATAACAAAGGCAACGCAGTTGGACGCGGCAACACAGCGTGACAGTTGAATTGATTTAAAGCATTTAGAGGATGAATTATTGTCGCATAGTTGTTGTTTATGCCGTTGTTTTTTTGTTGTTATTGGTGTTGGGTGTCGTAACAACAATGACAGTCATGACAATACGACAATATGATAAATTGCTACTCAAAACAATTATTAGAATAGTTGATGAATGTCATTTCGATAAAATCAATTTCAATGATTTGAAGATTTTCCTCCGACTTTTTATAATATTTTTCTTTATTTCCTAGCCTTAGCGGAAAATTGATTTCACTTCGTGCAATTTTCAATTGAACCTAAAGCAATACTTCCGAATTCTAATTATTTTTCTTCTTTTCTTTGACGTTTGTTTAGTCTGATAAATAATCGATTTCTTTCATTGTGATCATTTGTCGTTTTGATATTCAGAAAACGACAAATTACTATAATAAATTATTATAATAATCAAACTAAACCTGACGAAGCGAGAATTTTGAAGGAGACTGCCACCAGCTCTAAATGTTGTTTCCTTTATTTATACAATCGATATCGATCATTTACACGTGGAAACAGAAAAGAAAAAAATGGATATTTGTTTCTTTACTCATTAATATTTTTACTCATTAACATTTTCAATAATCTTAAATAATCTTTAAAAATTATTTCAATAATTTTTTTCTCATTAATATTTGCTTCCCATAAATGTAATTCAATGAAACAAACAGAGACGGACTTAATCGAGGCACTGAAGGTAAGGCATTCATTTCCTTTATCGTTACTACAGATATTGAGAAAATTGCGCATTATGACTGCAAACAATGTGACGCGTGACGAACTAGCGAAGATATCAAAGTGCTTGATGTTCTGTAGAGTTCTGATAGGCATGAGCAGTTTAAACTGGTTTTTCACGCCTTTTCGTCTTTCACCTCGATGACGATCAATGACGAAATGATGCAGCTCTCTGCTTTAAATTTATTTAAAAATTTATTTGCTTGTTAATTAGAATACATTTATATCATGATCACTTTTTTAATATAAATATAAAATATACGCAATATTTTGCAGGTACATAAATGTAACCACATACATTTACGAGTATATAACACACATTATACATATACATATACGAATTTTATATAAACATTATCTACTTGAAATTCTTGGCATCGATTATGCTTTTGATCGCATCTTTTTCATAACTTTGTTTTCTTCATAATCACTTCGTCAATTTCATTTTCTTGGTATCATTTTAACCCAAAACCCATTCTCAGGATTCACTTGAAAACCACGTATATCCTTTAATAAATCGTTTACGGTTTTTGGGCAGCGTTCAAGTTTGAAATCTAGCAAAAGATAGTAAAGCATCGCCTTAGCTTGCATCAAGGCGTAACGATTTCCTGCAAAAGATAATTAAAATATTCCAAAAAGTATATCATATTTGTTACCAAAAACCATACTACTTCTTCTCTGTCTCCCCACCCCCAACACTTACCAATGCATATTCTCGGACCAGCACCAAACGGTATGTACGTAAACGGATTTATGTTTTGCTTATTTTCATTACTAAATCTTTCCGGATCGAAAACCTCCGGTTCTGGAAAATATTTCTCATTACGATGTATACCGGCGATTGGAAACCATAAACGATCACCAGCCTTGAATTTAAGTACAAGCTGATCATCTTCATCCGTAAGCTCATAATCTTTCGAACAAACACGATCGGTAAAACCAGCTAAAGACCATAAGCGTAAAGATTCGGAGAGCACCATATCCATATATTTCATTTTATTAATATCATCGTAACTCAAAACGGCACCATTCAGAGAAGATCGTAATTCGACTGCCTCCTCGTAGAGGCGCTGCTGAATATCGGGATTCCTTACCAATTCATAGCAAGCGATGCAAATGAAGTTGGCATTATTTTCGAAGGCGGCAAAAAAGAAGATGAAACATTGCGCCACCAGCTCAATATCGGTCCAGTGTTGTGCCTCTTTTTTTGCTTCCATCAATAGTTGAATCATATCGGGACGAATGATATTATGCTCGCGACGATATTTCATAGTCTCCACTACAAGACGCGTAAAGTAATTCGTCTTTTCCGCGTCGAATACTTTGATATTAAAAAACTAAAAGAGAAGGAAACCAATGATAGAAACAGATAGAGACAGATAGAGAAAGAGAGAGAGAGAGAGAGCGAGAAACACAGCCATGTCCACTTACCGCCATTACTTTAGGCATTACATTGGCCATCATAAATTTGAACATCTGTTTACCCCTAAAATTCGTAATCACTTGACCGATCGTATAAAATTCGTTATCCTTATTTTCGAACGAATTAATTTTAAGGCCAAAAGCCGTTGAAGCAATTAAATCATTCGAGAGACGTGTGAAGCATTGCTTTAATTCGAGCTCCACAGCTCCATCCGCATCTTTTGGTAAATTATGAATATAATGGAGACTCTCCCCGAAGCATTCATTCATCAAAACGAACATCGAACGCATTTTCGATGCGGTGAATACCGGTGTTAGAGTATTGCGCATATCCTTCCAACGTTGATCCTTCATAACGCTTAACATTCCATCAATCATCTCATCGTTTTCGGTGGGAAAGAATTCAGTGTGATTTGGAAAATGATCGAAATCTTTAACAGCGATCTTCTTAATCAAATCGGGATCATTAATTACAAAAAACGGGTAACGAAAATTGAAATAACCGTAAATTTTGCTAAGAAGAGAAATGCAGTATGTGTTTGTAAGAGAGAGAACAAGAGGAAGAGAGAGTATTATACAATACTTACTGATTTTTAGCTCTCTGGTAGGATTTCAGCATTGATAAAAACATTGATTCCTTATTCAGCACAATCGATAGATTATTCCCGACCAAAGGATATGGCTTCTCATAAGGAATGCCGCGTTCATCGAAAGTGTTATTGTAAAGCGTAGCCCATTTGTAGAACACAAAAATTACTACCAAAACGAGTAACAATAACTCGATCATGCCTGAGAAATTCTTATTAGTCGGAAAAAAACAACAACAACAAAAAACGAGCTCTTTTCAAATGATTAATTCTGTAAAAACAATCCGTGCGCTGCAACGTCTTCCTGAGAACTGATTCTTGTCTGCGAGTAAAATAATTTCACTTCATTCGTTCGTATCATTCGTTTCATTCATACCTTCTAAACGTCGATTGAAATAAACGATTTCATCTAATCAATTTGATTTATTTAATATTTTAATATTTTCTCTCTCGTTCTCTTTCTTATTTAAATGTTCTTTAGATATCTCGAAGGGAATCTAATTTGGCGACAGTTATCATTTCATATAATTTTGCTTATTTCTATTGTAATCAGTATTAATTTCGAATCGGTATTAATTATATAAAAAGACTGCAAACAAATATTTTATCGTGATGAGATAAGCGATACTTTACATTATTGCTATGATACACTTGAAAATCTTTTTATACAATTTTTGTTCCTTTTAAAATCCTTTATCTCTCCTAAAAAATATTTTATACTCTCTGATAAAAAAAATTAATTATTTCCAATTTTTGTGATGTGAAATATTTCGAACAATTAAATGAAATAACAATTGAATGAAATTTGTTAAAAAGCTTTTATAGATATAGCACTTTCTTGTTTGATTTTTAATGATTAAACAATTATTTAATGAAATCGTATAAATTCAAGTTGAGAGCTTTTCAAGCGCATTAATAAATGCTTGGGCTCCCGTCAGAATTCAAGAACTGAAATGATTTGTATGAATATCGTCGCTCGGGGAAATTTTGTGAATGTTTATCCAGTCAAATTTCCAAACTGAAATTTAATAAAAATTAATTTAAAATAAATTTAAATTAAAAAATTCAATTTATGGTTCTCCTTGCAGTGTAAAATTGTTTACTCCTTAATCGATTCTTGTTTATGCTCTTGCCATTTTTTTAAACCCAGAATACTTGCCCCCCTATTTTTTTATAACTTTTTATTTATTATTTACTCTCCAATTAATTTCTGTGTTGAAATCAGTTTCTTCTGTTGATCTTTTTGTTCAAGCACAAAGAAAGCAAATAAGAAGCAAACCTGTCTGAAAAGGAATTTTATTGAATGAGTGAGTACATGTATGAAAGGGAAAAAAAATAAAATTTGGAAAAACTTTTTATAACAAAATATTAAGTACCTTTTACAATGCAAATTTTGTAAGAAAAAGAAGAAATGTTAAAATGTCAGACGTTCTGTCCTATTCTATCCTTCTGCAACAACGAGTTAATGACATTTTAATGATTTCAATCATTTGGAGGACTTGAAGGACACTCATTTCACTTTGACTTAATGCTTGTAAGAGCGGTCAAGTAGTTCGTCATTCCGTTCAACATTTTGTTAATTAGTTTTAATGAAATATTTTATAGTCAAATTATATTTCTATCTTACTTCCCCTTTGCCCATTTCCTACTCTTTTTTCTTCTAACTGCTACCAAAAAACTTAAAAAATTTTAATATTTCATTAAATTAAAATTGCCAGAATTGAAAAATAATATACAATTTAAAAAAAAAGATTAAATGTGTTATGTGTATGTGTTTGTGTGTTGTATGTGTTTATGTATGTGTTTATATTTTAGCATAAAAAGCAAATTATCACGTCGTCATAGGCACTCATGAATAAAACGGCGTTTGCAGCATTGACTGGCACTTACCCATTTTTTCCAAAACGAGAGCGAAAATATTTCTCTGTTTTTCCTCCCGTTTATTTTTCGGATTTTATGGTTCCTCTTCCGAATTTGCGTTTCGGTTTTCTTTTTTTTTTTTAGTTTTTTCAATTCTTTTGAATAAGTAATGAGCTGCTGATTTCTGCGAAAAAGAGGCAATAGAATAACAAACAAATGACAATAATAAATACAACAACAACGGCGCCGCAACTACTTTTGTTCAGTTTTTGGCTTGCACAAGTTTGTCAAATGATTTCGGTAGGCACCGCGAACGCAGGAAAATATGTTTTATAAGAAGCATTAAAAAGTATTGAATGCTTGGATGTATGTGTGAACGTGTGTGTATGTGTGTGTTGGTGTGTTTGTGTGTGGCAGGATACAAACTTACAATGTTCATAAGAAGAAATGAAGAAACCACTTGTTGGAGTGGAAGCGGCGACAGCGCTCTTGTAAATTTGATGAGTTTTATTTTCTCAAGAGAGTTCTGTTGGCACTCGTTAGCAAAAGAGCGGATTAAATATATTTACAAGAGAACAAGAAACTACAGAAATAATATGTTTTGAGATGGGACGGACCTCTTAAGAGTTGCTCATGGAAATCGATTTTTATCTTATTTTTAAATATAAGAAAAATTGTATACGAACATCTGATGCTATCTCCTACATTCTCTCATTGTTTTCTCTTTAGGGTTTTGTTAATTAGATTGTAATAATGGATGGCAATATAATCGTTCAACCTAAGATGATCTATCATAATGAAGAGTCCATTTACGTATTAAGTTCGAGCTTAAATCCATACGCGGTAAATATTTGAAAAGATTGAATTCCAAAATTATCCGAAAATGTGTTTTTCACTTTCTTAAATGAATTGTTAAATTTATTCCAATCACTCTTCGTTAATTAATTCAAATTCAATTCATTGTTCTCACGATTTCATTAATTTTTCAGGAATTTCGTTGCCTTAACGGCATCGCTTACCCTCAGCTGAATCCTGCGATGAGAACAAAATGTACCAATCATGATAATTGCATACAATCACAGTTGTCATCATTGAAAATCACCAACACCACCATCAATACGAATAACAAAAAATACAACAGCAGCAACAACAACAGCAACAACGGTCATCATGGTTGCGCATCTGTTTCGCAATCCTTCCAAGCCAAATTAAAAACTTTACGCAGTCTGGACATTTCCGCTGATGGCAACGATAATGATATCGGAAATCCAATCGTTTCATCAATGTCCGCTGCCGCAACAGCCACATCCGCAAGAATGTGCTCGCCAGCTGTTTCTGCATTGCAAAAACTTTTCAACTGCGCCAGTATTGCCAACCATATAAATAATAGTTATGGCCGTGGCTTTGGCACGAGCAAAAATAAAAACAATAACGGAAACGGAAATACGAGCAACAACAACTACAACAATTACTGCGAGTTCAACGGCAATGCCGGCGACATCATTAATGAATGTCTGTCCACGACAGAGACAGATGACGGTTACTGTTATGCAGGTGGAATGCGGCCTAATAGCAGCAACAACAAAAACAACAAAGACAATAACAATAACAGCCAGTATAAAGGAAAAAGCAGCAGTTGCAACAGCAATGAGAAAAACACAAGTAGGAGGAATTCTAACGGTGTAAGTAGCAGCAAAATTAACAGCAAAAGCAGCAACAACAGCGCTAGCAACTATACCAGCAACAATAACAACAATCAGTACAAGAAATGCGCCAACATTAAGTCCGCATTAATTGCTAAGAAGACAAAGTTTTGGAAGTGTCTAGAAGAGGAAAAATGGCGCGTACAAGAGATTAGAGACGAACATTTATCAACAACAAATTGCGAACGAAATAACTGCAGGTAGGCTTATCCTTCCATCTTTTCCACCACGCAATTAAATCTAAATTTAAAACGACAAATAAAAAGTGAAAAATAGCATTCTCTTTATCTTCTTTATGAAAGAAAAAAGAATGGAAGATAAGGAAGAAATTTGAAAGGAATTTCTTAAAAAAGTTGTATGGTTTTGTGACAACAATAAAACGCCAGTATCGGTAACAGAAGTTATATCACACTATCCGTGTTTGTCATAAAAACTTCTTTAAATTAAAAAAAAATGAATTATAATAATATCAGTTCCCATTTGATTATATTGTGAATCAATATTAAAAAAAATTGAGTGAAGAAAATATTTCATAAACTCAAACATTGCGCCGTTGGTTCAAGTGAAAAGAGGTGCGATGAACAGTCAGTGAGGGAATAAAGAAAAAAATCAAAAATATTGAACAAAAGAAAAAAAAGTAGAAATTGAATATATTTGAATATATCCACACTTTTTTCTTTTTCTCGTAAGAATTCACAACTTTTTTCACATTGCTGCATTTTCTCATTTTGCTTTTTTCTTACTGTCTTCTTTTCTTTTACACCTTTTTTTGTTCCTTTGCAAAGACAAGACTCTATTCATTCCTTGATAGTTCGCATCCAACACACTTTCGTGGAGTATTTTATCAGTCTACGAAGTACGGGTAACTCTTATAACTCACCTACCTCCCTCCCCGCCCCCTCAATCAAATAAAATCAGGCCTCTGATAATAAATGACTTGTAGTGCATGACATCCCAAGGCGGGGAATTGGGAGCGAAAGGTCTTTAGGGAAGAAGATAGGGGTAAACGCTTGCAGAATGAAATGAGATAATTTTCAAGAAGAAAAAACCAAGAAGGAAGAAATATTGAAGAGTCCTTTGAATCTCTATTATGAAATGAAAAGAGGAAGTGATAGAAGAAGAAGGAAATAATAACTCGTTTGCATAAAAGAGTATCAGAAGACTTGATAAAATTGCATGCTTCTTTTTTTAAATGTCATGAATTGAGAAAATCCTTTTCCTCTTTGCCCCATCCCAGCCATCCATCCGTCTTATACCACAATACAATTCTTCTTTATCCTTTTTTTACCACATTTTTTATCGTATTTTTCCTTTTGTTTTTCCTCTCATTGTCGTTTTGCCTTGGTTTTGTGTCAAGCAAGAAGCTGAGAATCTGTCGAGACTTGTCAAGCTGGAACCAAACCACTTCGCTTCATTCTTGTCATTTGTTATGCGTCTGCTTGAACTTAGTCGTCCTTCATAAAGTTTTAAACCAGACTAACGACCATCCAGCCCCACGCCCGCTAACATCGCGCGCCTTCAGTACTCAACCATTTTCTGAAGACATTCTCAGTGGAAACTGGTAAAGATCGGACGCATGAAAATGGCGAGATATTTTTGACTAGAGAAATATTGAAAGAAGGACAAAAACGAATTCTACAGATAGGTATCCGCAAAGCACGGGATGATGAAGAAGAAGGAGAAGGGTTGGCGATGCGACAATATTAAAAGTCACTGAATGTGGCGGTGTTCAGAATATTGATAATGATAATGATAATGACGTGAATGCTGATGATAATGATGATACATATTCTTGGTTAGTCTCTCAATTTATTGTCTTCACAGTTCACTTCACTTTACAAATAATATCGCTTTTACGAATCGCCCCGTTTCATCCCTTTCTACTTCCTAATTTTCTTCTGCTGGTGCTGCTGCGTCTGTTGCGGCTTGTCATGGATTTCCTTTCGCCTTGAAAAGGGCAGAAGTTTACTGCTTTAATAATTCTTCGCTTTTGTTTTTTCATAACCACTTCTTCTCCTCCTCCTCCTCTTCTCCATTTAAGTTCTTCCATTCTTCTTTGATATTTTTATTAGGAAAGTTTTTCAAATAATCATAGGCGTGTAGGCACATCAATGCGTTGGCCAAAAACTTATGGATACTCAATTGCTTCGACTCGATAGCGTTTCCTTCATGTTTCTCGTTTTTTGCACTTTCTCTTTTATTACTTTTTATAATTACGAGAAAAGTTTTCATATGCATAAATTTCGAATTAAAATATCATAATTTAAGGCATAATTTAGGCCATTACTTTAGCCATAAAAGCGATGGAAATCATTGAAACTTTAATGGAATTTTGTATGCATTAAAATTTTCAAAAACTAATGAAAAACACCAAGAGAAAAGTTAAGGAAAATTTGATTATTAATTTATTAAATTTGATTAAAAATCAAATCCGAATTTAATTGGAATATTTTCGTTAATAGCTACAACAACAACAACACCAACAGCAACGATTCACTAAAATCATCGACATCATCGTGTGACAAGTCAGTCTCCAAGAACGCAAAATCATCATCATCAACATCACCATCATCATTATCAGCATTATCAACATCGAAAGTGGCAACAACATTATATGCATTTATAGGATCGTTACAATTTCATCTTAACGGCAACAACAAAAGCAACAACAGCAGCAAGTCTAGCGATATTTTTATCAACACAAACAACAACTATTGCAGCTGTAATGATACAACAAATACAACACCAACAACAAAAACAGCGGGGAAATGCCATAACGGAAAATCATCATCATCATCATCATCCCCACCATCAACATCATCATCATTATCTCAATCATTATCGACATCAGCACAACAACAACAACACGGAGAACAGCAATTATTGGAATCACATAAATCGAATAACTGGAGCGGAAACGATGAAAGCAATAATCAAAAAGCGATGAAAACCGCCGGTACAACCGAATTTTATCAAGAAGCTGCCGAGTTGTTGGGTCTCTCTTGCACATTTTGTGATGATTGCCGTTGCTTCGATTGTCAAGTAAGTGAATGAGTGTGAAAGAAGAGAAGTTTTAAAAAAAATGAGGAAAGAAATCGATGAAGAGAAATGATTTTTTTAAATATAATTATCTTTCGTTCTGGCAGATGCCACGGTGTGGGGAAAGTGTTTCTATTCCTCTCCATTCCTTAAATTTTAGACTTCGCCTTAAATCTTTCGGGAGGGCTTTAAAAGAACCTGCCTCGAAGGCATTCGAAGAATTATAATGAATCCACACTAAATTGATGCATATTTAGGAAAGACCCCGCTCCCACCATCTTTCGAAGATTTTCTCATGATGCTCAAAAGACATATAAAGTGTATTAAATTATCTGTGGAAATATTCTAGAGATCTTAGATTTAGAGATTCAGAAAATAAATATGGAATTCTTAAGTCGAAACCAACTATGACATCATTCAAATTATATCGTTTATGTTATGCTAGAGGGAGACAAGAAACCTCCCGCGATATTAGTCTCGGCGGCATGTCAAAATACTGCAGTCCATAAAGGCCATGCAGAGAAAGAGAGAGAGAGAGAGTGTGTGTGTGAGAGATAGAAATAAACGAACATAAATAGCATTATTATATAATACAGCATAGTAATTTCTCTCATTAGTAAAGAGCATCCAGTATTTATTATGTGTCTGAAAAGGTTCGAGTCTTCTCTTTTAAAAGATCCGAATAGTCCGGAAAGGGTTCCAAGAAGAAGTTATCGAAACGATGTCAACGTCTTTTGTGAGACTCGTGACTGTTGATTTTAAAAGTGGAGAAATAATTTTCTAATATTCTTACATATAAATTCTTCGCAATTGGTGAACTTTATTGGCAGTTGTTTGTTACTTTTTGTCTACTAAAGGACATTTGAAAATATTTAATTTGGTATTCTTACAGTCTTTTTAATGAAGGATTATCCATCTTTATTCTTACTTGATTTCATAATTTTGTCTCCTCTTATCCTTAACCACATTCACATTGCTATGGACACACCATCATCAAAACCATCGTCATCACCAACAAAGAGCGGCTACTTCGATTGCGATGATTCAGATAGCTGTTCCGAATATTCGTTTATGGATGAATACGATAATGCGTTATTAGTGGCGTCGACATCAAAATCAGTTCCACCAACAACAACAACAATAGCATTGCCAGTATCATCTGTAGGATCAAATACATTTATCAGTCAGGCTAATTTTTGCAACAATAATGACGAAATAATTGTCGTAAAGTCTGAACAAGAGGACGAAGAAGACGAAGAAGAAGAAGAAAAAGAAGAAGTACAGCAATATCCGAATCAAGATGATTTTATTGCAGGCGAGAAAGATGATCCTTGCATCGGAAATGACAGAAAATCAACAAACAATGAAAGAACGGCAACAAAAGAAACTATAGAAACGGTATCATCATCATCATCAACAACAATAACAACAACAACAACGATGTCACCGCCAACACAAGAAGCAATAGAACCGTTGATCCCAGGACATGCGAATGTTCATACGGTTTTTATCGGAACCGAGAACGAACCGTATGAAAAAGTGTGGCTGTCAAGCAATGAAAGGTCGTGGTCGCAGGAGCAACAACAACGGCAATTTCCGCTGCAACAAGACAATCAGCAGCAAATGCCAAGCCGTGACAATTGTGAAGAGTGTAACGGTATGGTAACCAACAGCACGAATAAAAGCAAAAACAAAAGTAGCAACTTGTTTGCCACAGAATCGGCTATACTGCCGTCAGCAAAAACGGTTACTCGAGCAGTAAATGAAATGGCAACAACAACAACAACAACAAAAAGCAATTCTATAAAGGCAGAACACCAGCAACGGCAACAACAACAACAGCAACAACCGCAAGAAATAAAAGTAGTCGGAGAACCGACGGACCACTGCGTTGGTTTGAACGAATTAAGTTTGCTCGATGCCACGAGCAATTTGAACAACTCCTGCAAGGACCAAGTGGTTTTTGATGTAATGCAGCAAAAATAATCAGATGAGACGAGACGGAGAAGGAGAGGTTAAAAAATGAGGAAGACACAAGAATTCCATTGATGCGAACGAAGACATCTCGAAAAAGTTAAGTCTTGTAAATTGAAACGCGAAGAAATAGCAGGTTGGTAAAAAGTTTCTTTTATTCACTCATTTTAACTCGCCCTCGCCCTCTTATTCTTGTTCTTTTAGTTGTTCTTGCTTAACTGTATTTAATATTCCACACCCTCTTTTTGTTCTTGCTGTGATTTCTTGTGGGATTGCATATAAAAACCTTTTCTTTTCAACGTAGTTTAGCTTCTCCCGTTTTACTACTCTTTATGTTCACTACTCGTTACGTTCAAACACAGCGAGTTTGATGTTGAAGTGAGCTAGCTTTTGAGGAACGGTTGCGTCTACCATTTTTGGCATTTCTTAAGGCTAATTTTTTTAGATTAAAACTAACATGTATATACTTTATAAAACAAAGTTAAAAATTAAGAAATTAAATATAAAAAAATATATACGAAAACTTCTAAAAAGTTGTTTCGGTTTTAATTATTTCAATCGTTTTGTCAAATTAAAAACAAACAAATGGAAAAAAATGGAGGCCGGAAATTAAAATGTCGCCATTTTGAAAAGTATCCTTAACAGCCAGAATAGCAGACTAAAACCATACCGTAATCTACCGTTAGTCAAAATAGTTCACATGAATAAATTTAAGCAATAGTAAAAATCAAACCAACAACAACAACAACAATTGCGAAACTATCTAAACTAAACCGTCATGTATTTAAAACTTTTCTTTAATGGATTGTACGATTGCGATTGCAAGCATCACGTCGTCTCGTGCTTGGCAACCAAGTCGTCAAGTCGATTCATGCGTTGATGCTTTGTTGGCGCCTGTACAGGCTCTGCAAAGGATACGAAGTATGTTTCCACTATTATTATTGTTGAAGTTCTTCCTCTCCTTCTTTCACTACATGCTGTTTTATTTATGAACAAAAACAACAACACCAATAACAAAGGCATTAATTTTATTACTGTATTCTTTTCACTAAAACTTTATAAAGTGTATTTGTTGTTGTTCATTTTTGTTTTCATTTCTAATTTTGTCTTTGTTTTGTATTTACTTAAAACCTCTGACTGGCTGGATGGCGCCAAACTTTTATTGCTTCTTTGTGTTAAAACTCTTTGTGAGGAAACTGGCGTGTATTCTCTCTATCTCTCCCCCCCCCTTGTCGTTTCATATTTGGATATTTTTATACGTAGGGCCGGATGTCGGGAAGTATAAAAAGGACTTGAGTCATTTTAAAAAGGCAATAACTAGAAAAGATTGCAGATTGCTGAGGAGTTTCGTTTAGTCGAGGAAGAGAAAATCCAATGGAATAACATGTTCTCTTTGTCTTTTTATATGCGCGGAAGCGCCAAAGCCTCAACATCCTTTAAGGATTTTAATTATAGTGCCATTACTACAAAACTGATTTTCCTCACTCCAAAATTTAGTTTTGTTTTTAAAATTCCGTCCTTATTATCTCCTCCTTTCCCTTCCGCCACATCCTCTCTTCTTCCTTTCCATTATCTTCATTTTCCTCAATCCTTTTTTTCTTTAATCGCAAACCTCCAAGAAGTTTTACAAAGTGCGCAACGTATTTGATGTTCGAAATAAATCGTGAGACGAGATTGAGAGGAATACAAAGATTCAAGGATGCAACAGAATCGGATGCTACAACGGCAGCAAGAATCAGTCTCTTTGTCATTTGGCAGTCTTCCAAAAACTCTTCAACATGTTCAACACTAAAAGGATTTGCAGCAAAAATGTTTTGCTTTCTTGCTCGTTCTTTTGTGTTTAGTATCGGATGAATATGAACTCGTGCGCGCATACAAATGGATATCAAAAATGTGTGTGTGCAATAATCCACAAGATATCCTCTGTTCTCCCTTCTCGCATATTCTTCCTTTGCTTTCCTCCCTTTTTCTCCGTTCTTAAAGCTTTTTATGATTGTTTAGGAGGCGACAAAGCGTTTACTTTTCTTTTGCCATTTTTCCCAATTGAACAGCTTCCACATACCTCAAATACGCTCTTCTCCCACTTCTTCTTCTTCTTCTTAGTGCTTATCGTTATCATAACGTAATTAGATTATTTCTTTTTCTCTCAATCGTATCCATAAAAATCGCATCACCAGAAATGCTTCCTTCGCTTTTATTGAAAAACTTCTTTTTCAAAAGTCAAGATTAAAATTAAATAATTTCATTTCACTTCATTTGGCCTTGAATTGAAGTATTCTATCACTTAACAAAGCCTCTCTTACCCACTCCTGCCAGCCGACATCTTATTGGTCAAGCGTCAGCGTAACAATCATCCACTTCATTCTCTTTATCTTCTCTTCATTATTCTCTCTTACAATCAAGTATTGCTCAAACCTATTCGATTTCTGATTAAAGCATTTTCAAACGATTGGCAACACTCAGCAATCGATCAAGCGCTACGAGCTCTACAAAATGTTCCATTGTTGTTGTTGTTGTTGGGGGCAAATGTATGAAACTAATAAACCTTTCAAGGATATGCAAATTCGAAATGAATGAAACAAACAGACATAAACAGACCTGAGATGAAGTGATAAAAACACAAAAGCGATAAAATGAAATGAAGTCAAACTGAAGCGTTGTAGCGTAGCTATATAAAATGTTGTAGTTGTAGCGTGCGGTGGAAGAGAATGTGGTGGAATTACAATAAAGTGGGTGAATTTTTCAAACACCATTTTTACTAAGGACCTCTCTCGATCATGGGGAGTATGTTTGAAAAGAATTCATAAAATTCGTCGAATTATTCGAGAACTTAAAGGCTTGATTATATTTGAGGTTTTAAATATAAATATTTTTTAATAAATATAATCATAAACATTAATTACTTTTAAAATTATTTCATAATTATAATCAAATTTCTGAAATAACTATTAAGTAATTAGGCTCTATTAAAATTTGGAAATACCTTATCATTTTTTTTGGTCCACCGATAAACATTTACCTTAATCCTTATCTATCCGGTAATCATTTTGCTTACATCCTTCCTTGTTAAAACTTGTATTTTTAGTAAGAAAGCATACTCAGTCCTTTTTCGTTTCTTTCGCAGTAAAAATTGCATGATTAAATCGCTAAGCTATCAAGAAATTCTTTAAAAAATATTTTACTCACTTGATTAATGCTGAATTGCCCCTCCCCCCCCTCACGCTGCGTATTTTCATTTCACAATTCGTTGCTTTAACTTTTATTACCATTTGTTGTTGTTTCTGTTGTTGGTGTTGTTGTTGTTGTCGTTGTTGTTGTTGTTCTTGTTGTGGTTGTTAAAACGCTGTTAAACGCTGACAACAAGGTACGTGATTTTTACCACGATGGCAAGATTACGGTAATTTCTGCAGGTATCTAGGCGGGTGAATGTCGAGTTCGTTTGAGTTAAATTTGCCATAGCTTAATCGAACACGCAGAACCAACCGACCGAGTTTATTCTGTTTCAATTCGACGTTGGTGTTAGTGTTAGTGTTGGTGATGTTGTTGTTGTTGGTGGTGGTGGTGGCGCTGTTGCTTAGCGTTATTTTCATTTGATTAATGAAACGCCTTTAACGGAAGTTTGTTTCTAGCTTTCAATTCAAAATTCGAAAAGAAGAGAAGAATTGTTATTGTTGTTTTTGTTTTTGGTCCTCTTGGTAATAACGATCAGCAATACGTCTCCTAGCCAGCGAGAGGAATCCTTTCGATTTTCGAACTAGAAGCAAATTTTATTTGTCTACAATTAAATCGGTTAATTATTTCTATCAATAAATTCAATAAATTGCTCTCAATGCGTTGATTTCGAAAAGAAATAGTTTGAATTTTTTGTGGTTTGGATTTTATAAGTACTCACTAAGTACTAGTTAATTGCTTTCAAAAAAGAAGAAGAGCTGTTTATCGGAAATCTAATGAAAATTCAATAAAAGTTCCGAATGAAAGTTTTCAATGAAAGGATTGGCATTTTTTATTTCAGCGGTAATAAAATTATTTTGTTAAATTTATTGTTGTTAAATTTATTACCTAATTTCTTTCACTGTTGTTGTAGCAATTATCTTCACTGTGTCCGTTCGTCAATTAAGTTATTCGTTACGAAGGGAGATTTGAAATAAAATGCATCAGTTGGTCGAAAGAGCACTTCATTAAGAAAAGTGATAAAGGAAGTGCTATGTTACGGCTTAACGTGATAAACTAACTGGCTAGCACGTCCCGACTGGCTGTTATCACGTCCTTCGATTACCAGCAAAAAATAACAGACGTCAAACAAAAAGGTTGCTTTTATGTAGACCAAAGTCAAATCTCACGAAGAGGATTCTTCTCGCCTCTTGTCTGTGAGAAATAAATAAAATTTTATGTTTACGACGTTTTGTTGTTGTTGTTTTTGATATTGTTGTGTTATCATTGTTCCTCTTCTTTCGTTGTCATGCACACAATATTTCAGTTCACAAAATTGTGTCTCCATTGAAACGTTATTTGTTTCCGCAGTGCCCGTAATCCATTTTGCGACGGAACGTTTCATTTTATTACGACCATTTTATTAGCCTTCATGCGAAATTGTCAACAAAGCAAATTGACAGCGTTGTAAAGAATGCGTGTATGTTGTATTGTTGTAAACGGGCTGCTGAAACGAGATGGTGGGAGATAGAAAGACAGAAAGGGGAAGACATGACAAAATTTTATAAAAATTATTTTACGTTTGATTTTATATAATTTTATTTATCATGATAATTATTATATTGTGTATAGTTATTATTATTTATAGTTGAATTTTTTTTCTGTGAGCTTAAAAGTACTTTTCATTTATTATAATTTTAACTAATAATTATCGAAATGATTTTTTTTTGCTTAAAAAATTTGCTTAAAAAATTTCAAATGTCCTTACAGGATATATTTTTCAGAATATTATCTTCAATCATTCAATATTATCTTGAACAAATAAATTCTAAAAATGCCGAATTTATGTTAAGACAATAATTTTAGACGAATTTTACAAAGAATTTCATGGCCAAACTATCCACAGAAACCGCCTTGCCACCCCCTCCCAATCCTCATCTTCCTGTAACTGCCCAAGGCTATCAAGATTACTGATTTTTTTCAAAAAGCATTGCCAGTAGAAAAAAAATTTGGCAACCATAGCTCAGAATTTCGAACAAGAATTTCTAGAGGGCGGCAGTAACAATATTGGTCACGGCCGCGTTGGTGGGCCTCCGGCCCCCACCTTGCGAGAATTGGTTTGAGGCTGAGGTTCGTAAAATTGTTCAAATACTTAAAAGAGAATTTTGTAAAGTTTAAAGCGATGCTTTGGCTCAACCTTTGCTTGTACTTTCATAGCCTTCGCATTCGCAGCAACAACTACAACGATTACCACAACGAGAGAAAAATAGAGAAGAGGAGGAGGAAGAAGAAGAAGAACGAGATAGTATTTACAAAAGCACCGCTTGTGTTAATTGATTTCAAAAATGAATAAAAGATTCAACAAGAGTGTGAATGAACGAAATGCTTTGGATTATTCAATATAGTTTTCACTGTTGTCGTTGTTGTTGTTGTTGTTGTTGTTGTATTTGTGTCTGTGATTAATTTACCATGACCATAACAATAATGACTGGGTACTTCTCCTCTGTTTCTCTCTTTATTTCAATCGCGGTCTTCTCCTTCAAGGTCAAACTTGAAAAACAGCCAAATAGAACTGATTCGTCTGTTCACAATTTGACGCGCTAAACCACATGATTCGAACTTTGTAAATAACAAGAGGAAGAAATAGGATATGATTAAGAAGAAGAAGAATAGAAGAAAACCGAGAGCAACTGACGGCAATGAAGAAAGTTGAAAAGTTTTTAACTTTTGCTTGTCAACATTTTCGAAAACTCTTCAACTTTGCAACTTCATTTTGTTTTATGTTTGTGTCGGTCAGTCTTCATTTCTTAGACTCTTGAACTCACGCAACACGACGAAACTCAGTAATGCCACACCATGCGCAACGACGTCCGTGACATCAAGCAACACCAAAGTACAAATTTATTTTGCGTAACCAAATATTTAATTTTTGATTTGTCATGTTTTTTTTAAACTGATTTGTACCAGAAATATTTATGGATTTACATGCGACGTTAGTAAACGTCAGGATGACGCAGTCACGATGACAAGCGACTAATTTTCGTTAGACCGTTCGAACGTGGAAATCAGTAAGCACCAAAAAAAACAAAAGTTTAACAATAGAATTTATTCACTGATTAATTTGTTTTTTGATTGGCTTTAATTTTGCGTTAATTTTATTTTGCGTTGATTTTCTCAAATGATATCTGGATTAAATTCGTTCCTTTAGGAAAGACTGTTTTTCCTTCGCCATTACTGAAATATTGGCATGCATAGCTTTAATAAATCGACCATTATTAATAGAAAATTAAAAATCACTCTTTCCCTAATAGTTCTCGATGTAATTATGATACTAATTGCTGTTGTTTTTATATCAATAAATTCTTCTTTTATAATTTTACTTACAGCTAAACCCAATATTCTCTTAGATATCAGCTTAAACACCTCAAACCAACAGAGAGAGAGACAGTGAAACGATAAAGGAGATTACATCATTAAAATTTTCTAAGAGAATATCTAATTAAATAGAAGTCAATAGAATCAATCGAAAGCCAAACTAAGTTTATATAAGCTGGATAAAAAAATAACAAATAAGTTCAATAAATTTGATAATAATTCCATCAAAGATTTCATAACAGATTAAAACAATTTATTACCCCTGACAACCCAGACGACCGCAGCAAATATATCTACTATACAAATAGTCAAACGCCACAGGCTGCAATTGGCAATCGGTAACGGACAACCGTCTATTCGACAATCGACAGTTGCCGCGCCTCTAGAACGTAATGTCATCTACTCTGACGCTAGTGTTAAAATTTGTCAATTGGGTTGCTTAATAAGCTTACGCAATCATTTTGTTTACAACGAAACTGTTTGCATTTATTGTTGTATTTGTCAAAAGACACCGTAGTGAGCGAGACGGTGAAAGAGTCTAGCGACAACGATGCTCATACGTTTTATTAATCCTGTCTGTGTTCAATTTCCGGTTTCGTC
The DNA here is from genome assembly GCA_963966595.1 of Physocephala rufipes. Classification (NCBI taxonomy): domain Eukaryota; kingdom Metazoa; phylum Arthropoda; class Insecta; order Diptera; family Conopidae; genus Physocephala; species Physocephala rufipes. The sequence continues at coordinate 2,711,952 of OZ016505.1, forward strand.
TTGCTGATTTCGTTGTTTTCGATGCTGCCATTGCGTATTTGATTACGAAATGAAAAATCGAGAATCGTTTTCTTTTGCTCACGTTTCGCTCATCTATTTGTTTATCTTTAGGAATAATATTTATGGAACGTGTTGCTTGAGATTCTTTTGCATATGGAATTATTTAATAATTTCTTTAGCAAATAAAGGATGAAATGTTGGTAAAAGGAAAGAGTATTCACTTGAGAGAGAGATAAAGAAAGAAAGAGAGAGAGGAAAAGAGCAACTTGCTTTTAAGAAAGTTAACAAAAAATTGTTATGACATCAAGTATTTTGAATATTCATTAAATTTATCAACTAAACGTTATTTAATTTGCGTAAATTGCAATTAGTTCTCTAAATGAAAACCAATTGGAAACTCCTTCAGAAGAAAAACGGTTTGAACTCTAGAAGAATGAAATAATTGCAAAGAAAATATTTGCTTCTTTGCAAAAACAAAACATGAATTCATTTATAAGAATAAGTCGAATAACTTGAAAAAGGCAGAAAAACTTTAATAAATATTAAAAACACCTAAATAAGAAATTAATTTTAACGAATGCATTAAAGTTAAAAGTTCTCTGAATTTACTAAAAAAATTGATATTTATAAAAGCTTTGAGAAAATCGTTGAATTATGCATTTATTAGAATTAGTATAATAATTATAATCGAATATTTAAAGCGAGAATTTATTAGCTAATTTTTTCGAGAAGGTTTTCAGACGACATTTCGTAAATTATTTTTTTTCTTTCATACAAAAAATTTCTTTATAAATTAAATAAAGACAAAATCTTGCAGGTGCAGAAGTCTTTATTTAATCCTAGATATAAAAAATTATTTAAATTGTCAAAAACTCTCGAAGAGTTAAAAAGGTTTTATAAATAGAATATATGAAATATAATCATAAATTATCAAAACGTCAGTAAAATGAAAGGCAATTCATTGAAGCATAATTTTCAAAAAAATAATTCAATAAATAAAGAAATAAATTTTTGGAAAAATTTAAATGAAAGTAAATTAATATCATATGAAAAACATTTAACTCTTGTGCCAAAATAAAAAATTCCACAAATTATAAATTCTTGTTGGAAAATGAGAAAATCCTTATGGACAAATATTAATTGCGCTTCTGTTGAATTCTAGAAAGTCGCTAATGCCAAAATGATTGGTTTAAAAAGATGTTTCAAAGATACAATAAATTTAAGTTGAATCGTAAAAAAATAATTAGATAAATTTCAGAAAATACTATTACGATTAATTAAATATTAAAGAAATGCTAAAAATTAAGACGAAGATACTTTAAAAAGATTAAGAGAAATATTAAAAAGAAATTATTAAGAGAAATTATTAAATGAAACAAAATTAAATTATAAAAGAAAATCAAACGAAATTTATTCTACTTAAAATTGATTTCTAGTCTAGAAAATTTTTGAATAATTCAAAATAGTTAAGATTTTTTTACTTTGAAATCATCGTCGGTTTGTCATTGCTTTTCATTCATTACTTTGTAGCCTCAAAAAGCACTCTTAAGGAGCAGTTTTGTCTTTTTATACAAAAATATATGATTTTTAAATAGATAATTATAAAGATGGTTTTATCTCTTTATCGCTAAGAAAGGTTTTATCGCTTTAAATGCTTTGCCTATGTTTTTTTCCTCATTAAATCGTATTTTAAACTGCAAAAAATCGTAAAAAGCAAAAATTTGCGAATTTGCCAAAAATATGTCCAAAAAATTTTAAATTTATTTGTTTAATATTTGCAATTTTTTCACAAGAATTAATTTACACGAAATTACTTTTACATAAAATAATTTCTTATTATTATTATTATTATTAATTCAAAAAGAAACTTTTAGTATAAATAAAAACGACTGTATGTAACGTAGATTAAATAATATTAACATAATTTATTATTAATGTATATGAAAATGTATGCGAAATGTAGAGTAGCGTAATAACATTAAACCGTTTGTGAAGAGAAAAACGAAAATTTAAAATTAACTTTTATGTAATTGCATAATCAAAATATTGAAATATTTAGCGCGAATAAAATTCCAATAAATTCAAACTAAATGAAAAATATTCAGACTTTTTTAATGGAGAATATTCACGAATTTGTCGAATGTTTTCTCTCGAAACTTTTTTCAAATACTCTCCAAAATTCTCAAATATTGATCTCTTTTCTTGATATTCTTGATATTTGCAAATTCTTAAAGAGATTGGAATGATATTTAAATGAATCGCGAAAGTGTCTTTCTCAATTCATAAATATTATTATATTTTCCTTGATTTTTCAAATCTGTTTGGATTTTCTGTTTGGGAAAAACCTAAGAAGGATATAGCGTGTCACCAGGATAAGTGTCAGGCTGGATAAGAACATAAGCTGAAAATAATGGCCTTACCTTAAACTCGTCTGAATCTGTGGTTTTGTCTTTACCTAAAGAGAATCCTTTTCTCTTTTTTTTGTGATGTGCCTGCCACTGACACACACACTAACGTATTCAGCAAGAGTTTACATAAGATTATATTCTTGCTCTCAACCAGAACCTTCAGTAGCCTTTCATAATGCTAATAGGTTTGTATGTCCCTTACTGGCCTTTTGATACCTTGGATAGCTTAGAAATGCAATACTTAGTTGTCTCACCTTCACCTATTTTATGGTCAGAAACTGTGTATTTCTATGAAAACTCATACACACCTAGTCTCGATATGAGAAACTTTAATTTAGTCATTCACGTAGATGCCTCCTGCTCATACTTTCTCAGTCTGCATCCTTGACTTCTTCAAGGCCATTATTTATGAGCGCTTTCAAACTGTGGAAGTCGTTACCTGCTAGTTTGAAAGTAATTGCTAAAGAGAGCAAATTTAGACTTAACGTATTGTCTCTCTTCTCAATTTCATGATATCTTCTCTAATCTCTAATCTATTTCATCTAATCTCTTATCCATAATCTCTGACTTTTCCTTAGCTTTCTACAAAGTATAATTTCTTTTATAAATATCTTCAATAAACATCTTTCTTTCTACCTTTCTTCGTACCATAAAATATGTTAACATCATTTATATCTATATTAAAAATTGTATGAATATATTATGTGATCATCAATAATCCGGAATATTATGCGATACCAAAAAGTATGTACCTTCTTATTGTTCCCCCCAAAAATAAAACTGAACTAATATATATAAATAATTCTTAATACGTGTTTCGGGTAATACATCCCACCACGAGCGCCATTCATCATTATCGACATCTGCACGTTGTAGAACATCTTTTATTATACTCTTGACATCATTGTAATTGGCGACATCATAATTATTTTGATTGTAGTTAAAATTCTTGAATTTCTTCATTTCTCCATTTAATAATAATCCATAAGAATCATTTTCATGCGCCAGACTACAATTGTCTTTAATGATTTCAGTTCATATCTTCTTCTTCTTCTTGCTCACTAACACCACTCCCATTCTCATCCTCATCATCATCATCATGACATTTACATTTACATCATCCCCTGCAGCATCAACGCCTTATTCAATGATAAAAATGTTGAAACGATAAAAATGTTGACTTATTTAATGTATCCTTCATAACTTTTTAACGCGCACATGTTGCTCCGTCGTGACTTTGTCTCCTTCTCCTCCTTCCCCTTTCCCTTCTTGTTCTTCTGCCCTTCCTGGCGCTATTCTCAACAACGTTGTGAATATTTCCTAATGGGTTTGTATCATCTGAGACTTTATATACGCGGAAGCGTTAAAAGCAATAAAATTTATTTTTTTATTATTATTATGCTTTTAAATGAACGTCGACGAACAATGTTGCTTTAGTTTTTGTTGTTGTTGTTGTTATCGCTGCTGTCTTTGTTGTTCTAGAAGGGGCGTAACTTTTATTGGTTTTCACCAAAAACAATTCCCAGAAAGTCAGAGCGATTAAAAATTTTAAATGATCGGATTAAAATGATTTAAGCAGATTTCCCGTCAATACGTAAAGCTTCTACAAATCCTCAACTCCTTAGCAGTTCGATGACATGAATAGAATCGCAATTGCAAACTAAAACAGAAAGAATAAAATGAAAAGGACGACGTTTCTACCTTTGGTGTCCATAGCTTGTCAAGCAGAAATTCAGAGACCTCGATGAATAATCTCCACCACAAACTAATCCTTGAAATTGTCAGAGAGGCCCCAACTCGCAGAAGCCAGCTCGGTAATCGTCAATAATCCTTTAACCCGTGCACTCCCTTTTCTAATGTTCATTTTCCACTTGTGGTTTCTTCCTTCGATTTTCTCTTCAATAATTTCATGAAAATTGTAACCGCCTTTAGAGTTAAAGGCAAAGACGTAGAAACAACATTAAGGAGAGGAAGTCATGCAGACAAAGGGACGAAGACGGGAGAAGACCAGAAACTCTAAAAATATATTTTCGCATGTACTGCAGCCGGTAATGGGTTAAGCCTGTTATGAATGTATGCTGTCATAAAAATGTTTCACGTGAAATTTTCTTCTTAAATGTCTTTGGAGTTGTTGTTTTAGTAGATGTAAAATAAAATGAAAATCTCTATAATGATTTATCACGTTCACGACTTTCTTTCTCATATTTCTTTTTATCTCCTTTCTTACGACATTTATGACAGATACTAACGTTGGTAGCACATTTTTCAACCATTGCCAGAAACTGTCATTAACAACAGAGTATCGATAGCTTAAGCCAGCATCTGTTTTCGATTTTCGTTAAGAAATCCGTTAACGCCATAATATTTTTCCCTTAAACATCTATTGAATTTTTTTTTTATGATTCCCAAGGGATGGCAATGCTGAACTTCTGGCACGAGAAGTAAGCGTGGAACGAACCGTGGCACTTGCAAAATTGTCATAGAAGGCGTGATGGTTAAAATCTATCCTTTAGGCCAGTCTGACCAATTTCAAATCAAAGCCATTCCACACAAATCCACAGCAATATTTAAGTAATCTTTTAAAAAAACAACTTTAAATCCCATTTTTGAAATTTAATTTTTAAAAATATTCTTCCTTTTCTTACAAAATTTGCAGCACATTCCGGCCATCTGCGGGCGGTGCACATCATTGCAAACCACAATTCGGCCAAAAGTCACACTGTGTGAGTGTATTAAATTGGTGCGTATGTGTGTGTGTGTGTTTACGTAAGCGGAAGTGCGCATGTGGGAGTGCATTTATGCTTGCATGCATGCATGTATTGCATGTATATACTGTCCTGCATTGTTCTGCTCGTTAAATCACACCGAGTTATCAGCAATTCAGGGAAGTGACCTCGGGTCAACGTCACAAACACACTGAGGGCATTTTCTATTATTCTATACGAGTATCTCGAAGGTATTTCGAACAACACTGCGTGGGGAAGTAATGATCAATAGTGACCAATGATGACTAACCGGATATCCGTTTGAAATAATGTGTGTGTGTATGTGTGTGTTTGTGTTTGATAAATGATAAATTTCGAAAATTGAGAAAAGTGAAATTTGAAGTGTTTTGTGAACAAATTTAAATATTTTAGTTTTTGGTGAAGCTTCTGAATGGATAGGTGTTTATTCGTATGTGTATGTGTGTGACTGTAAGTAATTATGTGTGCATGTGTGTATGTGTGTGTATGTGTGTGTGCAATGTGTGAATTATTGGTACATCCAACGAGTACATCGTTTCGAAAATAAAGAAGCGAAAGGATGGAAAGGTATTCACGATATTCAGGACCCGTAAAATTAAGGAATTTGGGTGAGTCTTTGAGCATATCGATAAAATAAAAATCTGTATTTTTTGAAATCAATAAATTCGTACGTATTTCGAAATAATAAATTCAAACGTAGTTTGATAACAAATGACAGAAAATCGTTTCAATATTTGAAGAAATCTCAGCGTGTATCAAGAAACATAACTTCTTTTATAGATCGAATGATGTTTTGCCATAATTTTTGGCTAATTCTGTGCTTTATTTTTAAACGATTTTTAAAAATAAATTATACAAACTATTATTGCATTATTATTACTGTAACGTAATTTTATTTTAAAAATGTAATAAATTTAATGAGAATCAAATTATGATTAATTAACTAGCTTAATGATTTATCGATGGCAATGATAATGTTAATTGTCGAATTTCGTTGTCTGCATTTAAAATGATTGAAAACAAATAAAACGGAATTATACAGTTGGCTTATTTCTCCGGCAATCATGTAATCAGTGAAATTAATTAAAACATTCACGAATAATTTATTAAAATCCTTGAATCCGTATAATTTATTGTTTATCTCGTAACGAGGGCAAATGAATAATTAAATAAACGGAAGTGATGGCATGACAAGAATTGATAACTTTAATTGTATTTATTTTAATTAAACGATCTTTTTTAACACGATTTTTTACTCTATATAAGCACTCCATTAAATATTAATAAATTTAGTAAACGATTGGAAAAGTTATTGCCGCGTCAGGCAATTTATACGCAATCAATTGAAAAGTCTCTTTACGGCATTCAAAAAACCGCTATGAAATTATTGCCCCGTATGATAATATCGGCGGCTCTCATCCTGGCCTTAATCGACAATATCTTGGTAATAAACCCACCGCGGTGTTTTAAGTCACAAACGTACATCCTTATTATCCTTAACCTTTCCTTTCCATTAAATTTCTGCAATTTTTTAGTGTGAGCAAGACTATATTGTCGATCATGAAGAATTTCAAGCCCTCGAAGGTGACGAAGAAACACTCGTTGATTTCTCGCAAATCAAATGCATACGACGTGAACGTTTCTTTAACGGTACCCTAACCGTGGCAGAGGATATGGACAATGAAAATTTCAAAATGGCCTCTGAACTGTATTCGAGCTCAAGTGGTAACAGTAATTATAAAAAGATTGGCTTAGATATACCGAAGACGGGAACTTGTGAAGCATTCGAGAAGTTCTACGTTCAGTTTTTAGAACCGGCTTTACAATTTAATGAAAATACGGATATGCCAGATATACCAGACGAGGGTTTATGCCCGTTTCCCAAGGGCACCTATTACGTTAAGGAGCTTTTTTTGAATGTCGAAAAATGGCCGAATCGGATACCGCTTGGCACTTTGAAAATTGTGGTGAAATTCTATAAAAGTGACGCATTCGTTGGTGGCTTTAATGTGATTCTACGAGTGCAAAACAAGTAACGAATTGACGGGAGGATTGTTCGAATTATCTGAATAAATGTGCGAAAAATGTATGGAAAAAGTTTATAAATATATAGTTGAAAATAACGAAGGTAAATATGGAATTAAAAATAAGGGAACACTTTTCAATGAAATCTTAATTAAATTACTAAATCTTTGTCCGTTCTGGACGAATTTTTGAAGAGCCTTGATATTTTGTTTACTGGAATTAAATAAAATATATATATAATATATACTTATAATATATGTTTTAATTTATGATCGTCCAATAATACAAAGAAGTTTATCGGTTTTCAACATAATAAAATATGTATTAAAAATTTATTTATATTTATTCAATGACTTGTTGAGATTATATTTACTTTTAGTTTTTATGGAGCCCTTTTTTCTAAAGATTTTACCGTCTTCTTTTAGGCGTGTTCACAAGATTTTTTTTAACAAAGCCTGAAAAATTTGCTTTCATATACCGTAAAGCACCTGCAGATAGCGAAGTACCTTTCAATTTCGGTTTACTGATAGAAAAGCTTGAACTACAAAAGTCTGATACAAAACCGTTTTCAGAACCATTCTTTGAAATAGCTTTTCACCTCATCCTACTCCTGAAACCTCGGAAATAAGCTCAGGGGAATGCTTGGATTGGGGCCATTCTAAAGTTCAAACATATTCTTGAAAAGCTTTTCAAACGAGCTCGGATTTTGTAAAAGCCTTTTGTAGAAACATTCGAGACAGCAAACTTTTGACACTGGAGAGATATTGATTTTACTTACCATCCACAAATTTCGCCTAAAACTCAAACCCAATTTCAAAATTTTAATTTTAATATTTTATTAATTGTTAATTAATGAAATAACTAAAATCCATTAAATATAATGTGAGAAATTTTAAAATGTTTTTGCCAAAAATTAAATAATTCGTAAAACGAATTGATTTTCGAAAAAAAGGATATGGTCTCACGCGTCAAAAGGTTTTCGTCTTTGCTAAAGTTTGACAACAACAAAAAAGGAAAAATGCAGTGTTTTGTAAGTATTTTATTTTAAAAACAAATGTCCTTAAGGAAAACTCGCAGTCATCGACAGAGTGTTACGAGTGAAGCAATTAAGATGGATCGATCCTAAAAATTAAAGAAAAAAGCAAATGGTGGTCGTGAAAAGAAAACACAAGAGAATCATTTTTAAAAGGTTTAGAAGTAAAAAATAGAAACTTTAGCAAATTTCAAATGAAATATTAAAGTGTTGAATTAAAATTAACGAAACGACAGAAGAGAAGATTATTACGAAAACAAATTTCGAGTTTATTAAAGTCTCGACAAGAGCGTCAATTAATCGTCAGGACAAAAAGAAAGGCATTGGTCCAAAGGTATTCCTCAAATAAATTTCTGTATTTAAAATGTACGTCTTGGTCTTAATATGTTATAGCAATTTCGCGATTTAATAGAAGAAAAATAAAATGGAATAAAAAATTCGAGCAAAAATTTTATGCAATAATTTTCGCAACAGTCTGGGAAAATATACGCTTTTGTTCTCACGCTTTGTGCAAAGTCTCCCTAACTCGCCACCTTTACCTCATCATTCTCTCTTTTATCTCCTCCCTCTTGTCCTTTCCATTTCTTCCTCTAGCTCTTCAACAGCCAAGACGTTGCTAAAACAATAGCATGGATAACACAAACCTTTCCACAGTCGCCCTTTATTTTACATTTAACCGCTCTCTCCCCAAGAGCTATCCGTTCATTCCACCCATCGCCTCGTTTCTAAGAATTGTAAAAACAAATTTTCACTTTCATTTCTTCCTCGCTCTTTCCTTTCTCGCCACCCCAAAGGAATACTTTGTAAAATACTGACTCACGTCTAATTTTCGCGGAACGTCATTTTTTTCTCAGGGAAACAATGAAGAAAGATAAAATGTTGCGAAAAAGAAAATATAAAATTATCAGAATTAAAAAAAAACCGAAATGGCATAAGTTTTAAAAAACATTGCGAAATTAGTAATTTTCAAGAAATACAAAATTGTTGTAAAAAGATTCCATCCTGTTTATGCTCGAATTCCAACAGAGCTATGTTAAAGAAACTGTAGAATTTCCCTGCCCGAAAGAAACCAAAATTTAAAGCAACTAAAACCATATCCAATCATATCTCGATATCCAAGGAATCTTTAGTAGTACCTGGACAACCCCACCCCCACTTTTTCATCCCCTTTTTTCTTCACAATACAAAATTTATATTACATCGTCATAAACATTTATATCATCAGTAAACATAACGTATGGTCTAACACATATCGTTAAATAAAACAAAATAAAGGAATGGAATAATTTTGCGTCTTATATGAAGGAAATATTAATTATGTTTCCCCGATTAGACGGCCTTTTACAAAATTATAAAGCCATTTACTAAAAAGTCAAACAAAAAAGCATTCTTGCTCGCCGGTTCAAATTCGCTGAATTTTCAAAAAATAGTTTCTATTCCTAAATGAAAAACTATTCCTAGAGTTATTTAGATTGACGTACATCACTCACAAACACGTGCACCCGCTCAATATCAGTATCAACATCGGCGACGCTGTTATCCCTAATCTACCATAAATACTATCAAAAACTTCTGGTATCCAAGTAATAATCGAAAGAAACTCGCAAACATTTCATAAACATTTCAATTAATTTTAATACAGACTAAATGCGTTGCAAATAAAACCGCACATGACAAAAGTAGAAAAATAAAACGTGAATAAATATCAGGAGTTCATAACTTTGACAGTCAAATTGAGAAATCTGATTCTCGTTTAAGAACGCTGTAAACATCTTTTTTTAATTCTGTAAAGAAATTTTTAAGTTTTAAGTCTTTAGTCAACGAGTATTTGACGTAAGAGAATCTTCTCTCCTCTGAAAATTCCTCTCTGCGAGGAATAATATTGGATAACTTTTATATTTTAGTTAAAAAATTAATTAATATTAAATATTAAGCATTAATATTAAATAAAAAAGGAAAATCGCAAGGATTATTAAAACACTCACAAACACGTGCACCCGCTCAATATCAGTATCAACATCGGCGACGCTGTTATCCCTAATCTACCATAAATACAATCAAGAACTTATGGAATCCAAGTAATAATCGAAAGAAACTCGTAAACATTTCATAAACATTTCAATTAAATTCAATACAGACTAAATACGTTGTAAATAAAACCGCACAAGACAAAAGTAGAGAAATAAAACGTGAATAAATATCAGGAGCTCATAACTTTGAGAGGCAAATTGAGAAATCTGATTCTAGTTTAGAACGCTGTAAACATCTTTTTTTTAAGTCTGTAAAGAAATTTTAAAGTTTTGAGTCTTTAGTCAACGAGTATTTGACGTAAGAGAATCTATTTTCTTTCCTCTGAAAATTCCTCTCTGCGAGGAATAATCTTGGATAACTTTTCTATTTTAGTTAAAAAATTAATTAATATTAAATATTAAGCATTAATATTAAATAAAAAAATCGCAAGGATTATTAAAATTGAACACACTACTATAAGATCTATTTCATTATTTTTTATTTGGGAAAAAATGAGAACGAACGCAAATCCATTCGAAAGATGGTAATAAAAAAATCTTAGACTCAAATTTTAATTAAGGAAATTTTAATAAATGATTGTTATGAAAGGAAGAGAAAAGGGAAACAAAGAAGGGAAGAAGGAAAAAAAGAAGGAAGTAAGAAATAAGGGCAAGGCAAGTAAGAAACACGCGAAGGGATAAGATATTACATCACCTTATTCTCCCGTTTGTAACGCTTTAAAAAAGGCGTGGAAAGAAGGCGTGGTAGAGAAAAGTTTACATATTCTTGCTGAGAATCACCTCCGGAGTCGTTGACGTGATCAAGTGGATTTCTTTGCTTTTTGTTTGGCTCACGTAAATTCTAAATACGTTAGATAGAAACATAAATAAATGTGGAGAAACAGTATTCGTAATGGAATGTGGAAAGATTTTGAATGTGGATTACACTCGATGTGTCATAGATATAATCTATTTTAAGCCATTGATTTGTGAGGCTAGGTTTTTCACGGAAACTTGTTTTATAAAGATAAGTTTTAAAAAATAATATTTAAAATTTAAATTAAACGAAAAGAGAAGTCAATAAAAATGGTGTCTTGTTTAAGAGAATTCTCATGATTTATTGCAAACAAAAAGAGAAAATAATTAATGATTAAAGTTTATATTCAAATATGTTTATATTAAAGATCCAATGTAATTATGTTAACTTTTTCTTATTTTTACAGGCTTCCCACGGAAAATAAAGGCATAATTTCCAGGTAATAAAATTTTTATTAAAAATACCTTTTCAAGAATTTAAGAATTCACCTAAGTAAAACAGTCGAAATTAAGAAAACTACAAAATCAATATTTTCTGACAAATATTTGAAATCCGTTTGAGAATTATTGAAAATATTGGATATTTTTGTTTGTAGATCTTGCAGTCATTCTAGCAGTTTCTTAATTGTTTTAGATTACTAAGGGTATGTTCTAAAGCTAAACTTTATTTCTTTTTCTATTTCTTTTCTTCACGAATTTCACTCTTCTTGTCCTCTCTTTGGAGATCACTAAATTTTATTTTGTTCTACTATTTCTTTTTTCCTTTAACAGAAATTTTACTGCAAATATTTTTGTTTTAAAAGTCAATGAAATTTTATTCAATTAAGTCTAATCAAATCAAAAACAAACGAATACCACTAACTAGCTAATTATCAGGCTAATTAACAGAATGAATTTTTAAATTGCACCACTAAGTCATCTCCCTCCAAATCAAAACCAATAACGAAATGCAATCTTTGGTTTGAGGTGATTGATTGATGAACTAATTAATTCAAACTACATCGCATAAGAATCTCGATTAAATCGCTTTAATCGTTTTACAATAAAACGACAATAAACGGCTTGTGACAAAAGGCAGCAAGAGGTTGCGGCACGTAGTGAAACGCTCGAAAATGGCACCGTTCAAATTGAAGTTTCGTATGGGAAGCTCGCGTAGTACCTCACAGGAGCATGACCCCGACCCACAAGTCAATGAGGCATTACTTAATCATCATAATTCAACTGCCATCGGAGCGAGCAGTTCGACAATCGATTCAGCTGATTGCACCAGTCTCGGTTCTTTGGGTACCAACGAGCGAAAATCTTTATTGCCAATACACAAAAGCAACACTTTACGGCTGGGTAAGATGAATAAGTAAATGAATATGACTAATAAGAAGAAGACGACGACGACGAGGAAAAGGAAGAAGAATTGAAACGAAAATATTGTCATTCATTAATCACAAATCAATGCAATGAATTTTATATTCGTTTATTTGATTATTCCGAAGTGCATTTAATCGATCGTCACCACCATCATCATCATCCCAATCATCATCATTGAAAGTGTAAGCGTTTACTCGCAAGGAATGCTTTATCAAAGAATGACAAATTTGTCACACGATTGATATCAAAGCTCTGAAGCGTGGTCCATCAGCTGGTTTTCTCTTAAAGGCTTGATTAAGACGCTTCGGCTATTTAAAGTTTTTAGTGTATTCGATGAGACAAACTTTTCGGAAAGAACCACCAGCTAGCTGTCCTTCTTAATGCCCTCATTTCATAAAACAGAACGATCAAAATACGCATACTTACAGAATATGTATAGAATATACATAAATATTATGTCATATCATGATATGTACAAAAATGAAGTTGAACAACAACAACAACCAAATCATTGTCTTCATTTTAATCTATGTTGAAATTTTGAAATATTTATGAGTTGATTTGTTTGCAAGGACATTCATTCATTTAAGCGAAACACGATTGAGCGATAGAGAGATACAATATGTATACAAATAAAATACATATTTTTTTCTTTTCATTCTATTGCTTCTTTTCTTCCTCTTCTTCTTCTTCTTCACCATGTCGTTCGTTTTCTCATACATTATTTCCTTTTGCAATTTCCGTAACCTCCTGCCTTGCCTCTGTCATCTCTCTTGCTCTTTGAGTGTTTCCTTTTTTTGTTTTTTGTTTTTTTGTTTTATCCTTTATTAACGTTACAGGATATCTCAATCCGAATGTTGCGCAAAGCTCAACAACAAGCAGTGCATCAGGAACAGCCATCACTGCAGTGCCGCAGACACCACCGCCTTCCTACGAGCACGTCTTGGAAGAGGTAAAGTCAATACATCAGGAATGACTTCATAGAAAATCTGCAAAATACCAAAAAAAATGTTAATAAATAAATTCCAACACATTCTCAAAAGTGTCAATGCGTTACTGAAATGTCTTGCATGATTCATTAATGTTGTCTTTAATCTAATTAATTTCAACAAACTCATTCAATACATCTGCTCTCTTCTGTTTTTCACTCGCTCTCCCGCAGAACACTCGTTTAACCAATACATTTGGAGAGTATCCCACTCCTCAGCGTACGCGAGCGACCGCTGCCACCATTGATGATAACCGTCAAAATTCAGGCGTTACATCGAATTTACGTAACAACGAAACAGGCAGCAATAGCAACAATCATTTATCAACATTGGATGGTTTCTCACCTTGCACCGACCCCGATTGCATTGAAAACTTCGCTAACGAGCAGCATCAATTCGCTAAAGTGTCTGCAGCGTCAGCACAGCGTCGCATTCTCGCAAGCAATTCCAACATTGAAAACAACAACGCCAGTACCACAAACAACAACAAAACCTACAACATTACTAACAACAACGAAGAACTGAAACATCATCTTCAGCAACAGGACGAAGTTGAAAACGATCGAAATCCGCAAGGCAATCAAATCAAAGAAAACAACGATATTGTAGACGCTGACGCCGACGACGACGGTGCTAAAATCGTTATCATTCGTAAAGAATCAATCGATTCCACTGAATTGCTGTTAGCAACGAATATGACAACAACAACACCATCCTCGCAAGAGAATATTTTGTATGATTGCGGTGCCGAATGTCAAGAACACAATCAATGCTGTGGCTGCGACGAAGGATGTAATCACAATGACGGCGCTGAGGCGGGTGGGAATTATTGCAGCAATGAAAACACATCGTGTGAAACGTCTAACGAAGCCTTCTGTGATCCGCTTATAAATCATGGAGGTTATCATTCAAATGGTAAGGCGATTCCATACTTGGAAGTGATTCCAAATGGATTGGAAGTTGTTCAAAAAAAACTCATCTACATTTTAGAACATTCACGAAGTGTGACACTTCGTTATACGGAACGACACAGTGACAGTGATAGCGATGATGCCGATGGGGGTGGTGGTGGCGGTGACGGTGCTGTTGGTGACGGAGGCAATGGTTGGCATAATAGGTCTCAAATGTCAAGTGGATACCAGCAAATGCAACGACGATATAATCACTACGAACAACAACAACAACAGCAGCAGCAGCAACAGCAACAGCAGCAGCAGTGTCATTATCAACAATTACAACACCAACAGCAGCAGCACCACCACCAACAACAACAACACCAAGAACGCTATTATACCCAGCAGGAGCAACGTTCACAAACACCAGAAATAATCAGTAACAAATCCTCGAAAGAGATCTATAAGGATTTAGCAAAACAATGGGGCATCACTTGCAAAATGTCAGACGGATGTCGGTGCATGGAATGCCAGAGCCATTATTTCGATTGTGAATTCGATGATGTAAGTCTTTAAGTAGCCATCCAAAAAAAAAACAAACATATTTTCATTAACATTCATTGGATTCATTTACAGAATGAACACCAGAAAAGTGATGGTGGTTTGGGAGCTGGCACGCCCATGTTTATAAGCGAAGTAATGCATGGCACAGCCTGTACTATATTATAAATTGTTGCTTTTGTAAGAGTTGTAAAATACATACGGACAACAACAAAAAGAGTCATATAAATATTTCTAAAACCATCAGATGCATTTTAATTAGGTTCTATATTTTAATAATATATACATACACACAGAGATAAATATGCATATTTTAAAAGAAAAAATTTAAAGAATTTCTTAAAAACAATAAAATTAATTATTTAAGCATAAACTTTAATCAACAGAAACTTAGAATCTCTGAAGCCTTCAAAAAAGCACTCGCTTGAAAAGAACAATTAATTTTTAAAAAAAGAAATGTGCACAAAATATTACGAGCGCTATTGTCTATATATAATTATATAATTATGAAGAATTTATAGAGATGAAAATATATATATATTGCATACACTTAGACTCAAAAACATCTGTAAATCTTTTTGGATTCTTTAATATTAAAACATGCATTTTAAAACCCACCACACTTTTCTCTATAAAAACAAGATTTTTTATCAGAGAATATAAAGGTAAATTTTTTAAACAATCTTCCATATTTAGATTATCCCATTTCTATGGCCACGTAAATTTTTTTGTCCAATAATTCAAAATGAAAATATATCAAATCCATATCCTTTCAATTGACGGTGTCATTTTCATTCAACCCTTCGATGCACATATTTCTATCGAAAGTGATAATATTTTCATTTTGGTACATTATACTAGTTAAACGATTAGGGCAAAAGGTTTTCCTTTAAAGCCTTATGAAGTGAAAACGTTTTTTTAAAGAGCTTAACTATGGAAAGTTATGCACAGCTCTTCATGCTCACCATTGTTTTTCAATGTTTGGAATGGATTTTCGGGCTGCATAGTGTCTCAGTTATCCGATTACGTGGACTCATTTGCCAAACACGCATTTAGGAAATTCAATTAAAAGATATAGACCTTTATCTCCACATATTAAAAAATACAAAAAGGCTAAACATAATTGAAACTCGTATTTATAATCATTCTTTTGGCATTATATAAGCTAAACATACATAAATATATATAAAATAAAGCACACAATATTATCATAAAATAGAGAAGCCGATGAATTTGGAAATATTTTCGGTTTTTATTTCGATTTTTATTTAGTAATGGAGTTTGAACGGGAAGCAAAGAATTAATAGGAATCCTCCTTGGTAGAGGATTTTAATTGCTTACTCTCATCCTTGGGAATATTGGAGACTAGCATATATGTTTGATTCGTAAATACTTTTTTGGGGAGTTTGGAATACAGGCATAGGTGTTTATGAAGTTAATGAAAAAACCGGAAAAACTAATATGCCTAAAATTCGTAGTCTCTAGCATGAGTACAAAATTAATCAATTCTGTATCAGATTTTACAACAAAAAATATTACGCTGTGACGTACATACATAATATAACACAATACAAATAACTAGTAGTGATTTAAAGGGTTAACAATGAGTAAATAAATTACAAAACAAAAAAAAAACAAATATAAATTCATAAGTTGAGAACATGAATTGTTTTATTCGATATTTTACATTAAAATATATCACTAGAATTAACTGCCTTTAGCCATTATATACTTTCTTTAAGTATCTTAAAATATTTACCTGATTTTGCTTGGAAGCGTTTGGGAGGAGGGTAGTCGTGATTTAGTTACGCTGGTTTCCAACACGCTGTGCTTAATTAATGGCTTATTAAGGTTCGAATCATCTCGCCACGTCTCACCTTTCCAGTTGTCCAGCAAGTGTTTGATATTCCTATGAGTGATAAATATAGCCATGTTAGTTGAATCAGTTGAAACTTAGTTTGGTCTTAATGAATCACTAAAAGCCTTTAATAAAAGCCACTCGGATTCAATCCGATTGTAGTGATTTTTCATTGTTCATTTTAATTTATCGATTTCATAATTAATTCATTTTTAGTTATCGATTTCAATTTGCCTTTATTTTTTGCAATATTTCATTTCTAATATAATTCATACGAATATATTTCAATTATAGGTAAAAACATTTATACAAAATAAATTAATAGCAGACAAAACGTATTATTTCTGGTCAGCACTTTTAAAATATTGCGCAATATATTTTATTAAAGCTTTATTCAATTAAGGTTAGCAGTTAAAAATTCAACTAATATAAATACATACAAGAACTAATGTTTTCGCTTGCATTTCATTTAGTATGCTTAAATGAAGAAAAACCGTTTAATTTTTTATTAATAATGTATACTCGCGTATTCACCATATTCACCATAATTCAAATTGATGATTTATTCGAAGCTCTCAAAAGTAAATAGAAATTGTTTATTTATTATCTAATTATTTAATATATAATTTTTAAAATTAAAGCATTGAAATTTTAAGTTCGTCAAAGTTTTCGGACTTTCTTAAGTCAAAAGTTTTATTTATTAGTTTTCTTCATCTTTATACTTGACTCGAAAGTTTTCTTTTAAACATTTTAATATAAAAATTTCAAACATTCCAAAACACACTCACACACACTATCACGTATTACACATCTAAAATTAAAATGATATTTAGTATAAGTTTTTAGTACTTTCTGGCTTAAAAATTCTCTTTGTCTTGTCCTTTTCAGTTTTTTTTTACTTGTGTGGTCTTCTTATTTAACTTCCTCCGACTTTGTCTTTGTTAAAGGAGTCATCACTCAAACACTTTATCACTCAACGATACCAACAATTTTGTGTTAATTCAAATATTTTAAACATTCATTAACACTAACTTTCTTAATTAATTTTACGAGATTGATATATTCCAAAAATTTTCATTTATTGATTTATTAACGAATAAATATAAATATACATATCGTGTATATATCCTTTTGCTTTTAAGTATTAAGTAAATATATTTCCTTTTAAAAGAACTTTCAAATTATATTTTTATATAGCTTATCTTTTTATTAATTACGTTTTATGATTTAATAACATTCTTTCTTATATAACACAAAACTCAAGAACAGGAGGCACAAAATGGAGATTTGGTTTTTACAAGCTAAAGGTTTTGGTGGACAAATTATTGTTTTCAATTCAATTCTCTTAAAAAAAAAACAAAAATTACAAATTTGTTTCTCTATAACAAACTCTTCACTATCTCTTAACTCAGTTAATTCTTCAAGAACATGGTGTAAAAAGACAACAAAAAACCAACAATTTAACTCTACAAAATACACTTTCCACGAAAAAAACATCAGCATTGAAACAAATGCAAGAAAAGAATGCATTTGTATAAATTTTTACAAAGTAAAATATATAAAATTTTAATACGAACTCATTAATAAAGATAAAGTGATAAAGAACATTAGTAAAGAACAGATAAACAGATAAACAACTCCTGAAACCATTTATGGTCAGTGAACTATTATTTACTGGTATCAACTTTCTTTGGTTTCTTCTAAGCACAATTAAAAAGCAATTTTCCGTAACACAAAAGTATTCAAACATTTTAAAAATTGAAAATATGGATGTAAATTTCTTGGAATCCAAAAAATGAACATATTTTTAAAGGATATTTTTGGAATATAAATAAAAATATGCTATCTAGAACTATTTCACATTTTTACACCCTATTAATTTTAATTTAACCAGTTTCTCTTGCAAAACTTGGAACATTAGAAAATCATAAATGTTTTAAAAAACTGACGAAACACCTTTGGGAAAATAGTATTCCACCCAATCCACAAAACTAAAATATTAAAATTCGCTTAATTCGATCATTCAATAAAATTCATTAATTAAAATGAATTTATAACAAAAGAAAGACTATTGAGTTTTGATTCCAGATTTTGGTTTTCTTTTCTAAAATACGCGATTTCTAATAATTGGGTTTAAAGGCGGAAATAGCTCAATAGCTGGATAACTGTTGTTGTTCATTGAAGAATTAAAACAAATAAATAAATAAAACATATTAAAATTTAGAAAAAACTATAAAATAAATTTCTTCAATTAAATTGACCACAAAAACTGATTGACTGATAGGTCGATGAAACCGAAACGCATCGCAACGTGATCCAGCGCATTTAGACACATGTCGGCTTATTTGACATACCAGCGTCCAAATTCAAGTCCTTGCTGTGGCAGCACATCTCGCAGATGCGCAACGTATTCGGATTAAGAAAAGTGCAAAATCGACAACTCCATTCATCGGGGCTGGTTATTATCACTTGCGTGGCCACAGGCGGCGGTTGTTTTACATTCAAATTCGTTTGACGCTTTGCGTTTGCATTTGTAAATATACGACCATTTTTATATTGCGAATTTTTTTGGTGAACATTCGGTCCGTTGCTGCTGTTATTGTTATTGTTGCTGCTGTTATTAGCATTGCTACTATTGCTAGCATTCGATGCTGTCTTCGTTGTTGGTTTAAGTGCCGATTTAATTTTCTGCTGATTAGAGGTGGTCGCATTGCTATCGCGTTGTTTCAATATTGATTTCTCCGACTTTGCTGTAGTCTTTCCTGGATTTAAACGCTTCTCTCCTGTTGGTAGCTCTGCAGAAAATAATGTCTTCTCGGATTTGTGTGTTGTAGAGTTTTCAGAGTTCTCCGGCCGACCTCCTTTGCCACTACCACCACCACTGCCGCACCCACTTTCTAGTGCAAGCGCTACATGACTTGAACGTCGTTTATCACTGCTTCCGTTACTCGCAATACCACTAGAGGAGGTAGGCGCATTAAGCGAATCCAGATGAAGGCTCTCCACCAACAAATCGCCACGGTCGTTTTCTTTGGCATAACCCGAACATTTGAAAACACGATTCCACGACTCGAAGGAACCGACACCATCTTGATTTTTTATAGCTTGCGTGGGAGACAATTGTGTTTTCATCGCTGGTAGTTCACTCGTAGCCATAGGAACGAAATCATCTAACGTTGTCGGATAATAATTTCCATCAGATATTTCATGATCGGTTGACGAATTCTCTACCACTTCAACTCTGCTCCCATTCTTTTGAAAGCCATTCAATTCCTTACTCTTCTTATAATTTAAATCTGTAAAATCATTCTAAAAAGAAAGAGAAAACATTGATTATGACCCCACCAGCGCTAGCAATGATTCCTTAACACCACTCACCATCTTCTCGGAATTCTTTGTATATTTATCAGTCGTTTTTAAGGCGCCCGTATCTTCTCTAGCATATCTTTGGCCACATCGCTGTTGCGCACCGATATTCCCACTGGGGAACAAGCTACTTGTCGCGTTAGTAGCTCGGGAAAGTCCATAATAGCTACCGTCGCCACTGCTTGTAGTAGTCGATTGCGACGTCTCTGCTGCAGATTGATTTTGCTCGATCGCATCCTTCGTTTGCGTGTACGATGAATTCACCGCTAAACGATTTACTCCCGCAATCAAAGCCGATGCTGCAACTGCTGCCGTCCGAGAAGTACGTCGATCCTCAGCACGCTGCTTTGCCTCATACATGCGTTCACTACGCTCGTGCTCGCGTTCATAATCAAATGAATTGTTCTGCGAGCGCGTATGAAGTTGAGCGTGAAAATCATGTTCCGCCAGAGGTGCACAATCATCAAAATCGACAA
Organism: Physocephala rufipes; assembly: GCA_963966595.1. Lineage (NCBI taxonomy): Eukaryota > Metazoa > Arthropoda > Insecta > Diptera > Conopidae > Physocephala > Physocephala rufipes. The sequence continues at coordinate 2,732,495 of OZ016505.1, forward strand.
GATGTTGGTCGGGGGGAAAGGAACATTGCCGGTACGCCTGTAAGTCCTTCGAGGCACCAGAAAAATAATGTCTCGTCGGAGGCAGCGGAGAATGCTGCTTTTGCAACGCAGTTGTCGCATAATAATTAGAATTGCGTTTATTAACATCATTATCCATATAAAGCACATTATCCTCGACATAGGGAGGAGGATTTAAAGGACCACCATTACAAGAAATGGCAGGTGTGTCGTAGTGAGAATTCAGTTGATTAGAAATAGTATACGGCAAAGGATAACGATTGCCAGAAACGTTGTAAGGATGTGAATAAGCTGCGTTGTAATTGCAATTTGCAGTACCAGGAGCGCCCACAACAGCATATGAAGGACCTGCACTGCTGCTATCGCCCAAACTCAAACCATCGATGCAATCATAAGGAGACTCATAGACATGCTGGCCTGGATGCTGTTGATAATAAACTGAATGTGAAAGAGCCGTGCACGCATGTTGCTGATGTTGTTGATCAAAAGAGTGTCGATGTGGTGGTAGAGGAGGCGGCGGCGGTTCTGAATAGTATTCCAAACTACGTGAATGTGGCATAAAATGTTGAGTGCAGACTCCCTGTTGTAGCGGCTGCTGCTGCTGATGATGATGATAGTTTGTAATTGGATATGAGGCAAGCAATTTGTTGCTGTTGTTGCCAACAAACCAAGAATGTGGCGATTGTGCGACCGAGAAGTCATTATTATTGTTATTATTATTGTTATTATTATTGTTGTTGTTAGGATGCAGCGCGCGGTTATTATTGTTGATACTACTACTGCCATGCACCGCACACGAACCGTTGTATAAGTGCATCTGTGAGGGTGGTAGAGGCGCATGATGAATAATATGTTGATGGTAAGCAGCACAATTTTGGCACTGCATCGTCATAGCCTGTTGCGCCAAAGATGCTGCTGTTGCCTTTGATATGTGCTGAATGGTAGCGTAAGTGTTTTCTATAAACGTGAAATAAAATAGTTCACAAAAAGGAAGATACGAAACTGAATAAGTTGATAGTACCTTGTCTCTCCTTTCCGAAGTGACGCTCCTGCAAAGTGTAGGATAGGCCTTTGATTGCCTGAGAAGAACCACCTAAATGCAAAGTTAATTAACAATTATTCCTACTAAGACTTCGTTCTCTCTGTTTTTTTTAACTTCTGCTTTTTTTAACTTTCTTCTCTTTATTCTCCATAAATTCTTACCAGTGTGATTTTCTCGATAATTAAATATATCCTGCCAGGTGCAATTGAAACCCATTCCCGTCACACCGGAATAAATATTTTTAATTATTTGACATTCAACATATGCCGCCATGGCATCTCGCGATACATTCGTCACCTGATCGGGACATATGGGACCATCTAGCATTAGTAGTTCGTTTGAAACCTGGCGATAGCCCATGGCCTCAAACAGTTTTACAGCATCCAACAGATTGGATTTGATTTCATGTTGAAAATAACCGCAATACATCTGTGGAAAAAGAGAATATTTTGATAATGTTTTGACAACTACATACGATCTATATCTTCCTTAGACTTGGCTAATATCTATCATACCTTTATTACACGATATTCCCTGCGCCACGGTTTGGTAAATAAATTATTAGCATATTGACTAATAGCCTCAAAACCATTAATGGCTTTATTTACTGAAAACTCGTCCAATTCATTAATCGTTTTACGTAATACGCGACCAGTTTCGGGCAAAAAGAATTTCCGGTCATTCGGCACAACGCATAAGAACTCTTTCAGGCAACCTTTGGAAATCAAATCGAGGGATTAAGAGGAAGATACCGAGAATGAGGAAGAAACGTAGCAAGAAGAGGAAAAATAAGAATAAAATTTAAAATGAGTAAATTTTGATAATAAATGAATAAATTTCAAAGGTTTACATTATCTTCTCAATGAAAATGAGCTCACCTTCCAACATTTTACGTTCTTCCAGTTTTTTAACACTTTCCTCCATCTCTAGAAATGTCCAATGGCGTTTTAAAATTTCCTCCCATAAATCGGGAAGTATATCATTCGATAAAAATCCAGACATTTTACATAAAAAATGTTTAAGCAATTATGGAATAAGTAAAGCTCGTCGTTTTTGCGGTTTCCGGTTTCCGGTTTCTTTCTGTAATAAAAAAATATAGAAACAGTTTAAAAAAGATTTATGAAAATCATATTATTCACAAATTAGAAATATAATGCAAATAACTCGGAACAGGCCAAATCGGACAAAGGTTTCAAAGTTAAACAAAAAATGTATTAAAGACGATATACTTCATTCATGGAAACCATAAAACCAGCCGACTGTATAGGACTCGAAAAAAGGGAGGATTATCATTTACAAGGAGCGGTGATTTCTCCCCAATAAACGGGCATTTTGGAGGAACCGATGCGATGCACAAAAAAGTGAAAAAGATCTAAACTACGAGTTAAAAATTCAATAAATTTTGAAACTTCAAGACTCATTACTATACTGTAAATATATACGATCCCTTCCTCACTATTTCCCTCTCTCTCTATCTATCCCTATGTATCACTCTCCCTTTTTCTTTTCCCCCTTCCTCTTCCTTTCTAAGCCATCTGCCTCTCTGACTCTGTCAATACTTCAAAGCTCATCAAAGTTCAATCAATAACTTCAGTCGGTTTTCTCTTTTCATTAAATATTTTTATTTTTTACTGATTATTTGTCAATAATGAGCGATTATTGTAAAATGATTTTAATATAGAATTTATGATTTATGCAAGAAAGGAATTTATTAAAAGAAAACTGCGATTTAGAGAAGATTTTATTTCTCTAATATAAAATTTTCTCATTCGTAACAGTATTGAAAAAAACAATAAAAATAGCCAGTCTCGCTAATTCCATAAAATAATAAAAAAGGTTAACGAAGCCCACTCTAATCGGGAAAATGGTCTTTAATGCCATTAGTAATACAATTAAAAATTTGTAACAATTAATTAATTTTTAAAATTTCTAACAAAGTTTAGAAAAAAAAATTATGAAAACATAAATAATTAAGGGCACGAAATAATTGCGGCACGGTTTCCGTTATGAATTTTTACAGAAAGTTTTCTATAGTTAAGATTTACTAAAAAAATTAGAAAAAGAAAAATCGATGGTTTAAAGGAAATCGTTGACGAAAACGGAAAAGTTCGGCAGTAGAAAGCACTTCATTATTTGCTCTACAATTAAAAAATGTGAAGGATATAGTTAAGAAGAAATTAGTCCGAATTTTATTTTGCAATTTCCAACTTCTAATCATTCCAAATATTTTAAAAAAATTTACGTACTTGTGCTAAAAATTATTGAAGAGTTTATAAAACAAACGATTAATTTATGCAGTTTAAAATTATTTTTATTTATTAGTTTTTCCTCTTTCTTTAGGACGTTTTATGGCGTTCGTTTACTGAATAAAATAAATTTATAACAAATTAACAAAAAACAAAATTATTAAAATAAAGTCGTTGAGAAAGTATATCAAAACAATCAGATAATACAACAATTATTCAGCAGTTTATAATACAAAATTTAGAGAAATCAATTGGCTTTAGTAATTACAATTTCTTGAAACACATTTTCTTTCCACAGCCACAGCCACACCCCCTTCATCTTACCCTACCACTGAATAATAACGTTTACGTGGTAACACAGTTTATAAATGAATACTCAGTATTTTCATTCCATTGAGTAGACAACAAGAACAACAACAAAACACAAGAGCCATAACCTTGAAGATGAATCATAAGAGTAATCGAAGAATGCAGACATACTACCTCCCCTCGCCCCTCTCCTAATCAAATGCGCACGCTATAACAGGGTCAATCGAATTTTAGAAAATTGATATTAAAAATGATATTAAAAATGTATCAATATATGTTTATATATATAATATTTAATTCGCATAATAAACATTTTGTATGTATATAAAATAAAAAATTAATTATATAAAAGAACCTCGGACATATTTTTAAAAATGTTCTTACAAAATTATACAAAAAATCGTACAAAAACATTCTCTTCAAAGTCAAAAAAATTTCTCTTCAAAAATTACAAATTTATTTATTACCAAAAACCTTCGTGCAGTCGTTGCGGTTAAGACATAGGGTATAAAATACTTATATATATGTCATATATATACTTATGGAAACCCTGAGTCGACCACTTTGAAGGAATGATTTCGATCGAACCTTCATTAATATTAAAGAAAAAGACAAGAACAATACAAGCAAAAGTGGTTCAAACTAAAGTCACCCCGAGTTGATGGGAATCGATACCTCTCGTAGAGGCTTTAAAGAAAACAAAGAGACAAAAATGTAAGCAAAAAATGACTATATTGTAATGCATAGCACTAATATATATCGTATAATATATAGAAATCGAGAAATTAAAAATACACTGCATGGAAAAAAACAACCAAAAGAAATATTGAATTCAGAAAAGCTATAGAAAAACCGAAATGACTTGAAGAAATAATAAAAAAATTAAATAATGAAATCAGAGAATGACACATAAGTCAACGTGATGATGATAGTAGAAACATCATAAACAATTTCTAAACAGAATAAGTAAATACGAGCGTAAATAATAATGTTCAAACAAAACAGTTTGCAAAATTTGTTTTGCAAATAAACAACAAAAGACGCATGCATTTCGAGAATAATTCTTGATTATTGATAAATATTATTCCTTCGAGGAAAAGCTTTGCAACTGACTAAAATTATCTCAAATAACAAAATATCCTATAAAACAAAAGTATATAAACAGAATTTGTTATTTATACGTTATATCAAATTCTTAAAAAAATTATTTATTTAAAGAAAATAATACCACAAAGTAAATTAATTTAAAACAATAATCATGTAGAATAATCATAAGCACAAGTTTTTATATTAAGGTTTTATTGGTTTTGCCCTCTGTTTCAATACTAAGGAATACCGATTAAAATTTCATTCACATTTTGCAAAACGTTATCAAATTAGAATTCTTTAAAAGTAAAGACTTATTTTAAAGGAAATTAACGCTAATCACTTAGGTTTTATGACAAAACAAAGAACAAAAATTTAATTTTAAAATACGTAAATATACAGAATATATAGATTAAAAATTATATATAACAAATTATTGTCAATCAATGATTGTATTAAATACATTTGAATATTTTAACAATAATCAATTGAATCAATAGCAATTAAACAATAAACAAATCAAGTCAGGTTGAAATCATTAAATAAGGTTTCGCATCCACAAATGATCATTAAAATCTGTTTTTTTTTAATTTTATGAGTGAGTCATACTTTTAGCAAATACAAAAACGAGAGTCCAAAAAAGACAACAATTAAACGAGTTCACTCTTAGTCGTATTGTTAAATAAATGAAATGAAAAGGAAAATAAATAAACAGGGAGCAACGTGTTATTAAAAACTGAATTCAGGACAAAAACCTAATACGAAAGAAAAAACTCGCGAAATACGATATTAAATTACATTCTCGATTAAAAATGTTAAAACGAACAGCAATGAAAGAAAACGAGAAAGCAAGAAAGAGGGAAAGGAAAGGAAAAATAAGGAAAACAAGAAAATCAAATTGTTGTAAATGGGAAGGGGGTGACAGAGGACGTGGCGGGGAGTGTTTCAAATGAAATGGGCAAAGAACAAAATCAGGTGAATGACATGATGGCAACGTTATCACCAACATCGTAAGAATTGTAATGGAATCCGGCAAAGGTTTTCCCTTTATACGATTCTCTTCAATACACATCGGTTCTTTGTAAAGTAACTCTTTCATTTTTTGTGATATTCATCAAAAGTAAACCAAATACTTTTATTTTTTATGATGATAATTTCTTAGAAAATTTAATAACTACGGAATTAAACTAGAATTAAATTTTGAGAAATCAAAATGAAATAAATAGAGAATTAATAAAAATTTAAAACTTTCAAGAATTTTTAAGAAAATTCACTTAGGTAAAATTTTTTTTGGTTTCACTTAGGAAACCAAAAAATCATTAATACATTTTCATATAAATTGCAATTTTTTTGTAGCGCATTTTGTTCATTCAGAATAATGGCTATGCAGTCGGTTCATTAATATTTAGATTGCGTGCTCTCTAAGAAAGAAAGAATAAGTAATAAAATTTTCGAAAAGGGATGCGGTAAATGAAAATTTGCAAGACATTTCTCACGATTTAATAAATCTCACCACTGCCCTTACCCTCCTCCCGCCCCTTACACAAACACTAGAAACAATTCGCGTTGAATCCCTTTCGTATTTATCCAAGAATGCGAATTATGTTCTTCTGCGAATTATGTTCTGAAATGCATTTACCCGTTCATTAAATAATCTAAATTATATTAAAAATTAAATTTAAAAAAAAAAGAGAAAACGCGGTGTGTTCATAATCCGTAAAGGAAAAAATCGCCACTGGAGACCGTGATCGAAAAAAAATTGTCTTGAAAAAAAAATTGTCTTGAATGGGTTGAGTTCAAATTAATTAAATAACTATCATCTCTTAATGATTTGATGGGTTAAACTTCTCTCAATAAAAGTAATGTCCCAACGAAAAACACATTGTGAGATCAATTCAGTTAGCTCTAGAGGGTTACCACCAGCTTCTTCACGCTACTGCAACATTTATATGATTCCTCAATGATTCTAGTATATAAATTTAATGGCGAACGGGTTTGATTCTTGAATTCAAATTGATTATTTCAGTTTTAAACAATATAGTCGTAGTTATAAATCATACAATTTTGAAAATTTAGTTCAGTTCAGTTCGTTCTCAATCAGTTTTTCCTAGAGGGAAAAATGATCTTACTTGATCATTAAATTTCCCTTAATAATTATTCTTCTAATAATACAATAGAGAGCAATGAATTATTGCAAATAAAATAGAAAAATTACTGCAATCCAGACATTTTTACAAAGGAAAATCTAAGACGAAACTAATCAACAGAAGTAGAAAAAACTTTTTATGCATCTCGCCTTCAAGAGAATTCAACAATGCTATTCATTACACAGGAAAAGCCGGGAAGGAAAGTTCGAAAATAAAGAGAGGAAGGAAACTCTAGGCATTGATACAGACGTAAAAGGAAGCTGTGACGAAGCTGTAGCAAACAATAAATGGCAAAAGTTTGAAAAAAGGTTATGTACACTCATCCGTTAAATGAATAATTCGTTTATACGGCCAGTGTCGGGAAAGTTTATCGCATCAAAATCAAACACTTGATGTAGTTTTGTATGGACACTCTTGAATATTCTACTTTCATAGACAATTGTGATTAAATACTTTTGCGTCAATTAAATAGTAAATGACGAGTTACGACTCTCTTTACTAAACAAGTCTCAAAAATCTCGTACTTCGCCGAGAAAACATGTGTGAAACCATGTGTACATAGAATCAAAGGGATCTATTCTGCTAAGCGTCAATAGCTGAAATTTTAATAATGTATAAATTGCATGTTTCAGATTGATTGTTTTACAATAATGATAAATGCATCTCTTTAAATTTTGCATTATTTATTTGATGAAATGTATTTTAATGAGTGTATGTGAAAGCGGTATGTTTACAAAATCGTAAAGGTTTCAAATTTCCCCTTGATATCCATTCTTTATACAATAGTTCACTTCATTATAAGGCAAAAACGACAATATTATACAATACTGCGAGTAAGACAAGAACAACATTGTAAATTTCATTATAAATGTAGTGTCCGTGAGCGACGACCATAGATGTGGTCGTCAAACCGTTTCTTGAGAGTATCCGATTTCTTTATCTCTGCTTTAAACCTCCAGGATATTCTCGTTATATGAACGACGCTTCGAAAATAACCGTCAAGCTAAGCGTTGAACTCAAAACAGAACAGAAATCCAGTGCAAGTTGGCAACACTGCTGTAAATGGGAAGCCCCTAAATTGCTATTGCTCATTACCTAAAATAGCGCAACGCCATAATCAATTCAAAACAAAACAGAAAACGAGTGCGATTTGGCAACACTGCTTTGAAAGGGAAGCCCCTAAATTGATTTTGCTGATTATAGAAAAATAGGAGCGATTGATATGGACATCCAAACCCATTTAATTCCATTAAAAACATTTTTAACAACATATTTCATAATTATAAACATTGTAGAAGAAAGCCTTTATATATTATGTATTTACGTACAAATTCTAGTTTATGGAGATTATATTCATAATTTTGTTCTTAATATTCGTCGTTTCATCGGTTCTTTGCACCGGAATGAGTCTTTGAAGATTGATTAATATCTCAAAAAAGCACCCTAATAATTGTTCTTCATTAATTATGGAAGGCATTTCATAGCTACGGTCATGGTTCTGGGGCTAGTTTCCTTCATAATTTTGTCACTTTCGAATTTGTTTAACAATTTATTAACCCACCTTCTCTATATATAATCTCAATTATGACACCACGAAAGTAATAAACGCTCAGTCAGTTGCTCGAAGCTTTAAACTAAATTTGTCAATAAGTTACAAACTTTTATAGAACAAAATTCTGTTGTCACTAATCGTCTCGTCCCTTCCGCAATTGCTTCCGTTCAAAACAATTACAAAATCCGACATTGTCAGATGAAGACAAAACAGACAGGCACAAACATTCACGGTTGGGGACTGAAATATCAGACTGTTCCAATTTATTTTCAGTAAATAAAATATAACAAAATAATACGTGTATGAGACAATAAATTGAGACATTTTTAAATACTTACAAATTATTTTTCTTCCTCTTATTAAATACTCAATGAATTTAATTTTCCTTTATATCCGCTGCCTAGCATTATTTTTCATTTTTCGTTTTGCATGCACCCAATTGTTTTTACTCAGCCGCGAAAATTCATTTGTGAAGTATTTTTATTGAGTGGGTGCAATGACGAAGATGTTCTGGAGGGCAAGGAGAGTCAATGACAGTGAGCATAATACGCGAGAGGTACAATAGTGATGACGATGATGAAACCTTTCATGTAGCACTCGTTTGCCCGGGTGTGGTGTTGATGGTGGTTGGGAGCGGGTTAAGACAAATCGCCTTTATATTTAGCACGGAATTTTTTAGTGCTATTGTGATCCGAAGCTAAAAGATTTTAACTATTATAATAGAGATTCACAAACACGAAGGAATTTCCTCATATATTCCTCTTTCATATCAAATTTTGTAAATTACTTTCTTCCAGAAACTGATTGCATAAAATATTAATGCAATTTCTCTATTTCGCCTTTGGGAACGCAACAGTCAAATAAAAACTATTTAGTACGGGAAAAAACTTTCACGTTTAGAAAAACAACTAGAAACACTTTCGAATCTTAGCTACATTCTTATGATCCTTTTTTATATTTATAGTATAGATTTTTACAACTTAAAACTTTCTTCTTAATTGATATTTTCACAACTATTGCAGTACATCGCAATTTCTACTCCATTCGTTTTCACTTCTTTCAACGTACTACAAATTTGTTGGAATTTTGTTTTGTGCTGTCAATTGCAATCGCAGCAAAAATCCTTAAAAATGAGAATAAAATTCCCCTCTGTTAATATACACCATTCGTTGGCAACGCGTGGTAGTGAAATCAATTTATTGGAACGATTGTAACTTCGAAACATACAATTAAAAGCCATCTTAATATGGTTCAATAATATAACAAGAAGTATAATAAGAAAATATGAAGACTAAAACCTAAATTCCCACCATTGCAGAATTAGATGATTTACAATCTTTAGAAAATACAAATGCAGACCTCTTGCAACACGTTAAACCCGAATATTTATATTTCAAGTTGACATCTCCATCGTGAAGAAAATGTATCTATCGATAATTCGACAGCAAGCGTCAATTAATGTCGTTCGCCAATATCCCTAAACAATTAAAATATTAAAGAATGTGTGATATTGATCTTGGTTTCCCCGAAAAACGACCCAGTGCATGGCTTACAAACCGTTATTTTCCCAGCAAAGTGGGCGGAAAACCGGCATGGCTTGAATTGGATGCATTGCCTTCACAGGAACAACTGCGATGTGTCAAGTGCAAACGACCAAAAACGTTTCTATGCCAGGTAAATGTGATTTCCGGCTCACTTTCTAATCACAATTTTTTTCATCACGTTTTTTTTTATTCAGATATATGCGCCATTCGAGAATGAGGACTCATTCCATCGCAGTATTTATGTTTTCATCTGTCGTACAACAGAATGCCAGATACCCAATGTTGCTGAGTAGGTTTAAGATAAAAGTTTGTTAATTTGTTAATTTATTTTGTATCCTCCTTTACTTTGTATTTACCTCCTATCAGCAATATCAGCGTATTTCGAAGTCAACTACCCATGAAAAACGATTTCTATTCAGAGGATCCGCCTGAAGAGAGCGGTCAGCCGCTGGTAAGTTCCAATTGGAAGATTTGCGTATAATATGAGCATTTGATTATGATTAATATTCGGTTTTTTCTTATCAGCCGGAAATTCCTTCTAAAAGGAAATTGTGTGGGGCCTGCGGATGTTTGAGCACACAGACTTGTGGGCGATGTCACAAAGAAAATTACTGTTGCGTTGAACATCAACGAGCGCATTGGCCGCAGCACAAAGCGAATTGCGGTGTGACCATGGATGAAGTCAAAAAGGTAGAACCCACTTATAGCCCTTTGAGTGAGGTTGTATTTCCTGAATACGAGATTGTCATGGAACCAGCTGAATTTGTTACCACAGTGGACCACGATGGGGATGAAGAATATGAAGACGATGCCAAGGAGAAAATCCGTTTAGAGGAATTCAAAGATTTGTCGGCTGCTGGTAAAACAGGTTCATTGCAGGATGTACCCAATGATCAATTGCAGCAATATGTGACGTCAGAAATGATAGACGATAAATATTTTAACCAATTCAAAGAAATAATAGATAAAGATCCGGAACAAATATTGCGCTACCACCGTCATGGTTCACCTCTTTGGATTGCCGATGTGCAACAGACACATGGCGTAACGGCAAAAAATTTAGCAATACCAAAGTGTCAAGCGTGTGGTGGTGATCGTCAGTTTGAATTTCAGATAATGCCGCAAATGTTGAACCATTTAAAAGACGAGCGGCTGGATTGGGGTGTTCTGGTAATATACACATGCGCAAAAAGTTGTAGGCCACCGGCTGATGGTAGCGGTTACCTTGAGGAATTTACTTTGAAGCAAGATATTCTTCATGAGATGAATGATTAGATTTATAAACATGGCCTTTTCTGATTTGTAAAGATGATTTACAAAATAAACTGACTTGGAATTTAACAACAAAAGAACGACATTTACGCAACGTGTATTAGCTACTTGATTATAATAGGAATATATTTGTATTACTAATGATTGATTACCGCTGACGGCCATTGCGATGCATTCAAGTAAGTCTTATGATGGGAAAGTGGCGATGTTTTGAGAAATCAAATTCCGGCTGTTTTTTCATATCTTTCTGATGTCCATTCGCCAGGACGTTCATCACAACATAATTGGTTCTTGCCACTTGCAGCATGTCCAGGATCTGTTTTTTAAATCAGGAAAATAGAAAAAATTTGCATTCAAACGACTTCAAAAGGCTCTTCATACCTCTTGGTCAGGATTTTGCATCGATTCTAGTACACTGCGCGCCTGATCAAAATGCTTTGCTGCGATTAAATAGATTTCAGATGTTTCCGGTCGCATCATGTGTTCACGAATTTTTTTAAATTCTGCGTATGTCACTGGAGGTGGACTTGTGAGAGCAGCAAATGGTGCAAACCGTCGATTGAAACGTATTTCTTCGTTATCGAATCTCGGCATTGGTTGACGAATGCGTCCGTCTTTTGTCAGTGCACCCATAGCTTTGTAGAGACCACCGCACATGCTCAGCAAGGCGTGATAGTTCACTATTTCTTGCCGATAAGGTTTCTGTTGTTTTTTGTTTTTCTTTACTTTAGGTTTACGATTTTTGCCACATGCCACGCTACTTTGAAGTTTGCTCTGCTGCTCGGCGAATTCTTCTTGCGCCAATAAATTGCTCTCCGTGCGCGTCAAAGCCGACACAATGAAACCAATTAGTAATTCGTAAGGATACCTTAGGCGTATCGAAAATATTTTCAAACATTAGAATCATAATAAATTATTCGACATAAATACCAATAAATATATAGATACTCGTGTACCGAGTATAGTTCAAGCTCGAATCCAGACATCAAATAGAGCATTTGTGCTCTAAAGCAATTATAAAGTACCCAGGTCGCAAATTGGGCGCTATGCTTTAGAGCGGTAGCATGTAGCGCACCCTCACCACCTTCTGCAGCTCTCTCTACAGCCAATATGCTCAGCTGCGAATCCAAGCGAGCCGCTTCAACTTGAACACTTCCAAAGCCTTCAATGAAACGGGCCAATTTATCACGTTGCCGCGCCCGATTGAAACCACAAAGACGTATGAATTGCATAAACGTATTCATACTAATGCAATAGCGAAAAAATGTGTCCACATACATTTGAACTTTACGATCAGAGGCGAGCGGGTGCTTAGGATTTAATATTGGCGGTGAATTGAATGCTCTCACGGAATCACAGAGGAAGTCCTTGATTGGTATAGTACCGAATACGAGGAAGCGCTTCGAGTAGAAAAGGCCTTGTAAGACGCTTCGAGACAGAATGCATTGACCACTTTTTCGGCTGAAGTCTATGAAGAAATTCTAAAAACGATATTTCAAGTGCTACATTCCATTTGGTTAATAACTATACAGGATCCTCCTCACCAATATCGAGTAGTAGTCGCGCAGACGTATAATTTTGCACGTGAACTTTAAACGATGTACAAGCTCCTCCAGGCATTGCAAACTGGACACACGATCACGTATTTTAACGCTGCGAGGAAATGTAGGCGGTTGTGTACGATCGTGTATACGAGGTGAGAAGCCCATTGGATTGGGAGAGTCAGCTATTAGGAGCAAAAAAATAAATGCATTAGCAATTAATTTGAGTTTTATTGAATTTAAATCTATACATCCTGGTATCGGTTGAGTTCCTTTGTCAATGGTGCGCTTTATTAGCGGGACTAGTTCTAATGTTGCATTTAGATTTTTATAAATCTCATTTACTGTTGGTTCTTCCGGAGCCGTGGACATGGCACATTCAAATTGATAGATTGACTGATAAAAATATCTCATGAAACGTAAACGATGAACTATAGCTAAAGTATCTTCAGTCGGTTGCTTTTTTGTTTTATCTCGACGTATTAAATCATCCTCGGCCTCTTTAAGATGAACAGTTACTGTTGCTGGCTGTTGGGAATCTTCCATAGCCAAAAAGCAAGAGTTTCCATACAATTGAAAATCTTCTTCTTCGTTAACACTGCTTACAAGAATTATATTCGTTATAATGGCAATTAGATTGCGAACAGCAAGACAAAATGAACGTAGAGATTTGTCGCGTATGTTAGCCGGTGCGTGTAGATAGAGGCAAGTGAACAGAACCTGATCCATGGAATTGCCTTCCAGCCATGAAACGAGACAAGCGAAGAGAGCGTCGAATATACCAATTAATTCTTCAATACTAAGATCATCCAGTTTTAGAACACCAGCCTATGATTAAAACCTTCATAAATCCTGGAATAACAACGATCGCTTTGTTGGTAATATTACCAATACTGCCGATTCGAATGTATGCGGTGGAGCATCATGTTTGTTGTAACCCATGCCGACATCCATTTTAGGATCCATCATCTCAATGGCAGACATGGCCTCGAAAAGACCAAAAACTGCATCCTGAGCCAACTCACCCAAAGCCAATTCTATATAGCGGCCGTTTAATGAAGATAAACTATCTAAGGATTTCCGTTGTTTAGCTATTCACTTACCCGAGCAAGCCTCAAAGAATTCCTTCGTTATGTCCACCCACCCATATTGAGGATACTCAGAATTATCATCTGTTCTGCGCACTACACGCTGTTCTTCATTCTCCATGAAACCGCACTCTTCCATTAACCAACGATCAGCTTCCGAATTTTCCGATTCAGCCTCGGCACTGGATTGTTGTATTGGGGAAGTTGGACTAATGCCAGATGCAGCGGCAGCTGCAGCTGCTGCTGCCGTCGCAGCTTGAAATCCTGGCGTGATAACGCTATAGAGAAGCAAGTTAAATTATCCTACTCATTCTCATGGTCGCATTTATTATGTGAAATCTCTACTACCTTTCTTGTACTTACATCGGATTCATATGCGTTCATTCATATATTCAATATATTCGTTAATTCATAAAAAATATTTTAAATCGAATTTTATCAACAATTGATTTTCTCAATATTCCAAATATCAAAATACAATCACTTCAAATGACATTCATTTCAATATCAAATAGTTGGCAATTCTCAAAGTCACGTATGTTTGTAATAAATTATCAATTTGTATTAGAGTGGTTTACGCGCAATTTTCAATTGTTTGTCAATTTGGAATTTAAAATGAGAGCAATTGATTTTATTAAAAATTTATTTAATAATGCCGTCATTAATTAAGGATATCATAAGTTTCATGGGCTCAAATAAAGGGTTCTTGATTTGAAAATCTCTTATGGATAAGGCTACATTTAACTATCTGAATTCAATGTTTTTATTGTTAAGGATTTACGTGTAAAAGACGATTAAAAGTTTGATATCGTCCAAAAATTAAGAAATAATAATAAAGAAATCGCTTGAACGTTAACGAATGAATTTTATATTGTATAAAAATCACAAAGGGAAGTTTGACATACACCCACTTTTTAGCGGTTTATCCCATTAACGCGTAGTACTTAATAGCATTGTCAGTAGCCGTTAAAATATTTTGTTATAAAATGTATTTCCTTTTTCTCTTTTCCATTTACCGATCATGATAAAAAACCATTATTTTTTCCATCACAATTGTTAAAATTATTTTTGTTATTAAGGTTTTTTCAATAAGACTGTGGGTTTTTTCAATAGTCTGTATTTCTGACAAAAAAGGAAGTAAATATTTATATAGAAATATTTTATTATTCAGTACAAAAGATAAGACACTGATTGGCAAGAGAGAGGGAGAGGGAGGGGGAATGAATGTGCAACTTTATTATGATGTGAAAAAGGATGCAAAGCAGAATGAAAGAAGAACGACTTATCACAAATTAAAAACAGAACAAGACTATTGAAAATCATTATTGAAAATAACGGCGTTCCAGAAGTTCATGAATTCCTGTTATTTCGCAGTGATAAGCACTTAAATGAAACTTTTGAAATGATAGTTTTGCTCGACTCCATTTTTTAAGACTGATAACGCTGTATAATTTCAAAGTTAATTACATAAAGGAATGCAAAAATAATTTTTAAATCATTGGACCATATTGCTGAAAAGTAAAAGAAGTATAATAAAATAAAGAAAATTGAAAAATGTCTTATAGACAAATATAAAAATTATGTTCAATAAAATTGATTAAGCATGAATTATCATCATTAACCCTTTAAGTAAAAGATGTGATAAGAGAAATAAGCGAAAGATTGCAATTATTTAGAGGCAGGAAATTTTCATGGAAGTCATATCAAAATTATAATGAAAAATAACTAGAAGCCTCTTTACATTTTGATCTGTTTATGTACAGACAACTTAAAAAAAGTCAATTAAAAAATCTAAAGTGCTTTAAAACATTTAATAAAAATTAAATTTGTGAAACAGAAAATAAATATCATCGATTCACCTCGTATAAATCAACATTTCTCAACAGTATTTGAAACAACCACTCCTGTAGGATTCCCAAACCATTTCGGCTCTTTCATCTCTTAGTAGCCCTATCTCTATCTCCCTCTCACTCTCTCTCTATCTATCTTTCTTTGTATTTATCGCAACAGAATCGTATGGGTTGTAGTTTGTTAGTTTATTTGTCTGAGCGCTGAAGTGCTGAAGTGATTTCCCCCAAAGAGTCATTTCGATCATGGTAATGATGACGATGTTGGCGATAATGATGATGAATTGCTCCACTTTTGGGGATGAAAATGGTGGTGTTTAAGTTTTTTGATTTTGATTTCAGCGCAGATTCTAGATGGTCTCATCCATTTGGCGTTGTTGTTATTGGTGATGTTTCTGTTGTTGTTATTTGTTGGTATTTGTTGTTATCATAGTTTTTTGTTGTTGTCTTGTGTACCACCGCGGGGTTGAACAATTTTGTTTACTTGATTTTGAAATCAGTACAAAACGCAATGTCTCTTTGGTGAAAACGTTTGGGAACCGACCGTTGGTTCAAGTAAAATTTTAAATTCACAAACAATATTTATAATATTTTTTGCGAAACCACAATTTATATGAAAATAATCTGAAAGAAGTCAATTAATATAAAAAAAAAATCAGAAAAATGTAAGTAAGAAAAATAAGTGGAAGTTTCATAAAATATTATCGTTCATTGATTTAGCAATAAATTTATATTTATGACCGATTTATTACAATTTTCTAAAATGTTGTAGAGCATTTTAAAACGATGGAAAGCGTAAATATTCTTCTTACTATTGTTATTTCCAATTTCTATTTTAAATCCAAATTATTTCATAAATCATTTCATTATATTTTTAAAAAATTTTTATCAAATTGAAAAGTTTTACGAAATTGAACATTTTTATCAAATTGAATTGTATTTCATTTATTTTTACTCCTTGTCTTTTCCGTTTTCGTTTTCAGTGTTTCATTGTTAAATTTTCGGCAAAGCGCTGAAATAAGTATCCGCGTATGAATTAAGCGCACGTTGAAAAACAAATTGGCAGCGTTTCAACATTTTTCTTAAAACAATTAAATTTTGTTGAATTTTATAGAGGCAGACACATCCGTTCCACAAAACGATTTTCCAGTATTTCTTTTTGTTTTTTGTTTTTGTTTTTTCATTTTAATAAATACTTTTCCATTAATGAAAATTACAATTACAAAATTAAAATTTTTTAAAAAAAATTATAAAAACGGAATTCAAAGCATACGTTATTGATGCCGGATAAATTGTAAAAATCAAATGTTTACCGATTATTGTAGAAGCGAGAAAAGGTCATTTGATTTGAAGGACTGAATGACTGATTTTAGGGTCATGCACCATACCATAAGCCATTAATTCCGACTCCACGAACATTATTTTGTCAAGCATATTTGAATTGTGTCACATGTTGTGTCTAAATAAATTCGCTGGGTCACGTATGAGATGGTTTATAGCCCTTTTACCCTCTCCCTCCTACGCCAAACGCTCTTTCAAACAAAAGTAAAATTCTTTTATTCAAATCACTTTGACTGTCTTATACTGGTAATGACGACGACGACCACGACGATGACCACGACGACGATATTGCTAAAATGACCACGACTTACGAGTAATCTGACTTAACATGACCTAGTCGAACGACATGCAAACGAAACTTAATGCTAAAGAATAACAATCTCGTTCTCTTTGTAGTCCTCAATCCTCGTCCGTTTGGTTGAGTCGTGTGGGACCGTTAAGCAACATGCAGTGAAGCAAAATAGCCCTCTATTTTATGATCTCATGTTTTTAACGTATGCAGATTTCAAATCGAAAATTCAAAAAAAAAATAATACACACGGCTCAGGTCACGATTGCTTTATCAACCTCATAATATAAATTACTTTAAGACAGAAAATTAATCACAGCATTTCGTTCTTCTTTTGCATCCAATTCTGGTCAAAACAGAAAAACAAATAAAATTTTCCCGCAACCAGTTTTGGACTTCGGAGCATTGTTTTTGATATTTGAGACCGTAACCAAAAATATGTCTCGCTTTAGAACTCGATTACTCCGAGGAGTAACGTTCGGAAAAAAATATATAAACTTATTGAAAACGAAATTGATTATTAATTGTCAATGATAATCCAAAATTGTTTGGGGTTGACGCCTGAGCAGAAATGCTAGAATTTCCCATCCTACCATTAGTACCATAAGCTACGATACACATACTTTGCAATAATTTATAAACATTAATAATCATTTAATGAACTTTTAACATCTAAGGTTTCGAATAAGATTAAATATACTCTAACTTGAGAATCAGTAAAGAGGCTTTCAACGATAAAACCAAAAAGTTCTTAAAGCACATTCTTTCAAATAATTTCATTAACTTTTTCGTGTTCTGTCTCTGTGTTTTTCCTTCATTAGAAACATTTTCAGTGACGTAGAATGTGTACGCGCTACTCGCATTCGCAGAAAATTATCTGCTACTCGAAATGCTTGAATTATTGAAGTATTAAATAATCAAAGAATATACCGCGGCATAAGAAGGCAGAGGAGGGGATATTTTTGTCGTTTCTTTTTTTACTACATTTAATCTTATCAGTATTTGTTTGATACAAATCGACTGTTTCAGTATTTTTAAAGGCTTCTTCATTCGCTAGAAAGTCCCATCATGTCAGATTAAGTTTGTATATTAAAAAGATTGCTTGTTTCGGTAAATACTTTTCAGTAAAATCGCTTTATTGTAATTTAGGATTTTGAATGATATTTTAGTAAATTTATTAATATTTTGTTTCTTTTAATGAAGAAATCAATAACTTAAATAGTTGGGTAAGTTCATGATTTTGTAATTGCAAAAATTTCTTTTATAAAAATATTTACATAATTTTTTTATAAAATTTTTATTAAGTTTTATTAACTAAATCGTTAAATTAATGTGTTTGTTTCAAAGTTCGAATTTTCTCGTTTCGTGTCATCTTTCCGGTTGCCTTTCAAACCACTGATACTACTACCATTGACGTTTTGCTCGAGGATAGCTATATCAAACAGTTGAAAGGCACCTGGAAAAGCGAGAGGGGGCGAGACGGTAGGAACCTTGGAATAAGCATACAAATCAAATAAAAGGATCAGATTTCCTTTTTTACACAATGGATTAGAGTTTGTCTAAATATATAAAGCGCTTATGTTAATTCGGATTAAACTGATTCTAATTGGTTAATATGGTTGGATAAACATTAACGATCTAACAATCCCTTCAAAGATCTTGTCGATTCCTAAAATAAAAATTTATCCCTCGAATTCATTCTTCGAAATCGGCGTAGATGACGAAATAAAAATGGAAAGACCTTTGATTTTTCTTTTCTTTTATTACTGTAAACAGCATTTCTGTTCAAATTATGAAAAGATAAATAATTTTATTTCGAAAACTCATTCCAAAGTATTTTTAATCGCAGAAAATTATATGTTTTGAATAAATTTTTAAATTTGTATAATTCCTAAATTATTAAATTGAATAATTGGAGACTTTGATATTACAGATGATTACCCAATGATTAATTAAAGGCGTTCTATCTCTCCTTTAATCCTTTAAGCCTTTCATCGCTCAAAGGGATTTTGTTATGTAAAAGGTTTTTCATTTACAAAGCTTTTGCGATTCCTTTTATTGTTTGTGTACAAAAGAGTTCTTTGGGGGAACGACTTTACTGTGGCTCAATTTAGTTTAAAGTTCACAAAACTTTTGGAAGTTAAGTTTGCTTATAAACATAAAATTAAAATTTTTAATGCTTCACAATTTTCAAGACTTTAAAACTGAAATATACACAAGGTTTGGATTCAAAAAAGAAAATGCATAGCAAATTCTATTCTTTATTTCTATCATAAAGTCACACAAAAGAGCATGAGTTGTAAATTTTTATTAATATTTATCATAAAAGCTATTTATTAATTCTGAAGTTGAAAAAATATTATACATATAATAAAGAGAAAAACGCAAAACATAATATTTTGACAGCGGCATTTTCTTTTTATCTTTTTTTTTTAGTTAAGTTTCATTAACGAAAATATTTCACGGCGCGTTTTTTCAAAATTTAATATCAGACCAAACTATGGCAACTAATAAATTATTCAAGTGATGTTAAAATAAATTTATTGCTCTTCTTTTGAGTGAATGAGGAAAAAGTGTAGACAGTCGTATAAAGATGTGTTCGCATAAGAAATAGTGCTAATAACATTTTAGTGAAGTCCTTTCCAAAGAATTTTATTCTAAAATGTAATAAATCAAGTTTATAGGAAATGTTTAATTAACGTCAAGAAGAATTTCATATAATTATGAATATTAAAATGTTTGTGTCTATATTTTGCTTTCAGTTAAATTCAATGGTATTCAATTTGTCCCACTGTATTGGGTGTCTGTGCAATAGAAACCTCATTCAAACTCTGGAACTACGTGTTGAATGATATTAAAGTTTTATGATAAAAATTACATAAAGGCCCTTGAATTGAAGTACGTTTTCGCTTAAGAGGACACTGTGGAGAGTATGTTCCTCCCTCTCATTTCCAGCAACTCACCAATTTTTCTTTGCTATAAAAGTTTTACACCAATCAATTTTCTTTAGCTGTCATTCACATAAAAGTTATTTGTACGCAACTCTAATTTCATTCTTATGGAGTGGATTTGTGTAAATATGAGTGTATGTGTGTGTGCGTGTGGGCGGGTAGAGTGTATGGATTTATTTCCGCTCGAGGATACAAATGAGACTTGAATATATTTATCAAGTCTTATAAAAAATTATAAATAAATCTTATTATGTAAAATTCTGAAATAGAAGCCTTTAAAAAACCCATATTCATTTAAATAAATACCAATTTATATATAATAGAATATATTTTAAAAACAAGGATGCTCTTAATATAAAATAAAATAATTAATAATTGCCTTAAAGGTATATTTAAACAAAATAATATAAAAGAGTAATAATTTTACCCGTTGCAAATATCTAAATCTCGAACATTTACGAGAATCAGGCAATTCATAGAAAGTAATCAATGGAAGTGCTCTCGTGTCTCGAGAGCGCACTTAAAGTGACTGTGTGGACGCGATTATATCTACCACTGCTTGTCGGCACTGTTGCTTCTATAGCCGTGCTTTCAGGGCACATCTTCATCATGATTTGAAATTTATTATGAAAGGGAGTTCCAAACAAAAGTTTCAAATGATTAAACTTCCTGTTTGCTCTGAGGCAATCGAAAAGAAGAAGAGGAGAGAAGAAAAGTTGGGGTTGAAACGATATTCTAGAGACTGGCAAAAAGCATTTTCTTCAGATGGTCCGACCTGTTTACAACTGTTGAGTCTGCTGTTAAAATCTGTAATAATTTATTCTCAACCCCCCATTCGTTGTTGTTGGTGCGCCAGTGAAGCTTGGCTCGGTTTGGCATTGGGTTGCTTGGTTGTGTTTGATCTGAATACGTTGGGTTTGATTGGGAACGAGGTTTTGGTTGGAATGGTTTTGTTGTGGTTTGTGTATATGTGTGTCTACCAGTCTCGCTACCATTCATGCGACCCTTCTCAAACCAACACTAATCGTGAACAAATTGTTATTTTTTACTCGTTGTTTGAATTGTTTTCTAAAGCACGAGCGAAGCTACTACCCATCGTTTTCTTCTAGCGATTAGCTTGTTAAGGTTTATTATATCTCGTTTTTCTCTCTTCAACGAAATCACAGCATATATTGCCCTTTTGCTTTCCATTTGGAGCTCTTGGTGTTTGTGTTTTGTAACTGCCTTTTTTTGGGAATAAACGGAAAATGAGAGGGTGATGGAGCATGGGATTTATTCTGTTCGTATCTTAAGACTATCTAAGAACAGCTGCGGGCTAAATGCTTTTGCACAAATTGTTGTAACTGTTTTTAGATTGAATACAATGATGTCCTTTAATTCGTTTATATGACATAATAGTATTTAACGACAAGTGCGTAAAGATATAGCAATTTAAACTTAAATTTATAAAGAAATAAATTATACAAAACCTAATAAAATAAATAAATGCAATATCAAGTCAAGGAGATCATTAAAATTAATTAACAAAAATTGTTTCATCGCATAAAACAAAATATTTTATATAATATAAATTGTTCGTTATTATTTTTTACATGTTATAATTATATATAGTATAATTAATTTGATTCGAAATTGATTTATTTTTTAATTATCACATCATTATTAATTTTTTCAATGTACGGGAGATTTTCCAGAATAAGTAACTAATTTCAAAAATTGAGATAATCTCATGGTAATTATATAATTAATTTTATTGTAAGATTATTTCTGTTTTAGTTGTTAATTATTTATTCTTTAAAGATTATTCATTTAATAAATATTAAGAATAATCTTAGAATGCTCATAATGACCTTCCGATATTTTTATTATCTCTTTATTGAGTTATGTTTTTGACAACTTCTTTTCACGTAGGCTTATTTTTAGTTTGTATACAATTTAATACGTCTTTGTTGCGATTTGATATATCATTAGATTCATTTCAACATTTTAATTAATTCTTAAATTTCTTTGAATTTTCCAATAATTTGCTGTTTTATGTTTCCAATTATATACATATGGGTCACCCAATTTTCTCCCAAATTCGGTAGGAAGTGACGAAAGTCGATCTTAAAATTAATTAATCTTTAAATTAAATTTTTAAGAAAATTCAATATTTTATACAATTTTTTTGATCATCCTCATACTCGAACCTTTTCCAACACATTTTTATATTTTTTTTATAATGTCTTTTTTCATTTTGTATATATGTGTTTATTTTTGCGTGTGTGAATATAATTTACATATTTCGCTTAACATCCATACCGGAAGCTTCAGTTTACTAGTATGAAAACTGAATCCCCACACCTCCCCTCCACCCTTCCAGACCACTAACATCTTCATCAACATTATGATGTTCATTACCATGCAACACTATCTCTGCCATTGGTGTTGCATTTTAATTGGAAAATATTTTCGTTTCATTGCGTTTGTTTTACGGGTGGGGGGAGGGGGTGATGGGGGGAGGTGAACGGTTTGGCATGCGAATGGTATGGCCTCAACTCTTTCAACTTGTGATATTAAATGAAATTGTTGCTTTTTGGGGTGGAGGGAAGCAATCACAGTATGATTTAATAGGTATGGATATCGATGTTCACATATATCCACATCCACATCGGTTTATATCACATACACGGTATTTCACTTAACCTGAATAAGTCTCGTATAGTCGTGTTGTTGTTCTGTCTATATATCAAAGAGTGCCGGGGCAACAGCAGGAGCAGGCGCAGCAATAGCATCATTTTGCGCCCTGTTTCATTAGTGCATCAGAATTAAGATAATGATTAACGATGTTGTAAATGGATATACACGAATATATTCTGCAACATATATTATGTCCAATATATGCTGGATAAATCGGTATAGTGGAGTAGAGGAGGAGGAGGAGGAGGAGTTTGTAGGAGAGGTTGGGCTGACGTTTTTGCTATGGCTGAAGCTCCTTTTGAAATCCATTTACAGTTTAATTCGAAATCGACTGCGGCGATAGTATTGCAAGAGAACTGCGACGATATTAAGCAACAAATACTTTCAATAATTTGGATACATTCACAATTACACATTTACAGCAGTCTTATCTGTGTAGAAACAGTGACGTGTGGATTGCGCGCGCAATATAGGTTTTTTATGGCCTGTCAGGGCTGAGATATTTATCCATAATATACTCTTTTATTAATTAACAGGCTTTTTTTATTAAAAACATTACTAAATTAAAGTCTCAATAAATGTGTGTCAGCAGAATAATTATAAATACAGGGTCACTTTTTATTAAAATAAAGTATTTGATTATATTTTTCAATATTCATTTCACTGCAATTTAGTACTCCGCTAAGTAATAGCATTTTTCTTTTATTTGTTGTTTGATTTTGTATTTTATTTAACTTTGAATATTTATAATATTTTTATTTCGAAATAATAATTCCACTACATTGCATAATTTCATTCTGTTTATCCGTTACCATTTTATTTAAAAATATTTAACTTAAAATATTCTCGCATAAAATTTCTAAATACTTTTTCATATTTTAAAAATATAATGCAGTTTTTATTTCATTCCTCCTTTTTCCCACAACTATTTGACAATATTTTCATGCAAATCGTTTCTCAATTTTTCTCCCCTCCTCCCCTTATTTGATGCTGTGAGCTATTTTATTATGAATGTAATTGAAGATCAAAATAATTTAACCCTAATAAACGACATGATCGAATTACATTCGAAATGAGAAGAAATGAATAATTGTTCTAAATAAAAATGCATACGTTATGCGTTATGCTTAACGCAAGAAAACAAGAAAAGGAAAACACAAAAGAAATGCAAATGAAAACACTGAAATAAATTGCAAAAATAAATTTTTTCCACTGAATTTGAAGTATTCATCATAATCTTTGTTTGGTCAATAACAATTCTATTTAATCTTCTTAATTGAAGACTTTACGTTTCATCGTCAGTGATATCATTTTAAAAGCTTCCGGAATTTTCCTTGTAGAACGTCGGAAGAGCGTAATATAATTTTAATAAGAACTGTTAATTAATTTGTTTGTAATATCAAATTTTAATGCTTCTTTATTTTTCATAAAATTAATATTTTTCATAGAAAATGTTTCCGATGGGAAGAATTAATCAATAATTTAGAGATCTATGAATAATAAATTTTCGTGAATAGTAATAAATAAATTCGTGAAAAATAAGAAATAAATTGTGTCTGACATTAATAAATAAATTATAAAATATTAAACAAGAAACAAAAAAATTGTATATACATACAAATGTTAGGGTCACACAATCACCAACTGCATTGTTTCAAATAAAGTATAGACAAAATCAAATGCTTAATCCTCTCAAAGGTTTGACTTTGATTGACTTCGATTGAAAAGATCTGCGATTATCGTTCTCGATGTTATTTTCTTGTAATTCTAAAGGCAATCTCGAAACAAATAGACGACTGACACCATTATTATTAATGAAGGATTTATTGAAAATTATTTATAAAAAAAATCAAGAAAATAATGTCTTCAAAATAAAAACTATTATGATTAATACGCCCAGGATAAGAGGAAGATTAATACTTTGTTGCCATGGTAATTACAAGATAAAGAAATTAACTAAACAAGTTATATTTATAATAAATAATATTCATCAATAATTCTCTCTGTAAAATTCTAATTTTTAACCTTTTTCCTTGAAACAAACCCATTTAATCTTGTTCTCAATCGCTGATCAATCTGATATTTCTAACGTCATTATTGAAATGTTCTTAATGATGAAGTAGAGTTAAAGAGATGTAGCGTCTTAATCTCATGGATTAAAGCTCTATCTCATCTTCACTTGTTAAAACCAATTTAAGAAGTAAAAGCAAGATAAAAAAGAAGTACGTGTGTGAATGTTAATATTTATAAAAACGTTGTTATCTTCTGATTATTAAACTTAATGAGAAATGATTATTTTTGTATTTGCTTATTAATCCGATTTTCATTTACTAACAATCAATTATGAATTTCAAATCAATTGAAAAAACAAAAACAATTATCGCACAAATATCGGGATTAAAGAGTATTAAGAATATATAAATATAATATTTAACGTCATTAGTTAAATGCACGCAAAACAACAGCAACACAAGACTCGAACTCGAAACGAGTTTAGAAAACGAGACCGACTGTAACGTCACGAGCACGTTTCCTCCCACCAAATCTGTTGACATCAAACATGAAACCTTGTTCTAATTTACTATTTTTTGGGTGTCTTCTTTATTATTATTCCGTATTCCTTACAATCAAATGATGTGAGCCTGAGGAAAACTGTTTTCGTTGCGACTAAATTTACAAGATCAGCGATAGTACGCAATTGTTGTTGTTATTGTTATTACTGTCTTTGTGTCTGTAGTATTATTCTCACAGTCGTGATGATAACATTAAATTTCTCATTTTATTACTGCTCTCGTCATCATCATCATCATCGTCACTGTTTTGACTTCTTACACACACGTAGCTTGCAGTCATAGTAAACACATAATCGTTGCGTTGTTTATTGTTGTCTATGTTATTGTTTACTGTCATTCTTAATTGACAATAGGAAATTTCAAACAGATCTATTTGTAATTTATTGAAAATGGTACACATTAATATAAATCAGACATAAGTGATCGATATAAAAGCAGATAAGATCAAACATAAAAAAAGATTTAATTTTATATAAATCGCGTGAATTAAAAAGATCTAGCTCGTACTTAATGCATTTATGGTAATTCTTAAGCGCCATCGACGTATTATTTAATCCTACATGCATATTAAATTAATAATACATGCATAATATTGCACAAAAACAATTTCGTTATTTAATGTATCAATTAATATTTTACATTTTATATTGCCGTATTAAATACGCTCACGAAGGCGACAAGAAAAAGCAAGTTACTTAATCGATGGTGCGAGATTACAAAGAATCGCTTGCTCATAATTTCAAATAATTATTATCGATTAAATTAATTTTGACGTTGACAATTAAGTACTTCTGTTTGTAATATAAAAGATTTACAAGCATATATACAAACACATAAACACGCTGAGCTCGTTATAAATAACTAATTATATTCTTAGTTTATAATTAAAGCAACAACTTAAATCATATTAAAATGAAATCCGTGGAAGCAGCCCACACATTTTTTATAATCAACGTCTGGAACATCTGGAAGTTTGCTGAAACTGAAACTAATTTGTATTTTATTATAAATAAATAACTTTGCTCAATCAATTATTTCAAAGAACGAACTATTCTAATAATTTATGCAGCTATTCTATTGCAGCTTACTATTCTAATAATTTTTATAATTTATTAGAATTCAGTTTTAGTACTAATACGTATTCTCTTAATGATTACGTGAAAGAAAGAGAGGTGCCATCAGCTGGTTTCTCTGAAATACTGTAAAAACAGCAATGTTCAGTTTATTTCTGTAATGCTTACTCCTTCTAATAAAGTAAAAATCTACAGAAAATCATATCGGGATGTCAGCTATAAATTAAATGCCTAAGTTATCGTATTCAAAGGTATCCATCCGATGATACACCACATTTTATCTCTATAAAACAAAATATGCGACGTGTAATAATTTATAAATTTGTAAAATGCGCGACAAAAATGTAAATTATAATGAATTAGAATTTCACTGAAGACGAGAAGTTGAAAAAATGTATCTATAATTAAGAACTTCCCAAAGGTTTTCGTTCAATGACTTCAACTTTATTTTATTCAATACTTTAAACTTTATTTTATTCAATACTTTTCCAGAGCAAACTAAAAGCATTAGTGGACATCAGTCCTCGTCAGTTAACCCTTTAATTTAAGAGGATTAATATAATCTGTTTTTCTTCTCTTGATTTATTTTACAAATTTGTAATTCGAAACCTAATTGAAGTTTAGAATATTTTATATATTAGTAAAAGTTATTCGAGTTATTATGCATAAATGATATCCGTTAGATATAATGAATGTTTGAGTAAAAATCGTATATATATTAAGAATCGTACTTGCTGCTTAATTTGTAGTTTATTTTTATAAACCAAAATAAACAAGTATTTAAAATATCATAAACGGTTATGAAAAGACACAGAAAAATAATACTGGCAATAACGCGTTTAACAGATTTATATCGGCTTATTGATTAATTATCAGAAAGTGTTTTTTAATTAATTAATTGTATATTCCAAAAGTGGTGAACATTAAAATAACATAAGAGTAATTATCTTTTTTAAAAATTCGATTTAAATTGCTAAAATCAAATTTTTTATGATATTTACGTTGGTTTGCTTAGGACGCTATGCGCCAGTAGAAATATAAATTTCAGTAATTGGCGTTGATAGAATATTGATAAATTTAATGAAAAGCAAAAAAACCTGCTTGCAATAACTTTATTTTTTAAAGAGACTTGTCTTTCAAAGTTGTTTCAAATTTACATCAAGCGTTTTAATCAGACATTAACTGGCTGACTGACATCTATTTAACCAACCGTTTATTTTGAAAGTAGCGTAGGTCCATGGCATGTGTTTAATGTTCAGAAAAGTTTTTTCATTCAGTTTACAGTATTCGACTTTTTCACAATCGGCCTCTAATGATAAGAACTAGATCACGTTCAAAATGCAAATGATAAGACGGCTTGAACCATATTACGAATATTCGCAAACACAAACAAAAAATCCTTTAATATGGAATTCATTAAATTGAATTTGTTGTTGTTTCTTGGTCTTATTTTACTAACATTTACATATGAATTGATCGATGTTATATCAAAAACAGTTGTTTTTTGTAACTGCCCTTGACCGAAACAATTAGATCCATTCGATGATTGCAATTTGAATATAATATTCTTTTCTTCCTTTCTTATTTAATCAAGGTTTTAAATAATTACTATTATTAAGAGATTAATCTGCATATTCTCATACTACACTTGCTGGAGTTCTGACTGCGATCGAATGCAGCCATTAGTGATTGCTATCCATCATTTTAAAGTCCGGTTTCAAGCATTTAATCTATGTAAAAGTTATTCTAATAATTAACCCTAAAAAGATTTTCTTTCTTTTTTTTGAAAATAATTCCCTTGGCGTTGGCTTTATGCAAATTTATATGAATATTCCAATTAGATAATGAATTGGAGAGACCTGTCTATACCTTACGTATCGATTCGACCCCTTCTCTATTGGTTATTATCCAGATGGCATTTAATTCGATCTTATTCGAAGCAATATCGATTGTTCTGCTTGCAATCGTCTCGCAATAAACAGCTGTTGGCGATTGCGGATCGACTTGTATTAACTGACATTGTCATGGCTCACCACTACAATCACTGTGGACATCTCTGGAGGTAAATTTTATTATATTTGTAAGGTGTTTCGGACTTAATTCCGCTTGACTTCAAACTATTAGAAAGTGTTGCTATTAAGGTCGCCGTAATTGTTGTTGTTAATGTTGTTGCTATTTTCAATGTTCGTATGATTTTTTTACTGCTGGAATGATATTTAGATTGCACTAAAATAATAACAACAATCGCATCGTCAATAATATCGATTGCAAAAACAACAACCACACTAGCAGCGGTCATTGTTAATCCAATTCTTGAGAGACGAGATTGTGTCAGGCTTTACGACATTGATTTCGAATTTTTAGTCACGATTCAATTGTTGGCCCATTCATTTTTTTTTCATTGCACTTTTGTACCTCCGCCAACGCTTGCGTCGTGCTATCAATTGTTAGATCGTATTATTAATGCCTTTGTATTGTTGTTGTTGCTGTTGTTCCTAACTGTTGTTATTGACTGTCAACGGATCACGAAGTTTTGTGTCTATTATGGAGACTAATTAGACTGCTTGTACGGTCTCCCTCTCTCCAAATAAAGTGTTTTGTTCTTCTCGAATTTTAGCTCGTGAAATGTCCAAGCTAGCGTTTCCGTTTCATGTTTCTTGTCAGAGACAAGTCACTTAATCCGTCACTGAGACGGCGTGTCAGTTGTCTGACATTATAGTTTCTATTGCAACTGCATTAATCCGATAAACTATCTAGAAAACTAATAATAATCCAAGATAAAAACTCCAATGATAACAATATAATTTTTGCCATATGAAATTCACATTCTGTTGTAAGTATGTGCTTACACTCTATACTTACACTCTATAGGGTAGGACAAGGATACAATAACAAAAAAGAGGAAGTTGAATTGGCGGCCGGGAAATAAAAGCTTTTAAAAAACTTTGAAAAGACAAACCATAAATTAAATTTTGAAATAATAAATTTTAATTAAAAACGAATAGATATCAAAAGCACGTTTTATTTATGCTTTTTTGTGTTTATTATAATTTAATTCTATATTTTATTTAATAAATGCTCGTAAACAATGCTTGGAAAAAAATAGAAATTGAACTTTAAATAGAAAAACGAAATACTTGTGAATTCAAAAAGGAATTGTTATTATAGTTAAATAAAGAAATATTGAGTAACGACATAAAAAAATTGTTACAATACTTATAAAAATCCGAAGGTCTTTCACAAATTTAGATATTTTTACAACAATCTTAAGAATAACAATATCCTCTACACAATACAATAAATAGTCATTAAAGGACTGTAAATAATCTTACTTTAATTCTTAACTTCTGCAATATATTTAACGAATTTCAATAGCTCTTCGAAAGGCAGAAAAAAGTATAGTATAATTCCTTCAATACTATCTAAATTTTATAATTATCGTCATAGTTAAAGTACCTTTTATATCACAATTAAGTTAGAATAAAAAAAGAAATTCAGTGGTTTTTAACGGCAAAATGAATGTAATAAATTCCTAACATGAGACAAGGATTCAAATCGGACACAAGTGTTTTACAAAATTGCAAATTATACCGCTTACAGATTTAATTCAATCTCAATCGATGAATATCTATCGTAGCGCATTGAAGTTATTAAAATCAACCGATCATAATTAAAAATATTAAATAATTTAATATTAAAAAATTACTTTGTTGTTTCTCATGCCCGTTCTTTAAACCAGAGAAAAATACCAATATTCATAGAAAACCGGAATAATCAAGGACTTGATTTTCAACGGACTACGGCGCTTTAATTCATTTACGGCAAGACATGACATTTCAATATAAAAAAATCGTACTGTTTTCTTTTGTTTTTACAATTAATTTTCATTAATAAAATTAGTTCCGTCTTATTATCTGAACATTCAATTGCATCCTATAAAAAGGTATTAAAAAATTATTAGGAAAGTGAGAATGATTAATTGTACCAGACTTAATGTTTTCTTCCAAATAATGATTTTTCTTATAAGAAATAAAATTTCTACAAAATTAATAAGAATATTTCCTAATATGTAAAAAGATCTTGTTTATAGAATCTTAGCATTCAACTCAAAAAATTATCATAATCTATTAATATTAATCAATTAATCCGAGATTTATTCATTAATGAAGTATTAAATTAATTGATAGTTTTTACAAGAAAACATTTAAGTATTTCATTCATAATTTTCATTGAAGCATTGACTAATTTCCTTTATACACATCACTCAATCGCTCATTCTTTCATTCATTCAATTAAATATCCATTGCACTTTGGCGTGTGTGTGTGTCAATAAACAAGTTGGCAGACATCATGGCGACAAAGTTTAAAATGGCAATGATGATGGTAATGATGATGATAATGATGATGACAATGATAATCATATTTATTTCAAATTTTTCTTAGTTTGCGTGTATTTTTTTAAGATACCACTACAGTATTTTTCTCTAAAAGGCATGACAAGCCGTAAAGTCTAATGTTTTTTTATTATATTTTTTTTGTTTTTTTATAAATCGTCAGCATCGACGGGCGTGTAATAAGTATTGTATCAGTTAGAAACCTCTAAAAATTAATAAAATCTGAAAATTTATTACCAAAGCACAAGACAATAAATCTTGAAAAACGATTTTCGTAGGGAAGAACATAAAAAGTTTTATTCTTTATTTTTTGCAAGAAAATGATTTATTGTTTCGGAACCGAAAAATAAAACAAAAACTGAATTACCTCATGACGGCATTTATTGTAAATATCAACAAAAAAAATCAATTCTATTTCGTAATACTTCCTGGACATATAATCAAATCAGATTGTATCGTAAAGTTTTTACCACTTTTCGATCTTTATTCTAACGCGTAGAATTTCAAAAAAATAATTAATTCGATTATAATTTAGCGTATTAATTCTGATCATATGAAATTAAAGTAGTCAAAAACCACAAGCCTCAAAACTATACAAATTCGTCAGCTCCTTACCCAAACCACTTCATTCGGACCGGTCTGCTCGCATCGCATTAGGCGGATGTAAAACAGAATGATTACCAATTTTTGTGTTCCTTTTTAACGCGAATTCTTGACAAATAATTTCAAAACGTTAATAACTGTTAATAATTTCAAAACGGGTATATAATTTGAAGAAATGGTTGAATAGATTTTAAATAAATTATTGGGATTGTTGAAGTCGATACGAAGAATAATAAATTCTCTCGATACGAAGAATAAAATAAATAAATTCTCTGAGAATTTTATTAATTCAGTTAAAGCATTCAAATGTTAATGAATAAAGATAAATGATAAAGAAGAACTATGAATAACAATTTCCGTTTAAATTGTACAAATTTTCTATATTTTTCTTCATTATTTTATATTCTATAACTACATCATGAAGTAGATCTTGCGCTCATTAATTTAGCACACCCTTTATCATTATCATTGAAAAGTAACAAAGTAACATGTTGAATAAAACATTAATTTGCTTTTTTCTCAGTTCCACATTTTAATTATTTCTTTTTGCCTTTTTTTAAGTCATTGAATCAGTTTTTTTGAATATTAAAAATGAAATTTCATGAAAGGAAGGAACCCTTCTCCCCTTTTCAGTTGGTGAAAAAGGGTTAATAAGATTTATATTTTGATTATGGGAAAGAATCAAAATTAATTAGATACAGTTAAAATTTATTTCAAAAAAATCCAAACAAAACTAGTACTAAAATTTTTAATTTATATTAAGTAATACATTTTTTGCTAACTTTTTGCTCGTAAAATTCTATTTCATTTCACAGCTCTAGAAATGTTGCATTTTATCTTTAAATTTAAATAATTTACGGAGATAAATTTTACGATTTTACAATTTCCAGAATGGCGTTGCGACCACGTATAAAATTTCATTTAAACATCTCCAACTGTTTATGAGATATTGTTAATTTCTGTTTTAAGGCCGAAACACGCACAAAATTTTTGCAAAAAATTTTTGTAATATTTTTTGAAACTTTCAAATAAAATTTCGTGTTAATATCTTGGAGAGGGCGTGGCAATGATCCGATTTGGTTCAGTTTCATTATCGCTCACAGACAAACAGACAGACAGGCAAAAGGCTAAATAGACTCATGAGGTAATTCTACGTAAGAATATATATACATTCATTTCTATACCTCTACCAGGCCTTCTTTAATGCGTTACCAACGTAGAAACCGTGTTAATACATCCTCTCCCCTTCAGGTGTAGGGTATAAAAAGGAAAAAAATTAAAAACATTCAAACAACGCAATATAAAGAAATTTAAAAGCAAAACAAAACAATAAAAGTATGAGAATTGAAGCGTAGAAGTAATAAAAACGTAAAATATTCAAATTTTTTCTAAAGATTATTCGTTTAAAAAACACAATAAATATTTGAATTATATTTAGTTGTTTCTTTGCTAACTCGACACCTATTGGAATAAATTTTGCCGTTTGCAGACACGTTTCTAATCATAATTAAAGCATAATAATCCACAGTTTTATATCGAATGAATGAATGGCACGTGCTAATCGTCATTATTCATTAAACACTAAACCTAATTTATTAAGGCAAACCGACGTGATCATTTATAAACTCAAGTAAAATTTCGATCGTTTAATCGTTCACTCCGTGTAATCCGCTTGATTGCAATCATCACAATTTAATTGAATAGAACCTAAAATGATTGAAACATGAACTACGTTAATGAGTTTTCATTTAAATGGTTCAAATTAACGCATGCATCAATTATCTGTGAAGAGTTCGTTGGGTCGTAATGTATTTAATGATTAATTAGTCAATGACCTCTCTTACGCAATGTGTACATAGCGAGTTGGTTAACGAGTCGATTATTAGTATGATTTATTAAATAACGAGTAGGTTGGCAGGTGGTTGAGATTATCGACGTATATAAGAAATTTAGTTAATTTTACTGGTGGAGAAGAAGTTGATTTATGCTTTAATGGGCTGATTGTGATTTTAATTATCTCGGTAATTGAAATGGAACGAGTTTCTTGGCGGGTTAGTAGGTGTTATTTGAATAAGATTATTGCAGATAAGGTTACTCCAGATTTTCTAGCAGAAGAATTAATTTATTCGTTTTCATTCTATATGTTCTGGCGGAACCATTAATACGAACCTCCCCCTCGTACATAATTAAATTTTTCCTCGAAACTTAATTTCCAATTACGCCCAACTCCTTTTTACACCGTTTGCTTTGGCTAAAATGGTTTGAAAAATTATTCATTTTTGCTAATTTTTTATACTAATATGGTTTCCAAGTTATTGTATTGTAATTATATTGATTTGTATACAATCTAAACTCATTTCATGAGCGTCAAAACATAAAGGGCTTAAAACACCAAAACCGTCAGAAACTGTCTACAACAGATTTTGTAATAAAATAGTCGGATCGCGCAACATCTTTCGGAAAGTAGTCCGGCTCTTTCAGAAAGTAGCCTGGCAAGATCGTATTATTAAACATGGTGGACATGGATACTCTTAGTGACGACACCAACTTTAGCGCTTATTAACACAAAAAATTGCGCTTACAAGCAATTAGCGACAAATGAAAAATAATAATGAAATAATAATGAAAAATTAATAATGAACAAATAATAAAAATTAATATTTAATTGATTGAATATAAATAAATATTATTTCTTTATATACATTTATAATTTTCACTTTTCTATTCTTAATTTTGGTTTAAGGTTTTTTGTATGAATTTCAACCCGTTTCTTAGACGAATTTTCGAAATAAATACAGCTCTATATTGCATCTTACACGGTTTTCAGATGAATTGAAATATCTCCCAGGTTTTACTACGTGGGATACATTCTTTTCACGCTGTTTCATTTACACTGGTTTCTGAGCAACTTACAAACCGTGTAAAAAGAGTTGGCTGCAATAGTTAAAAACTTTAATTAATCGTTGAAAAGTTAACAAGTTTCGGGAATCCCTTTATGGGTTTGAAATGCAAAATTAAAACAATTCTCTAAACCAAAAGATTAGTTTATTCGTAATGTCTTTCTTCATTAACGGTAGAACAATTGTCAAGTTTATGAAATGTGCATTTGTCAAATTCAATAATAATTAATTTTTTTAATAAATCGACAGATTTATTGTTGATTTTTATTATATTGTTATCATTGATCATTTCAATCATCATCACTTTAAACTAAATTATTAATTTATATAATAAAAAATAATAATATTAAATGTCGGCATCAGTTCTATAAGAAAATAAAAACAATCAAACGAATCAGAATAGCAAAACAATTAATAACATTAAAAACAAAAACAACAACACAAATAACAGTCTAAACAAGTAATAAAACTTATAACAATGATAAATTGAATGAGAGTCGAAGCATACGCGATTTAATAAAATAAACAAAATTACGGAAAAAAATATAAACGATAATTAAAACTGTAAAGATGTTGAATAGACGTTTACTAAATAAGAGAAAAACTTAGTACTTAAGAGAGGAAGCGTATGCGTGAGTATATGAGAGAGAAGATGCTAAAGAATTAAGATGTAATAACTGAATAGAAATGGGACTCGATAAGATCGTGTCTTTCGCTAAGGGATCGCGCGTAATAAATTTATGAGCCGCACACTATGATAATTACAATGCTATTAATGGTTTTTTTAACGAATCATAATGCCCACCAGAAATCGAAAAACCCTAAGAACAATTTTATATAAACCTTCATTTTCAGCTTTTATATAAATTTTATATATGAAGAGTTAATAATAATAAATAAGTCAAGGCCGCAAGAGATAAAAATGGAATTAAAAAGTATACAATTTCAAATTGTTTCACATATACAATTAAACGTTCTAATAAATTGTCAACGAATGATCAAAATGACGATAACGAATTATAAATAAACCTTGAATTGGCGAAATGTAATGATGTCTGGTTGGTATAAACCGAATAATTCTCATTTAAATTATAAAAGCAAAAGTGAAAGCATAAGAGTAAGAACTTATGGTTCAATTAGTGTAGACGTAGCATAACGTGCGATGACGCCCGCTTCAACCCACCTTAAAGCGACCAATGCAAATGATTGTAAAAGACGTTTCCGACCGTACGAACTCTTCAAATTTAATTTCTCTCCGTCACGTTACGAGAGCTTTTCATATAGCTATACCCGCTCTTTAAGCTTCCTATGTAAAGTGTGTGGAATAGAGCATGATAATTATATAGCTTTTCTGACCATTTCGACGAACATAAAATTCAAATAAATTTATGCTTATTAGTGTTGACAGCAATCACTAATCGTTACAACGCCCCGTCAGCTTACCGTGGCACCGGCAGGACACGTTACCTCTAGAATAATTTAACCATTACGCTCTTACGTGAAAGATTGGAACAGATAAGAGTAACGAACTGGCTGTTAAAACTGGCTATAAACGTATATAGTGGGCAATAATTGTCTCAATCTGCTTAGACTCACTCTATTGTTAGTCCCGATTTTGGTATCGATTGATTGTTACGTTTTCCGGTTTGTGTTTCGTTGCCGTCTTCATTAGCATTCATTGTTTGTTAATCCTCTGCGTCAAAGCAAAGCAAGGCAAGGATCGTTCGTAACATTACACTCCCCAATAACTTTAAGAAGTAAAAACAACAAGCACCATCGTGGTAGTACAATAAGGCGTATATCCACCTCTATTTACCGAACGTCTATCACATAAAACTACATCGATCAAAATAATAAAAGCAAAATAACGAAAAGAAATTTGTTTCGGTGAGAGACTGAAACTGAATAATCGGACACGGTCGGCAAGACTGGATTATTCGTAAAAATATACGTTCAGGCGTACATACAATTCTACACACACACACGTATATGTAAATCAGTAATTCTTGCGAGAGCGCGAAACGACCTCTCACCGGTACGAGCGCAGGCAGAGCAGACACAAACGTCGTCCTCTCGAACGCTTCTATATAAACTTAATACACTCAGAGCGTTCAATCAGAAAACAAAGTGATCGCATCGTACGTTTGGCAAAGCGAAAGATAAGAAAAGTGTTCAAGATTTGCAAAAATTGAAAAAGAACAAGATCAAATAAAAATACTAATAATTAAATAAACATTTACGTATTTCCAACCACTGACTGTGAAACAAATTTCTTTTTATCCCAAATTAACAATATTGAATTATATTTCAAACAATAATTTTTTATAGCACGTTCGGTATAAAATAACGCCCCATCCCCCTAACAAAAAACAAAACGCCAGCAACAGGGACCAAAAACACAAAAGCAATAAAATTCATTTAAACAATACCGAACAGAACCAAACCGATCTAAAAAAATAAGATCGAGATTTATTAATTAAAAACCATTGAAGTGTTTTTTCGTGAAAGAAAATTTCTTCATTTGCTGAAATATCTGCGAAACATTCATATCAAATATCATGGAGGTGGAAAAGATGCAGGAACCAACAAAACAAAAGAGCAATCCACGCTCTTTTGCATCCAAAAATGATGCAATGCTTCTCGAAACGCGCTACACGGTAAGCATTTCTCAACATGAATCTAAAGGTGGTCTGGGTGGTGGAAGGAGGGTGGTAGATATGGTTATATGCTAGAGATAAATAAATAACAATATGATGCTCCAATAAGAATATGATGTTTTATACAAAGTATTATTCATATAAAAGCACAATTGATAATTATAATAGAAACGCTTTTTTGGGTTAAGCTTATCTTAAAATCAAGAAGTCCCCAATTTTAAGGCTGTAAATTAATATTGGCAATAGACTTTTAAAATTAATCTGAAATGACCAAAGCATGATATTGTTTTTAAATAAATTCAAAGGTTTTAGGCTGTTTTGACTCGTTAAGGAAATTATAGAAAATACTAAAACTGGAAAACATTCCACAAATATTTTAATTATTAAACAAAAATAAACTAATATAAACATAAATACAGAAGCTCCTAAAGTTTTAAAATTTTACGCTCCAAAAATCTCGGATAGAAATTTATTAATGTGTTCAAATTTTTACACAAATTTTTTGTAATTCTAAAATAAATTCAAATAAATTCATTTATGAAAAATGGCGTTATTTTATAGCGTAATAACTTCAAAATGGTTTAATATTTTATAACAATTCATTATGTAGTCTTATCTTAAAAAAGGAAAATTAAATATTTTTTTAAATGAAAAAATTAAATGCAAAACTAATAGCATTTCAAAATGTTTGGGGCAAAATAATTCCTTAGGAAAATTACTTATACAAATTTAAATTTCTTTAGTTTATAGTTTATTTTTTATTTAGTAAATACCTTTTATCTCTTCCACATTTACTTTAGCTTCTGGTGAAATTTCTTCCAATATTTTCTTCAGCCAACATTTTTCCAGTTTAATTTTGTTTCTTATAACCATCCCAAGCATTTGCTTCCTTCTTCGAAGAGCTATTAAAAAACTAATAAAATTGAAATGAAACTTGTAAAAATGATTGCTACTGAAAGATGGAGGTTTTGACGAAGAAGGGGTGGAATTTGGCATTAAAATACTATACTTAAAAATATTATGCGCAACGATTTCGGTTATGATTTTAAAATCTTTAAAATTTATGCAATCAATTTATGCAATCAATCAAAGAAGAAAATAATTAAAAATTAATAAATCAATGAATGAATAATTAAATAAATTATAAAAAATGAATAATGAATGAATTGGTAAATAAATAATAAATAAATAAATAAATAAATAATAAAATATGGACGAATAAGTAAATAATGAATAAATAAATAAATATGTAAGCAATAAATAAATAAATGATTACATAAATAATCAGTAAATAAATAAATAAACTATGAATAAATACATAAATAAATAATGAATAAATAAACATATAAATAAGTAATGAACAAGTTAATAAATAAATAAAAAATTAATAAATAAATACTCGCATTTGTAAATAAAAGCATAATTAAAAATTTTAAAGAATATTTTTAATTTAAATGAATAACTCCTTAACAACTCTTATTGAAAACTTTTTATATTTAATTCGATAATTATTGTTAATTCACTTTTAGTGCTTATCGACGACACTTACACCCTAATACACTTTATTTTATCGAAAGGATAATTTTCGCCCACGCCTTTTTCTTCACTCGTTCATTAATCAATCATTCAATTTTATTGTTTAGTCCCTCAATATTTTGTTATTAATTTTATTGTGATATTCACGGTAATTAGTATTCAATACGCCTTCACTAAACAACTTTCCCAACTATTAAATATTTTTTAATAAAATTCTAAATTCTTACTACGCAGTACGCGAACGAGGGTACAATAAAAAGGAAGAATAATTTCTATTAATTCATTTAGAACAATCCATAAAATCAAATTGACAAGTCAATCAATAAATATTCAAACAACATTTTATAATATGAAAGCTTTTTTAGATGTTTGCAGGTGAAGCAATAAAATCTAAAAAATATCAAATAAATGTTGAAAAGAATTTTTGATAACCTTCGTCTCTATTTTGTCTGTAGTATGATTTTTTTCTACTATCAAGCCTTTTCCAGTCGAAAGTCTTTAATTAATTCTGCTTATTTGTTTGGCTTTATTTTGTATGGGTTTGTTCCTTTGTATGGTTTAAATGAACACGAATATTTCTTCCCAAAACGAAAAAAAAATTTGTCAAATGTCATCTTATTTATTAATATCATATTTATACACATCGTAGGTATTTTAACTAAAGCACATTTGGTAAATGAATGTTCCTAAATTTATAATTTAATCTTTAATTATCGATATAATGTTCAATAAAACCTTTTAACGGATGCCATTAAAAAATCTTATCAAAAAATATGATCCAAATTAAATAACATTTTGTATCTTCTATTTCTTTTCCTTTTCCGTTCTCTAGCTCTCTGACCTCCATCCCATCGCTAGATTATCGCACAAAATGGACAACGTTTTAAATGTTACGGAAGCAAAAACTAAGCCACCTACTAAAGAATTAGCTTACAATATTGAATTAATCACACCTGCCGATAGTAATGAAGTTTTGAGCATGCTTAAGACATTCTTCTTTAAGGTAAATCTCATCAACCGTCAGTTATTCAGGTCTATTTTTATGAAAATACAATTTTCATTAAGCTTTTGGATTTTACATAATTAACAAATATTTCCTTCCAACTAGTCCAGTATTAAAATCGTATTGCAAGATTAGTCTCTTTACGAAATTCGTAATATCGATGTTTTATTCATTCAAACTTGTTTGTTAAAAAGTAAGTTTCGCAGCCAAAAAACCGCGCGTTGTGAGAACCACATAAATCAGCCCTCGGCCCCTTCTCCTTACACGTGAAATGATATGAGCTGGACATGAATTGAACATTGTTTCCGGATAAGTACTGTCCCACGCTGTCTACGTGGGCGTATACGTTCTAGCAATTCAACCTCAGCTCACAGTCATGGTCTCAAGTTAAAAATAGAAAAAGGCGCTTCAAAAGTTCTTTTCCAGCGAAAAACGCTTAATCAAAGACCAGACAAAAAATGTTAACTGATACCAATTGCAGTTGGAACCACTATAATGCGATAGAGAGTTTGCTTATAATCTTACATTCTTTCCATGTCGCAAACGCTTTTCAATAAACTGAGCAAAACAGTTACTTTTGAAGTTTCGGTATACGGTTTAAGTTAAGTTTACGGTTGTTCAAAGTCAATAAAAGATCGAGCTGGTTACAAACTGGTTGGTTTCTGATTCTACCAATTTAATTTTGTGTCACAGATAAGAGGGTTTACGTGATGGGAGGGTATACTGTAGTTAGCTAGTTGTCGAAAACCATCATCAAGAGCAAAAAAAAAAAACAAAATAATTTCAATTTATCGCACTCAACGATTTATGCATATTTAAATTTTTTTGCATGGTCAGGAATATATTAATGGATATTGTTGTCCAGTTAGTGTGCTACAATTTTTGTATATGCTTTATCACAATTTTACGATTATTTCTATAATAAACGTTAACAGCTCGATTATGGAGGTAATAAAAATCTTTTGAATTAAATTTACCCATTTTGCTGATTTATCGCAACAGTTGAAGCCAACATCGTAAATCGGGGCAGAGTGTTGTTAATTTTTTTAATCAAGGTGTCACTAGTTTTGTGTCTGCTATTTTTTATCGTTGAGAACTCTAAAAATCGTAATAACTTGTTGGTTTTATCCCCGTGTGACCCCCAATTGTTGCGCCGCTGAAATAAATGTATATATGTTATTATTTTTTAAAGCTGAACATTTTTTCATTAATATCTCGTAACCTTTTATAAAATTATTTAATAGAAATTTAGGAAATCTTACCAATCATTCTGCCTTTCTCTCCCCCCTTGTCTCTTTCTCTCTCATTACCACCGACAGGATGAACCGCTAAACCAGTTTTTAAATTTAGGCGAATGCGAAGAACTGGAAGAATTTTCATTAAAATGCATTTCAGATGCGTGTTCCTTCAAGGCTGTGCATAATAACGGTGAAATTATTGGAGTCTTCCTGAATGGTCTCTTGAGAAGAGCGGTATGTTTCGGTTTTCTTCGTAAAATGAAATAAACGATTACATCATTTTTTAATCCTTCTTAACTCTTTTTTCAATTTTATTAGACATCAGATTCATCAGCATTATCCCCTAACGTTTCCTCCTTTGCTCAGAAGGAGATCACTCATCCCAAATTCAAAAAGATTTGCGATCTTATGGATTATGTTGAAGACTATTGCAATATATTTGATATATATCCAGAGACTGACGTAATACTCGATGGGAAAATACTTTCAGTTAATTCAAATTATCGCGGCATGGGTATCGCTGGCCAACTAACCGCACGTACACTCGATTATATGCGGGAACACAAAATTCCTGTAATGCATGTAGTTTGCTCCAGTCAATTCTCCGCTCAAGTCTTGCAGAAAGAGGGCTTCCAGGAAATCTGCCATGTCAACTATAGTGACTACAAAATAGATGGAAAAGTGGTCTTCATACCCGAGCAGCCACATGTTGCGGTGCGTGTGATGGTAAGGGAGATCGCTCCGGTAGTAAAGCGTATTAAAAATTGAATGCTTCACAAAAGGCTTTTGAAGGATTCTATCAAACGCCGTGATTATTATGCTACTTAACAAAATCATGCCAACGTTGATAAAGTTGTTCTATCTCTCATTATTTTTTGGGGAAGACCTAGATGGTATTTTATTGTCAGAATTAAAAATAGAGATAAATTGAATGTGATTTAGTTTTTACTTACTCGTACATCTGTGTATATTCTTAAGTTTTTGGTGAAGGTCAAAAATTCTTGAATAATGATTAAATTAAGAGTTAATTAAATACAAAAGAAGCACATATAATTATTGCTGTCGGTAAATGGTTGGGAAAATACTAAAAATCAACAACTGGTACAATTCAATCGAGGCATTTATTTAGAATAATATTCTCTAAAATTATTATGTAAACTTTTTAATGTAAAATTCAAAACAAATTTAATAGATGACGGTAATATTTGTGCTTAAATGTTCCATGAAATGATAAATGTTAAGCACAAGAGAAAGTCACACGTACTAGTTTTAATTTATACAATTTAAAATAATCCTATTAATATATAATATATATGCCTCTTAATATATAATATATATTGAAACTTAATTTAATTTATGCACAGTAAAAGTGAGTAGAAAAATAAATATTTTATTGATTGAATACTAATGGTCATAATTTAAAAGCTAATACCCGTTCGATTTGATTATAAATATCCTATAGTTTACCTCACATCGTTGATCACATCACTCCTTAAGTTGGCATATTTTGATTATATTTATTCGGAATTGCCTGATATTTCTTTGAGGCCGACCAATTACTGTTTCATGAAAGAGAATTCCAAATATTTTTCCATTAAATATAACTATCTATAAAAAGATTAGTTAAAGCTGAAGAACATTGAGGCTTCAAGCCTAAACGTTAAAAAATACATAATTTTCAACATTTCTAATAAAACGAAGAATTTTTATTTCGTTCTATAAAATAAATTTTGCTATTTAAAAATTTTATATAATAAAAAATCCCTAATTTTTTCATTATAATTATCATTTATTCGATTTTAACATACGATCAAGCATGCGACGCAGCTGTTCCTCATTACCGTATTTTTTGGCGTCCGATCTTACACTTTCATGATGATTGCTCGCTTTGACGAATCTCTCAAGCAACCGTTGACGATTAAACGAGTATCTAGAATGGATAATGTGGTCATTATTCATTTTATTATTAGATGAATAATTTACTTAGCAGAAAAGTAACCAAAGACACCACCAAATCCAGCCAATACGAGCAAGACACAAACAATTTTTTTATTCGATATTCTCTCAATGCCTTTGATGCCATAGTAAGGACCTGGGTTTCGGTCAATCTCTGGATTAATCTCCCATGGCCTAGAAGAACGCTAAATATTAATTTAAAGATAAGAACGGTGAACATAAATAAAATTCTAAAAATAATGAACACAATAAGATTATCAAAGATCCATTGCCTTCGAACAGTTATCTAACAGTTGAGTTTATTATTCGACATAATCAATTTAAGGTTTTAATTAATTACTTGAACTCGAATGAAACTGTTGTCTATTCCACATTTCCAAATTTAATTAAAACTAAAATTAATTAAAACTAAAATATTTTATTGACTGCCGTTGAATTCTTGTTTTTACTTATTAGTATTTATCAAAAATTCTTTATTAGAAAGGTAAATTCAAACCGAGCTTATGCGCACCTTAAGCTTGCGCATTGATGGTATGGTATCATTTTGCTAGGAAGGCGAATCATTGTTTTTACTAAAACCAAATTTCCATCAGATGCCATTCGTATTGTTCTGAGCGGATCTGATATCCAATAATATAGATTTTTACGAGCATCTTGTCGAACGGATTTTTTGGTTTCAAATTGCCTAATGTTCAGAGAAATGTATTATAAATTTGTTCATGAATTTAACTTTCATGCAATTTTTTTTACATATGTCTACTATTTACTACAACTACACAATATAAAACAAATTTAAGTTGAAATCAAAGTCGACACTGCAATAAATATATCTCGAACACTTTGACGACATTAAAGCCATGAATCCATCCATTGATTCTTACAATTTCTTAATTTTAGGATATACTTCCATTCATATACAGATGACTCCTCAATAATAATTATTTCTCATAACGTAATGAAGCCCAAATAATATTTACTCGATTTCAACTTCTACATTTTTAATTATTACTTTTTCCTACGTTTGTAATTATTATTTTAACAATTATTAATAAATACTACAGTATAATGCATATCTATTCGCTTCTTAATTTTATAAATTAAATATTACTTGAAGGCTTATTAAATTTTATAAGTTCATAAATTGACTTTACTTGTTTCTGTGATCTATTTCCCTTTCACTTAACAAAACAGCTTGCCAAACGATAGCTGAAAGCCAAATTTGCAAAAAGTTTTTAGTCAGA
Organism: Physocephala rufipes; assembly: GCA_963966595.1. Classification (NCBI taxonomy): domain Eukaryota; kingdom Metazoa; phylum Arthropoda; class Insecta; order Diptera; family Conopidae; genus Physocephala; species Physocephala rufipes. Next base: position 2,776,621 of record OZ016505.1, read on the forward strand.
AATTCTTCAATATCCCACACAGCGCGCTTTAGCGGAACGAGACACTTTGAATTCGAGGTAAGAATTACAGGTTTCAATAGGGTTTCATAATTCAGGTTGGAAGGTTTACGATTTTCAGTATTCCTATTAACAAAAATAGATATATTTCATATATTCCATTACAAAACATTAAAATATTGCATTAATACGTCAAACAAACAGAAGCTGGTACATTTTTAAGCGTCCTGGTCTTACATTTGGATGGAATTTTATTTTATCATTAATTAATCTAATTTTTATAAAATCATGTTTATATAATATTTATACAACCAGTCTATATAATATATTTATTTTTATATTTCTTTTTTTTTTTTTTTTTTTTTTTTTTTTTTTGTTTCTTTCTTTAAAATAAATAATTCCTTCATTTTATCAAGACTTCCGAATAGATCTACGACAATTGAAACAATGCCGTGGCCAGTAAGATACATGATTAATTCATTTAAATGTTTTTCCTTGGATGTACAATTATTTTTCAATTATGTGTGACAAAGTACAAATGTGTTTGTACAAAAATTATAAATGTAGAAAAGTTTCAAATTTGATTTCCATTTTACGTGAAATGGTAGCAGGAGTGATAATAACAAGTATGATTAATACCTAAAGGTTTCCTTTCATATATTTTTAAAAATTTATATTACCTCACTATGTTTGCTTTGAGGGAATATTCAGAACAAGATGGGACTGCACCTGCCCAAATTTTCTCGTCGTAAGCGTCTCGTAATTTTGGCTTACTTAAAGTGTGATAAGCTTCAGAAATTTGTAGAAATTTTTCCGCGTCTTCCGCACACGAATTTATGCCTTGCGCATCAGGATGATACTGTAACCAGGAAGAGAGAGAGAGAGGGGGTGAATTAAATTAATTAAGGAAAGAAATTGATTTAATTTAATTAATTTAATTAATTAATTATCCGAAATTGAACTCACCTTCTTCGAGAGATGTACGAAAGCCAAATGAATATCTTTGCTGCTACAATTTTGTGGCACCTGCAATATATCATAATACGTCTGAACTTTTTTTACCATGCTCCGATTGACAATTCGATGCACCCTGTATACGCACGATTATGTTCGAAATTATGTTCTCGAGACTTAAGTGTATGCAACTTACGATCGTAGCCAAGTTTCCATACATCTCGGTGGATTAAATTTTGTAATATTGTATGACATTAACTAATTCTAACCAATTTTAAAAATTATTCTATAAAAGTTTCTGTATTTAAAAAAGTAAATTGATTGTCTCCATGCATTTGGAGCTAGCTATTATATTTTAGTGTTTTATTCCCGTAGTAATTAAAACATGATAAATGGCGAAATTTCAAGTCAATAGTACGCATCAATAGTGCGTTTAACCATAGAGTAAGAAATTATTTCTTACTCTATGGTTTAACATAAGCGTAACGTAGATGAGCATACTTTAAATCATAAGCTTGTTTTGAATTTCTACACTCGTAGACAGCAATTGTTTTGTAAGTAACTAAGCCTTTCGGTATAAGTATTTTATTGCTATTGCTTACAAATGAATATTATCATTACATTCCGCTATGATACGCTTCGATTACGCTGAGACTGGTCTCAACTACGCTTACGCTTTCATTAGATTGTATCTAATCAACGCGTAGTTATGGGACGATTGTGACTTATCCTCACTTTTTTTAAGTACGTTTTAGTAATATTCATATTTTAGTAATATTCAAGTGTTGAGAATATAAGCTAGAGAAACTCTGTCGCGTGAGAATTGGAAGCAGTTAGTTTAAAAATTCAAGCTGTGAATTATAAATAATAAGCTGTGAATTATAAGGAATTACATTGAAAACTACGCATTAGATTTGAATAAATATAGGATCTTAGCATAAAATATTCTAGTATAAATTATATTGTAATTTATAGCTTCTAAAATTATTGAATAACTGGGTGATATTGGTTTTTTCACTATTTAAATATGTACTTAGTAGAACATGTCTAAAACTAAACCACTTATTATTTTCTTACATATTCACTATAATAAATTCTTGCTATTAATTTCGAAAATTTAATTAATCCACTATCAAATTTTTTTCCTTGACATTTGAAGTTCAAATCAGCTGATAACGCTGATTTGTATTTGACACACTTGTAGTATCGAGTAAGAAATAGTACATATTATTCGTTATAATAACAAATCCCACCTAACATAACGGCCAAATTGGAATGGTTTAATATGGACACAATACTCGTATCACACGATACGAGTATTTTGTATGAAAAGTTAACTATTTTGTGTGAAATGTTAACTAATGTGAACCATGAAAAATTAATAAACAAATATCTTTCCCATCTCATTTAAATTGAACTTATTTTATTAAAATACGTGTTCGTCTAAAACGAACTATATAAAAATGATGGAACACTTCTTATTTTATTATATCAATATTAATAATTCTATTTCCTTTGCATTGTTGCTTATTTTACTTGTTACAAATTATAAAAAATGAATTTTGGCACAATTGTAAATATATATTCTGCGCCATTAATTTTAGAAACGTTTATAAAAGTGAGAGCTGATAACCTTTTATTACAAATATTTAAATTATTTATTAATCATTTAATATTTTATTAATAATTTATAAATTTGAAAATAGAAATCTCGTCTAAAATCAGACTTCACCAGACTTGTTGGTACCGTTTACTCAATACGAAATTGGCAATTAATAAAAATTAAATTAAATGTATAAAAAAAATAAATCCTTTTAACATTTGAAAATTTGAAAGAAAATTTTCGGTGCATTTATCACAATGCCCATGAGAATTTAAGTCCATAAATACTGTTCCAATTTCACAATACTATATATACCATTAATTTGCAATAAAATACCGTGTACAAAAAGTATATTTATAAACATGCTTTTCCTATGATCTTTAAACAAAATATCCATGAAATTATAAAGAATTTATTTTTTATATTATAGTAAATAATACAATTGGATTCAATTAATCAGTGATAATATAACATCTCTTTATGAGATCAATCTAATTATTTCATTGAAGTTTTCATTGAATTTCATTGAAAATTGAAAATAATTTACAAAGATACCAAAACGAAGCGACCATATAGTCTAAATAGACAGTTATTCATTCATATAATTTTTCAACCACATATTTTTCGTCAAATTTGCTGATGAAAAAGATTAAGTAATATCACGAAGAAGTGAGATACTTAAGTTTAAAGATATTCTTTCAAAAAAGGTTGATTTTTTAAACTCAAAGCAAATTATCACTAACTCACGAATACATTACTCATAGCAAAACATACTTACGAATATTTTTTTTCTTCATTAATAATTTTCAATATAAATACTATTTCTATACAATAAACTAAAAATTTTATCAACTTCAATTTTTAAGGTATAGAAATTATCGTGTATAACATTAATAAAAATTTTTTGTATGGAAACTGCTTTGGAATATGTCTTTAAAAGTTTCAGCCTTTTATAAAAGCCTTCTTTTCTAATCAGAAACAAAATTTGGATTGTATGGCGCCTGTTTCTCATATAGGCTACTTGCTGAAGGCTGTCCAACAGCCATATCGTAACTCGGTGGATTCAAATTTCCCTGACCAAAACTTGGTACAGTAGTGTTTACGTTTACAGCCGGAGGATAAAGAGCCATTTGTGGATAAGGCGACATAGCCTGGAAGCTGATGATGAAAAATTTAAATTAAAGTATTAAGTAGAAACAGTAATTTAATACAAAAGTTGCTTACCCAGGCAGAAGTGGTTGGCTTGCAGGCATTGGCATTGGCATCGGCATAACAACACGTGCTGCAGTAGGTCTAAGAAAATTCAAAATAAACAAAATTGTAAAAATATTTTTTAAATAATATTTGAATTAATATTTATATTTGAAATATTAATTTAAATAATATTCAGTGCACTTACTGGGGCTGTGTCGGATATGGTGGAGTTGGATGTACTGTTGCTTGATAAGTTCCCGGAGGCACAGACACTACCGTCACAGGATAACCTCCGGGAGCTGTACTCACGGTAGAAGGAAAACTGCCGGGCGCTAAAACAAATAATTTAATCAAGATTTATTTTTCTAGGCGCAGAAACATTAGTAAGAATTCTTCGAACGTTTTTTACAATAAATCACATAAAACCAACAACTAGCAAATCCTGATATTAAGAGAACAATCGAAATCGAGCTCACTAAGGTAACGGCCATAAGAATGTCCATGCCCATAATTTTTAAACGTACGAATACTTTAATGAATAATAACTAAAGCGAGGAAACAATAATTATGAAGCGATTTCTGTTAAAATCTTGTCTTTCTTTTTGATAAAAACGATTTCGTTAGCGAATTGTGCAAATCGGAAACGTTGGAACAGTCCCGGTACAAGAATTTTGAATTTTACTATTGATTTCATTCTTTAATTAAAGAATAGAGGATGGTGAAACCTTACGACTTGAGAGTTCGAGGCAGTGTCGTATTTAAGTATGATAATTTCAATTCTTCTTTCTATGAAAAAATTGTTTATTTAACCAGAAATGATAGCAAATAAAGAAATTTGTATATCAATCACGAACCATTTGTCAGCAAAAGGGATCTGTTCTTTTTTCGTTTATAACGAAATCTCAAACAAAACAGAAAAGATGTAATAATGAAAATTATTAACGTAACAGAAATGCTGACAATCAGAACTGAAGACATTTTACATTTTAATCTATCGAAGAAAGCTTAAGCACTGATGGTGGCAGGACCGGGGTATACGGTATGCCTTTTAATATTTCAATGGAGTAGAAACTAAAAAAACCAACAGTAAAATATGTCTGAAATGTCACGCTTTATTTATTTAGATAAGAATTTTAAAAGGTTTGTTGCTTTTTCAATGCACCCTACGCCCGAATAGAATATGACCCAGAACAATTTATGATCTCGTTTGTTGTGCATTAAATACAGAGCAATTATAGAAAAACGTATAATTCAGATCATAACCAATTCAAACTCTATCACATAATAGTGAACGAAGAATATATGTGCTTTGTAGTCTTAAATTCTGAACTTGTAGATTGTGAGATTCTTAATTTTATCTATAAATTTAATATATCTGACGAAATTATATTTGAAAAATTGGTGTGGTTTATCGACAGCACAATCATAATTCAATAAGAACGAATAAACGAATCGTCACAAATTCCAGCAGTAATATTATTGCTCATTCCTCGTTTGTATAAAAAATTAAGAAAATTATATTATTGCCACGCCTAATTTTAAAACAATTGTCAACGACTACGGGTTGAGAATTGAATTTCTTCGCTTGTATTACGTTCTTCTAGAATAGTTTTTATTACCGAGCTTATCGGGCTATTGCTTTAGGGTAATAATACTTCGGTAAGGCCGAAACTAATTCTTGCTTTTTTAATACTTTACTGCGGCCTTCTGTAATGTAATCGCATATTTAAACTGTGTTAAGATAATACAATACAAAAATAAATAAACAGTGATTCATAAAGTTTGGATTGAAAATGCAATACATTCGCATAATTTTTTCTCAATCATAAGTAAATGCTCAGTACTACGTTTGTATTTTTAGGCGAAATGCAGATTGAAAATTTTAATATATACAAATCAATCTCTTACTTTGCTTTTAATAAAAAATATTATAAATCATTAAAGATAATTTATACTTCAGTAAATACTTTAGCTAAGAAAAATTAAAATTAAATAATACTTTAGTAAATACTTCATTTAAGTTAAATTTTATAAAACGTTTCCATACGTTTCCATATCGTTTGAATCGATAGGGTGTTTCGTTAGGGTGAATCGAATGAAGTCATTGGAATTATTTTTCGTCATCAATTGTAAAGTTTAGCATGGTTCTGGTTAGTTTCCCGTAGGTGTAGTTTGTCATATTTGCACTTCACGTAAGTGCGTAAGCAGAGGTCAGTTTGTTATGGCGTTTTAGGTAGTATTTCTATATAAGATATATGCCTATGGCCTTACACGCTGATATGGAATCTAAATTGACATACGCCTTCGTATTAAATATAAGCTTATGAATATATACAATCATTTATTTAATGACTTAAATAACGGTACAGTTTGCCGATACTTTGGACATAATATATTCCTTTTACTTTGATAAAAGTGAGCAATATTCAGCTTTTAAAATTACGCATAGAATAGTTAGGCATATTGAATTTTGAAATCATGTCAATCAATCCAGAATTTTAATTAAAATTCGTTTTATAGTTCTCATACATACTTGCCAACACTTCTCCGCGTTTCTTGGAGGAACAACAGCATCCACAGCAAGTCATAAAGAGGACTATTACTATAAAAAGAGCGAGTCCACCCCAAAAATCCATCCTTTAAATTAATTAGAAATTTTTTATGTAAATATATTTTTCATTGAGGCGACCACGAACCTCACCTTAATTGCTCTGTACTACTCGCAATATAATTTAGTTAATACAATTAGGTATTTGTATATTTTATATTTGCACTTGTTGCTTATTACTCAAAAAGATATGTAATCGTAGCTCTCTATTCTTTCCCGTCGCCTCTTTTGGATAAAAAGTGCTTCTATCCAAGGTGACACCTTTTTTATTTCTATGGCCAATCTCAATTCGTAGACTTGTGGCATATATATATATTTATTACGAAAAAATGTTTTGCTTTTTTTTTAAATATTCAAAATTATATCACTTAAATCCCTTCAAGAATTAGCATCCTAGCAAGGGACCCTTTTAACAACAAGCAAAGGGACCCTTTTAGCAACAAAAGTACGCCAAAATTACTCCCAGCTACAAAAATTACAACTAAAGCAGGGTTGGCCGGAAAAGTGTCACTTATTTATCTAAATTTCAGTTAAACAAATGACACCCAGCTGACATTTTTCAAAAAGAGTTGCCATGATAAACTAATAGGTCGAGAATTCTAATAATAAACATTTAGAGCTTTGAAAGCAATTTGGTTAAATATTAGATTTTTTGTCGCGCATAAACGTATACGCTTAGGAAAGATTGTATATGAAAAGGTAAACGCATAACCGCTTATGTTAGCCCAGACAGATATTAACGTTGTCGTTATTTATCGAGAAATACACGTATTTAAGTGTCAAAAGAAGAAAATGGATAATAATATAACATTGAAAACTTTTGTTTAAGCAAATCATTTCATAGAAAAGTTTGCAATGTAATAGGACACTTATCAACGTTCTTCTTCTTGTATTAAGGTTCAAGTAGTCAAGTTGTAACGTAGCGGGACGTGGCATAAACCTCAACCTATCTTATATCAACAGGTGTGTACGATTATCACAATCGTGACAGAACGGAGAGACCTATTGAAATTTTTTTCTTCTCCGTCGAATTACGGAATATTTCACGCAGCTATTCTCACTTTTTATGCTCCCTATGTACAAAGTATGGGGTAGAGCGAGACAGCTTTATAGTTTTCTCGTCTGTGTTCTACAACAAATAAATTATTTGTGGATTTGTTTCGCATTTGTCGAAGCTGTTAGTTTTTCTCTTAACGTATTTACTAATCACCATAACGTAACCTACGCCACGACCCGTTACGTTACGACTTGGCTCCTTGTACCTTTAGAATTTTTTACAATACTCTACAATTTACAATGCTTCCAGCTTCGATTATAAAATTCGGTATGTCTTTTATTTGTAGCACCGATATTATACGTATACACGCGGCAAAAGAACCACAACTAAAAAAATATGCTGAAACTTGCATTCGGAAATAAACAAAATATTTTCCATTTCGAATGATGAATCGAGTAAAAGGCGTGTCATAAGTTGCCGTAGTGACAAGTAGCGAAACGTTAAAAATTGTCTCCAATCACTAACCAGTAATGTTTTATTTCCGCATAGCAAAATACAGCGTCAGGATTCTAACCACAATTCAAATGAGCAGTTGTTTTACCTACAAGCAGTAATAAAATTTACATATTAATTTGTTAAAGTATTTGAAATCCTTAAAGTTGTTTATGAGTGGGATTAGTACAAGAGCAGAGATTATCTCTACACAATAGCTACTTTGTGCTCTTCACCATAAAGAGAAAGGTTTTTGCCTTCACGTATCAGACTTGGCAGCATCTTGTGTATGTAATTGCAACTTCGCGTAAAGGTTACAAAGTTTAGTGTGGCTCGTATTTTAATTTTTGTGAAAAATTGTGGATGTTTCAAAATAATTTTGTTAATTTAATAATAAAAGATATACGTTAGAAATACAAAGCTTAAAAATGCGAGATAAATTGAAGCAAAAAAAATGTAAGTCAAGTGATAGCATAATCTTACTAGAAGATGGCGACTCACAGAAAGCGAGAAAAAAGTTTGCCAACAAACGCATTTCAAATGTGAGAATATCTCAGCTGCGCAAAAAGTTTCGAAGACTTCACAAAAGGAAATATCATTGCATTGGTTCTCCGAAACGCATTTTGGACGAACAAGGCATGGGACATTCGGGGAGCGGCTTGACACAGGTATAGCATATTGCCTCCAACTACAGTATTTTTCATTTTCTCATTAGTTCCAATAAGATAGGTTATGGCTTTGCATGTAATATGTATTATTTGGTAGATTCTAAAATACAAATATTTGATAGATTCAATTAAACAAATCCCTAATTCACAATACCACTCCGCCATCTTCCGTTTTAAAATAGGTGTTCTGACCTATTACGCGTTTTAAACTGCTATATTTTTCGTTGGTTTTCTGGATTTTAATCCTTCTAGAGGAAACAGATTAGGGAGCTATAAGTACTGATAATTCAGGAATGAAGAGTTCACCTTCAAATTCAATTTGTCTTCAATAGCCAATGAGATTGAAATAGCACAGTTGTGATCAATTTATGTAGGAAAGTAGAAAATGTAATTCTACATTTCTCAAGCGCAATAACCTTCGAAATACTGCGTTGTCCACGAGACATAAAAATTAAGATATGGTTACAATATTGCTAATGAGACAACAAAGACAAATTTTGCACATCAATTTTTCAATTGAAATGTTCCCAGTACTCGTATTTCTCAGAAGGGGCACGAAGAGATGAACTCGACGTGGCAATCAAGATAATCAGTGGTCTGGTGCAGTGGGATAAAATATGTATTTTCAGAGATGAAAATTTTAGGAGGAAAAAACATCAACAGGGAAATTTTAAAAAAATGCGTTTTAAAAACAAACCATTCAGTTTATTAAATTTTATTTGAAAAAATTTCCATCAAAAAAGTATGTATAAAGGTAATTTTTCTAAATACGTAAGCTTTTATTTTTCAAATTTAAATTAAAATATGTGCGAATCTCTTGCAATTATGTTGAATAAGTTAATTAAATTAGTTAATAATATAAGATAAATTGATAAGTTAACTAAATTACACGGCATTTCTTTTAAACTTATCTCTATCTTACCATATCTTTTATACACCAATAACGAGCACAGGTTTTCCATATCTTATATACGACTAATGAACCTGATTTATTTTCTAATTATTCTTGATAAACCTAAACTAATTCTGAACTCTATAACACTGTATGAATACAATAAAGCCAATGCGGTTAGGTCAATACAATAAAATATATTATATATCTATACGTAGTTTACATAACTATATGGGTATACTATACATACTTAAGCATATCACACAGTTTATAGTATTTCGCAAGGCTATAATATTTATATTACGCATTATATTTTATAATTGTTATGAAAAATTTACCTAGTCTCATTGGCAATTGGGAAATTGTTTGCCTTAACGACCTCAAACGACTGCAATTTCAACTATCGTAGCCTAAAAAATAGTAAACTTAAAACTGTCAAACCGGGTAACCCACCCTTAACGATGACTGTGCAGTCGATATCAAACATAGTATGTATAGACACGATATGAAAAGAAAAAGCTTTGGGGTTGATTCAACAAATCACCTGCTGTTGATGCATGCGGATGTATCGGCAGTATTTAATGTTTGTTCTTTAGTGTTTTCTAATTTGGAAAATATATTAAAAATAATATTTCCAAAAATTGTGAAATCCTGATACGATAAGAAAAATTTTAAACTTCGAAAGCTAAGTCTGCTTCCATACGGTTCATATAATTCCTGAGTTTAATATTAAATTAAAAATGGAAGATGTTTGGAACAAAGCTTGCCAAGCCTATGACATTCCAGAGGATGTTACCAGACGATGGTTTGAACGCATAAAGCAACGGCTCAACGAAAAGTCTCCCGATCGGCACTATCACAATTGGCAGGAATTATTGCTTAGCAAGCAAGAGCTATTACAAGGCTGTAGCGCCAGCCTAGTGTTGGCTAGTTTCTTTCAGTATTACGCATTCGATGGTAAACAACCGTGTGTGGAGAAGAATTGTTTAGCTTTCGAAGAGTTTTGCCGGGATGCAAGTTGGGAAGATGTAAGTATCACGATTCAAATGAATCATTCAGTTTTCAGAGTTTATAACTACTTAATTTCTTGTAGGTGGAAAGCAAAGCGGTTATACTTAAATTGTTGGGTGACAAAACCGTAACATCCGTACGTTGCTGCGACGAAGAGGCGAATAAATTACAGGACATGGATTTAATGATTTTAGGGTATGAATTCACATAAATCCGAAAGCAGAAGTAATTTAATGTATTATTTTACATCTATTATATTATTTTATTATTTATAAATTTATAAATACATATATCATCTATTGCCTCTTTATATTATCTAAAGCTCGTCACCTGAGAAATATAAACGCTATGCGGGTTTATTACGTTTAGAATATTCGCATATGAGTGATGCCGAGTATAAACAAATGCGTTTGAAGGTCTTTTTGTATCATCTCTTTAAAATTCTGAAAGGTCTTTTAATAATCCTCTTCAATTTATAGGTGTTGCAGGCACTGCTCATGATTCCAAACATTTTTGCAACAACTGAATTTCAATTGAAATACGAACAATCAGCACGTACGAATATTCAGCAAGAAATAATGGAATTGAAAGAATAAAATATTAATATTCACTTTGGGCAAAATTATATTGCTAATTTTTAAAACCAATTCTGTTTTGGGACTTTACAAATGAGTCTAAATAGGTTTTAGTTTCAACGAGAGAAATTTTTTGCTTTACCTTAAAGACGTAGTAAAATAAAGATATTTTAACAGGGACATATTCGTTTTGGTAATCAGTCCAAATTTTGTTTATTAAAAACAATATTTCTGTATTCGGACGTGCTGTATTCGGACTGCGAGGTGCTGTATTCGGACGTGCGAGGTTACTTTAATTATCTTTATAATAAACTATATATACATGTTATCTATGTAAATTGATAATAAATTCAAATGTTCAAACCCTACGAAAATTGTGTTTTCTTTTGAGATAAACAATGATCAAACAATACGTTGTGTATCGACAACAACAACAAGTAAGTATATAAAAAATAAGCTGGCTGAATGTAATTTGGAAAAGACTCTCGAAAAGTTATTGTTCGAGATTAAATTTTGTATATAAGTAATATGTTTTGCATAACGAATTTTTTACACTAGTCACGAAATCGATTGATTGGTTATCTGTCTAGCTTTAGAACACATTTATATACAAATTAAATTTCGATTAATATTAAGTTGATTGGAAATAAAATTGACTCATGGCTCAGTAAATTTTTTCTAAATCCTTCGTAACTTCTGGTTATATTTGAATTTGGATTCCTTTTATTAATTGCTTAATTAGAACAATTGTTTTAATGTAATAAATGATTACGAAGTCAGCTTGTTTTTTAAATGGTAAGTAACTTTTATTCAGTCTAATATAATATCCATAAAATATTTGATATATTTAAATTAATATTGCTTTCTTTTATAACACCCTGTGACAGAATTCTAATAACAAGCAACTCACCGCAAACGCTGTTGGAGTCAATACCATTCCAAACACCCAAATAATAGGGAAGCATGTTTTAACCCATTGCAAAAATAAGGTAATAATTGCCGCCATATTTCAAAAATTTATATTAAATTTCAGCTAATTGCTGAAGAAAGTAAATAAAATAAACTATATTTAATAAATGATTTACTGTAAATAATCACTCTAAACTATAGTTTAAACTATGGTATATTAGTCACTATAAACTATATCTAATAAATGGGTCAGAAGAAATTCGTATGTAATTGCACTTACATACCATTAACTTTTTTCTCATTTAGAGCGGAAGAACTCAATCGTATTTGATTTTATTTGAAGTTAATTTCACTTCTAATTTAAAATACAAATTTTCGTTCTCCTGAAATCGTTATATTTACATGATGGAATAAATGTGGTCGCGGATGAGACGGTGTTAATTTTATCTACATCTGTCAAACGACAACAAAGCATAAAAGAATTATATTTTTGGGGGACTGTAAAATAGACAAATAATTCATAATGAAGATTTATAAAGTATGAACAATTTTAAATATTAGTTAATTTCGTTCTTATACTTATTATAAAATAGAAGAAAAATAAAAGGAAACTTTTAAAAATCAAAACTACGAATCCATGCCTCAAATCCATTGGTCAAATCAAAAGTAGAAAGTTACTACGATCCGTTAGAAGACGCCAAATTTTGCAATCACAGTATGTTACTTCAAGTGATACTGGCAGTGGAAATGGTGGTAAGAACAAATCTAAAGACAGCATCATGGAGAATGTTGCAACCTTAACTCTGGACGATGACGATGAACTCTCTGACAAGCACGACCTCGACGTTATAAGCTACTCCAAGGAAAATATTAACAAAAAATCACCTAATGAGATCTGCATCGATTCCAATGACATAGACGACGACGATGATGATTGCATTTTCATAGAACCTTCCCTAGAGTTAATTACAATTGATGATGAACCCGAATTAAGTATAGTTTCATCTCCGTGTCCTGCTAAAAAGTCGGTCAGTTTGCCGACTACATCAACACCTTATGGAAAATTAAAGACGACGTTGCCACCATCTGCAGAAGATGAAAAACTCAATGAAGACAGCGCCGAAGAAGATCAAACGAATGAAACTGTTGTTGAGAAGCCTCTCTTTTATATTGATAGTGTGCGTGGCAATTGTTCAGACCTTGTTATATGGGATGACAATCCAGCTGATAACCCAAATTCACCCGAAATTCAAACTCTAGAGAATAAGGATCAAGAATCAGAAGAGAGTGGTGAAGATAAGGAAGATGAAGTGCAGGAGACCGCTGCGCAAGATGAAGATGCCATTTCGACGGTTACTTCGTCGGACGATGTTATTGTGGTGGAAGAGTCTACTTTGGTAGAACAGGATACAAGTTCGCAAGAAAAGCCATCTGAAAAGGAAATTACAGAAGAAATTGACGACTCTGTGGTATTTGTATGTGAATTAAAATCACCTGATTTTATACCGCTACAATCGTCTAATGTTAGTATATAATCGTCATAATAATCAAACACATTAGGGAATTTATATTTGATATATTTCCAGCCAAAGAAAAAAGCGGTGACAACACAACGCCCTCGAACTTCATTATTTACGAGAAGTGAACTGAAACAATTATTGGCATATAATGTCAATACGTACAATCCGTGTGCGAATAAAGAAATCCCGCGATCTGGTAAAAGGATGATAATTATTGATGGAAGTAATGTAGCGTACAGGTAGATAGCGCTGATAAATCTTTATACAATATTATTACAATCGTAATCGCTTTCTCGGTCAGTCATGGGCTCAACAAAGAGTTTTCTGTGAGGGGATTGAAAATTTGTTTAGAATACTTCGAGAAAATGGGTCATGAGGTGAAGGCGGTAGTACCGCAATATCGCCTCTGTAAATATAAGTCTACAAATCCGGACGACCTAAATATTCTTCATGGCGCCGGGAAAGTTATTTTTACACCCTGTAAAAATTTGCCCAGCTCTAGGACCGCATCTTATGACGACAGGTTAATTGCATTCACTTGAATTGCTTAATACACTTTTTATTATTTGTATTGATATCGATCATTTTTTGTAATGTTTAATGCAAAGATTTATCTTGCAATTGGCGTGCGAACTGGATGCTGTGATTGTTTCGAATGATAATTATCTAGATCTGGTTCACGAAAACTTGGCGTTTAAGAAGATTATTGAGCAGCGTGTTGTCGGCTACACTTGGTGTAATGACATTTTCATTTTACCCAAAGATCCGTACGGAAAATATGGTCCTCCACTGCACAAAATTCTAAATCGCTCGTAGCCATCTAATAAAAGACAATTGATTTTAATAGTTTCTCGATAGATACTGGGTTTAGGCGCTCTTTCGATGATTTGTGTAAGATATAGGTGTCTTTCCTAGAGTTCAATATCGATATAATAAGTGATGAATTAATAATTCCTTTCCTTTCATAAGAATTTGTATGAAATTTTTTATTTTCTTATTTTATATATACACATACGTATGCATTTTTATGCATATATTTATATAATACTACAATTCAATTAGTTATATATAATTCTGAAATTATAATTCATTAAAGCACATTTACAAAACATTTTCTTTATAATTATTATAATACTATTTGAAGAATTTTTTAAGCATTAGAGTAAGATCTTATTTGAATAAAATTCATATTTAGGATCTAATTGTTTTATTTTTATTTACAATTCAATTCAACGATTAAGTAGAATTGCGGGTAAATAATATACAATACAACAAAGCCAGTCAAAGTGGCTTGGAATACTCTGATATATTTTAAATATCACGCAAAAGTAAGGTACATAAATATTGTAAGTAAGTAGTTTATGTATTTTATCATTTTCTTCGGATTCATTCTTGTCAATGAAATATAATTAAAAAGAATTTGGAAATAAGGTAGGAAATATTTAATACCAGGATTCTTTTTGTGATTTATAAAATTTTAGAATTATTTCAAACATAATTCAGTAGAACTTTTAAACTTAATTACATCACAATCAACAACACATTATGTCTTTAATTTTGGTTTTGATATATCCTGTATATACATTGCGTACGAAATTTCTCAAAAATGTAGCAGTAATTATAACAAAGTATTTAGAATGGAAGAATATCATTAGCTTACATCAATAAAATAAGGCCAATGAATAATTAAGTAAAGTAAGTTAATAAAAAAGTAGTAATGATTACGTAATGATTACGTGGATTTATGAGTTTATCTGCTACTGTTCCCCTTATAAACGAAAAGTCTTTGACGTACTTCTTAAGGATTCTATGCTGTTTCGTCTAAGATTGTATCTGTTTAATATATTTCATCTAATCTTGAGTTAGAGGAAGGGGCATAATTGATTAATTATGGAGCATAATTTATGACAGTTTACACTAACTAGCCTTGATTTTGTCCGTCTTAGTCGAAAGTGCCTTATAATTTTTATAGAAACAAATAAAAGGTGAAGAATACATTTTATTTGGAACAAAAGCGCAACCGGTGTCCGTAAGAGGTTTTCTAAAATCACATTCTTGTTGGAGCCCTAGCCTTGCTGCCAACCGAATTTTTGTAGCACATCTCGTAGGCAACGCAGTTATTTCGGCAATAATATGAAGAAAACATTGAATTCGTTATTGTGTGTAATTACTTTGATAATCGCTTCGGAATTGTTGGCATATCAGTTTTTATCAGTGTCATAAAAATTTAGTAAATAGTTTTACTAAAACTTAAATTTCAATAGAAGTCCGCGAAATGAGTAGTTTTCAGCGTTTGCAATAGTTTTCATGTTTCTCAACACTGGTTTCTGTAGTGGCGGAACTTTTAATGGAAAATGACATTTTGAAAGTAAATCTGATTTATTTTGGAAATGAGCATAGATATGAGAAAGGATTTAAGGTTTGTCTATGAGGTAAGCTTACTGCTTTTTGTAGAAAAAGTCGTTTCAAATTAAATTTATTCTTTAGCAAATTGTCCGAAGATCTAAAAGTAGTGATCGAATGTTTTACTATGAGTTCCTTCAATTGTTGAAGAGTTTAAATGCTTTCGAAAAGGTAAAATTGGAGCTTCTCTTAGCCGGGATTAGCTAATTTAATTCTAATGTGAAAATCTGGTTAAATTTTAAGCCGTTGATAGCTAAATGGTTTTGTGATTTAAACTGGAATATCGGTAGCCTGCATGTATTGGCGGCACTACAGGAGTCGCGAATACTGACTGCAACCGAGTTCATTATTTTGAGGTAAAAATATTTATGCGTTTACTAAAATAAATGAAACAATAATAATTAGTATTTTATAGCTGTAAAAATGATCCAGAAGGCCTGCAATTAATATTGAATGATTTCTTAGAAGCCGATTATCAATTAATAACCAATCTTTTTGTAATGAGTCACTATGGTAAAATCCAGATTAGCATAGCAATATCTTAATATTCATTACATAAGTCATAAGTCATAGCTATTTCTTTAAATATAAATGTATTTATCTTATGTTAAATATTTCTCGTAGATCCGATGAATGGCGTCAAATTATCAATGCTTTTGGATGAATGCATTAGGCGTTTATTCATCGATTTACTCAAAAATCCTTGCTTAAGTACCCTTGCTTACTTGGTAACAGTAAAGGAGAACATTCCATGTAAGTATTTTTGGAGAAAATAAACACTTTTAAATAATCAAGTGATTTTTATATATTTTCTGCAATTCATTCTTTCTCTTAGCTGAACTTATTACAAAGTTGGCTATTAATCACATCAATATAGCCCTCGAATTGCATGAGAGTAATTTAAGAGAAACATTTCGAAATTTCTCCAAATGGATTAATGAAGGCGTTGATGATATTCAATTTACCAAGGATTTATGTAAAAAGGTTTTTTAAATTGTTCACATATTTCTTACTTTATATATATTTAACTACGTTTATTTGTTTCTTAAAGCTACTTTTTAGTTGTGAACAAAAAGCGCTTGGCCATCTATTTAGATTATCCACGGCAGAGAATTTCAAGAAATGGAAATTCTATTTAATTCTTATACAAACTATCGGAAGTCAATGCAGCCCGCAGAGCAGTGCATTTATACGAAGTAAATATTGAATTATACAAAAATATCGGTGAATTTTTTAAACTTTTATTGTATGTATTTAATTATTTGTTGAAGAATATTTGAAAACACGCCTTCAACAAATAAGTGCCTGTCCTTCTATGACATCCTTGCTTCATTTGCTGCTGACAGCACGTGCAGTGAATGCTACCACGCAAGATATAGACAAAAATATCGATGCTTATGCGCTCTGGTATAAACAAAACATCGGAGAGATGAAATTCGTGCTCTCCACTGAAGCTTTTCAAACTATCCTGGGTCTTCTACAGGAGGCCATCGCTTATGAGATGGAGACAGACTATTTAGAGGTGATTCAATGATATATAACCTAACTTATATGGATATTATAATGGAAAATATTATAATTTCAATAAAGGTTCATGCTACCATCGCTATCTCGCCACCGGTATTATGCGGTAAATTAGTGCAAGCATATAAAAGCAAATGCAAAGCACATATTGCGGATCTCAAGCGCAAATTGAAAGGCGTTGAACCAAATGAGAGTTTAGTCATTGACGTTGACGATGAAGAGCGTTGATAAATATAAGAACAAATAATGGTGTAAATTTATGGAAGCATTTCCTAATATCCAGTTCGCCTCCTCCGTACAATTTATCCAAACACTTCAAGAATATATCTTCAATTAACAATTTGAAACTTTTGTTAATATTTTATTAATTGTGTAATAAAATGTATTCATTATTTAAGAAAAAGTTTTAAAATGAATGAATGTAAAATGTTGACCTGAGGCGTACGCGACAAGTTCAATTTCTATATTTTCCATTCAATATTGATGAGGATTTCGAGATGCTTTTTATTTACTTGAGTGAATTCAATTTGTATTATTTATTTAATTGAATTTTCATTAATTGGTTTTCCACTAAGTGATGTTTATTAAAAGTCTAGTATAAAATATATCACACATAAATCTAATATCTACCCTTCCCCGTGCAAGTAGTGTTCTCCATCAAAATGCGCATTTTCATTCATCATGCGCTTTGCGAACGGCTTCCACCAGCTAAAGGTCTATCTCGTTCATCCCATAAAGTGACTCCATCGCAAGCGCATATTCTCTTGAAATTTTGTAAAATTCCTGCCGAACGTGCAATGATTCCACATGCAAGGCTATAAAAGTGCAAACTTATTGTCTTGCATTAATTCATTACAAAGATGTCTGCCTACCGTTTTCCCGAGTTCCCATCGATACGACTTAAATCCGCTTGACCCTGCCCCAAATCATCTTGCTGCTCTGTCACCACGACGGCGCGACCAATTATATCTCCCACTTCAAGTAATGAATCGATAAAACGAAATGAAGCACGACCGCTTTCATCAGCGCGAATGTTGCCCAAATCGCCAGCATGTCTCTGGCTGGCTTCATCTTCTGGTCCACCATGCGGCGAGCCACGTGGATTGTAGTGTCCTCCCAACGATTTGCAACCTTGTGAAATGTCACCAGACTCATGAACATGTAGTCCGTGTAAACCGGGAGACAGGCCATCAATTACACCATCAACCACAACCCCAGGCAAAGTTTGTTTGATTGCGCTGAAACGTACAACACCTTGAATAGGTGTTAAGGCCCTTTCTATAGAGCTGCTGTCGCCGGTGGTGCTGATCATCGCCACTGCAGACTGACCTGCATTAGGGGGTCGTATACAATGAGCTTCTTAAATCACTGCGCTGATTAAACTTACCACCAAATCCTGTTAGTACTGATCTGCGACCGGTGCTTTCGATTATATCCTGTATATCTGACCAAGGTCGCTGGGTCTGTACTATAACTCTTCCTTGCTTCACATCGATCTCAACTTTGCCGGCATCATGCAAGGCTCTTCGGACACTTTCGGCGCATTTTTCGCCGTGCATTTGCACCGCAAATTCTATCTAAAAAGTTATAATTTTTTTTACAAATATGAATATTTAGGTCCTATAGTTCCTCAATAACAACCTGTATCTCACTCATGCTATAATTTTTGTAAACCAACTCTCTGGAAGTATCAGATTGCTATCTCTAATGTCATAACAGCGCAACAATAATGACAGCATTTTGGATATTATGTGCTTATTTCATAGTTGCAAACGTCTCGTCTCTTCGTGTCACTCCCATCGCATTTTCAGTGATACCATTGTCTTACTGAATATTACTAAAAACAAATAAGAGCATCTCTCGCGATTTCGGTAGCAATGATATATAAATATAGTACCGGCTCTTAAGGGAATTGAGGAAAATATGAAATATCGGCCTCAACAGAGGCAATTGGTGTCATTGAAAAAACTGCGAATTTTTTTTTTGGTCGCATCGCTTGTCTCTTGGAATTAAAGTCAGACATTACACAACAAATTTACTCTCTCCCTCTCTGCTTGGGCTTTATCTTCAGCAGTATTTTGACATGTCGTCGCGACCGTAATGGTGAGAGATTTTCTATTTCTTTTGGCATAACTTAACTCGACAAAAGGTCGCTTGGCATTTGTTTGTTATGCAATGTTTACACCTTCTACAAATGTGTGGTGCCTGTAGAGGTCTCAAAAACAGTAAGTTCATCCATTCGATCCCAAATATTCTATTTCTAAAAGCACGGGATGCTAATTAAAAACATTTTTTAAAAGAATACGGCTTTACCTATTAATTAACTATTAGCACAAATTGTAGAAGAGTTGTTATTTTCAGCAACAACAATAAAACAACAAACAATAAACAATAAAAACCCAATTCACGTATAGTGTATGTGATGTAAAAATGTATAAAAACTAGATCCCAGAACACTTTTTGCCATGGTGAATGACGGCGTCCTATCCTTTTATCTTCGATAGCCACATATGAGCCTCTCCCGTAATTAGAATTATAACTCCTTTTTTAACTTTCTCTATTAGAAAATTGCATTCTAGACTGTATCAAACAAATCACAAAGGGGTCATCACTGATATCATGACTATTTTTAACCTTTTTTAAACTTTATCTTCGCTAAATTAAAACTGCTTCAAGCCAATTGGGATTGTTTATGACGCAAATATGACGTAGATTAGTTGATAATCAGTATTTCTGATATTGGCTGGCTTTTTATATTATCTTTGAGGCTACAGAATCGAATTGTTTTACTGATTTCATTTATTCCACTTTCGCCAATAATTTATCTCAAATATTTAACAGGTTCTCATAATGCTTATCAAAAATTTTCCAGAATATAATCAAAATTTATTTTCGAAAATCACACTTTTGATAATATTCTAAATATTAAAATTAAATTTATTTAAATTTAGGATTATTCCTAAAGGTTTTCTTAAAAATAACTAAATAAATAAATACATGTTAGCTATTTAATCGTTTGTCCCTTTTTCTTGTTACTTCGTTATTCCTCTGTATCTGCTGAAGCCCGAACAATGCATTTATTTCAAAGGAGAATAACATTTGCTGTTCAGACCGCATTTAAGTCATATCATGAATGCAGTAACAATGCGGACAATGTCATGCCATCGGTGTTTTGTAGTAGCGGCTAATGGTCGCTATTGCTGGCATATTGCTGCAGCACGTGATGTCGATGCTCCCGCTGTGCTTTCTGCCGCCATACATGATGATTTCGCCAACGGGACAACAGGCAAACATGTTTCGTCTACAATCCTTGGATTTGTATCAATTTCAGTATATGGCGGAACAGGTGGCAGTAAATTATTGTCTATTACAGCTGTAGGCGCTAAAGATGCTGCTGTCGCGGTTACAGTCGTTGCTGTCGTAGTTGCTGCTGCAGATGAAATGTTCGTTGCAGTCACATTTGATTCCGTTGATGGTGTTGCCCTCAAAGGTGCAATAGAACCAGCTGCTGAAGCTGTCATACGTATTACTTCATCGTATGTGGGTAAGTCCCTCTCATCCTTTTCCAATCGTGCACGTACTCTTGCTTCTTCCTCATTACCGGATTCCAGATAAAAGAAATCCGTAATGGATGGAGGATTAGTATTCAATCGTCTGTCATCGGAGATAGTGTAGATATTTCCTTGACGATCTAAAAAGATCAAATTTGTGACATATATTTTATTTGTAAAATATTGAAAGTTGAATTTGCAACGATAATCTGCTCGCAACGAATGCTCATTCGCCAAAGGATATCAATTTTGTATGTTTTGGATTTTCAAATTTTAAACTCGTACAATCTACCAAAACTATATGCGATTCGCTTTTTGTAATTGCTGTCGTTGTCTCAGAGTTTTAGTTTTGTTTGGAAAAATGTTAGACAATATTTTAATACGCACGCGCTCACTACAATAGATCAATAGGCAATATAAATCCAAATAATATGTAGCAAATTGTATAAATAAAAGAAGCATCCATTATATTCAAAATGTTTAGACAAGAAGAAGGCATTATTAGAAATATTGATTCCAACGACGAAATCTCTATGAGGGAGTTTGTTGGTAACTAGTTGAGAGGTGTTGTCGATAATTCTCAAATATGGAAAAATAATATTGGTAATATTTACAAAGTGCGCAATTTGGTGATAAGATAAGTAACGGCTTAATTTTTACAAAAATTGTTCAACTGAAAGATAACGATAATTGCAATATTATTACAGTTGCTTACTTCAGAAAAAGATAAGATTTCGCACGGTATGTGTTTGGTCACCTTGAAATTAATAGGCTGTAAAAAATTATACTATCTCCTAAAGCAAGAAACAAATGGCTGAACACACCTCTCGGCTGCTTACTCACCAATCATCGCCTAACCATCTAAACCGCTCTAAGAGCTTGCCCCGGGAAAGGTCTGTCAGTTCTTTAGAGATATTATAAATCACGTTTTATTTCGAATTGAGCAAAACTGCTTTTATTTTTGCCGTAGAGAAAAGAAACATAACAAATTAAAACCTACCACGATAGTAATATTGTCGTTGTTGGTGTTGCGTATCAACATTACTTCTAGCTGATGAATAATTATCATTAAGTTGTTGACTTTCGTTTCGGTTTTGGGAGCCCCCGCAATAATCCAGAAAGACCCAAATAATGAACTAAGCAAATATATTACACAATTATAAAGTAATTATTTTAATTTTTTCAAAACGTTTTTAAAACGTAAAGACTTTTGAGAAATTTACTTTTAGGGCGAAATATATAGTTGGCATAATTAGAAAAACTACGAAGAACGTGGTGATATATATCGAGAAGATATCCATGGCGAAGTTGAAACTATCGGCACTATAAAGCACTTCCGGTATTTCACTTGAATTTACTAATTTCTACTGAGGCGTCATTAAAAACGAGTATGTATATATTTTATTCAAGTTTATTTCAACGAATTTATTCTCGATCTGTTTGTATTCAACTTTTTCTAAGCAATAATAATTTTATAATGGAATTAATTACAAAAAGAAAATAAATAAATAAACGAATGCTTTTACAAGCGGTAGCGAAATGATCTAAGCGGGTCTATCTATTTTAAACCAATCTAGTAGAAAGAAATCGAATTCGCCAGGTAGAAAAATATCTCTAATCAATATATAAGATAACACCAAAAGTCGTGATCGGCTAGTGGGATTGATAAGATTAAACATTAAACACATAGTACTTTATTGAACTGAAATATCTTGTTGTTGGTTCTCTTTAGATATAATTATAGAAATTATAGCAATATTCAATAATTCACCAAAAGTAATAAAGCGAAATGAAAACAAAAAAAAAACCCCGAAAGTAGCAAAAAGTGAAATTAATCACTGATAAGATATTGATTCGCTAATGGTTTATGGTGTGATGAATCAGTAGCGTACGGATTGGGAAGCAAAAATAAATGGGTGGGACAATAAAGACTTGATGATATATTTAGGTTGCGATACTCAACAAAATTTATTAATAAAAGAAACGTGTTTACTCGGGGAGGTAACATCCCCGCTACCCCCTTCTTTAATCCCGGGTGCCATTTATACTAACTACGCCACTGGGTAGATTATTGCTCGGGTAGATGAGAATCCAGACTGGAGAAATTAATTGATAAACGAGATATTTAAAAAAATTTATAATGCTAGCATTCAAAATGATGACAGTACGAATGAAACAATACGAATACTGAGAAAAACACGTTATGAATAAAACATGCACAATCTTTTGGGTGTGTATAAGTTTCGATAATAGTTATTTAGAATCGGATTTATAAGGAAAATTGAGATAAGACGTACATTTCTGAAGTGAGTCTCCTTCTCAAGTTTCTCTTTAGGGAAGCCTATTTTGAAGCAGTTCGAAAGACTGGTAAAAATTGATGTTCGAAACTTCGAAACCTACCTATTGCTAATGAATGCCTTCTTCTTCTTCTTCTTCTCCTTCTTCTAGCTTCTCGTCTTTCCCCTCTCCTCGTGGAACGGCAGGTATCCAAACATATCCATATTAGAACACGCAAACAAAAACCAAAAAAAGCAAGCGTCGTAAAAATTATAAAGAAAGCCGAAACAAATGACATATATCTATGTAATTCTGTAGTCATTTTCGCAAAAACAGATTGGGCATAAGAAAACAACAATTAAATTGGTTATAAAAGAAATTAAATACTATTATTAATTCACGAAACGGAATGTGTTTCCAAGCGATTTTCAACTTTTACTGATTACCCTTTTAAAAAGATGGCCCAGTAGTGGAATACACAAGACACCGTTGTTAATCAATATTTATAAGATAAGACAAGATATACTGGCAAAAATTAAATTTCTACCCATTAAAAAAAATTTCATGGAGTATAACTCCTGAACTGCAAGAATGCTATAACTTCTAAATCAACAAATGCACTATGCTAAATTGATACCAGTACTCATTATAAAAACTACAACAATCAATTTAATTACTGCACCAAGTAATTTTCTATTTTTTCTTTATATTTAAATTTAAATTTAAATAGTATACCGTAGTTTTTCTCTAAGTGCACTCATTCGCGTACGTTCATAGAAACATTTTGGATACCTTTAAATAAAGCATGATGAGTATTTTACGTAGAGATAAACAATGATATAAATCATATTTAACATTGAGCCATAATTACTTTGAGACTTGACTTAATTGTTAATTTGTTTAGGCTGGTTTGAAGAAAATTATTAAGGTATTTTAGACTATCTTTTCTAGGGATTACTACCTATTAAAGGCGAAGGAAACTGAAAGAATTAAAAAAAATGAAGTCCATTCAATGTATTCCCGGCATGGGAGTAACTTTTTAATAATTAGTAATTGTAATAGCTGCTTCACTACTGGTACAGTCTGAACAATTTGGTATATCCTAGAAGGATATCTTAATGGGATGTCGATATTTCCTTGTATTTTCCTATTTTATAAGAAATTTAATCAAAGCGTCGTGATCAGTTTTTTCAGATCCTAACTCGCATAGTAATATTTACAGTCGCCTTGTAATAATTACTATAGCGAAATTTTATACGTGTAATCTCACATAATGGCACTAATAGCGTTGTTAGTTAAAGTCTCTTGAGTACTAGCAAATCACATTAATACCGGGAATACATTGAACATTTCCAGTTCTTCCCCATTTATTAGAACATGTTTTTTTCCACTCAACAACTTATATATATTTATATAAACAAATCAACAATGAGTCAATGTTTGATGGATTATGATAAAAATGTGGCATTTTCCTTCACACTTTAAAGTTTGATTAAATAAGAAATTTCGAAATAATTTTGAATTCGTTATCTGTTTAAAAACCTTTGCAAAAATACGAGCAAAAGTGAGGGTAAAATAATCGCTTCTAGGTTTGTTTTGGGATGCAACGAGTATTCATTAGAAATAATTTCTCCTAGAGCATATTCTGAATTTCATTCGTTCAGAAAAACAAACAACTAAAATCGTATGAACTAAATGCGTATGAGGTTTTTAATAAAAACGACAACGATATATCAAAACAACAATATATCATAAATTTTACAAGCGAGATAAAGTAAAATTGAAATTACAGCGATTTTGAATATTTGAAGAAAACGGGAGAAATAGAAAAAATCAAACGACAAATTTAAAAAATATACTAAAAAACTTATTATATTTAATTCATTTTACTGACCTCTAGAACTTTCTGAAGTATTGCTCACGATTTCAACATTTACATTTTGTTGCTGTAAACCATAGTTTAGCCTTGTTTGTCGTTTTCTATTTTTACAACAAGATTTTAAAGAAGTCTAAAAAATTAATTAATTGTATAATCGCATAAATTAAATACAGTATTAAATTAAATAAATTATTACCAAAAATAATCTCAGCATTATATAAATAAAAGTAAAAAGTATCACATAAAAAACAAAAGCTAATCCAAGCGTCATGGCGAATTAAAACAAAACCAAACAATTTTTTAGAAGAAATATTACGACACTTTTTGAAAATTGTTAACGAACAAATACAACACATAAAGGCAATAACTTTTTTAAAACAACTCAAACAATTATTTAGATGAAAATATTCTGCTAAAGCTTTCGCATGCAAGCAATTTGAAAGCGATTTTAAAATAGAAAAATATTTTTTTCTTATTCTAAAATATCATCGAGTAGAAAAACAATAACGAAATTAATAATCTTATCGACGTGATAAAGAATCGATTAATAATTATTGAAGAATTATTATGAAATAAAAAGATATTACAACGCTTTCTTTGCAGACGTGACGAACAAATAAATGTGTCGTCTATTAAAAAATTCAGAATGTGCTGATCTAACCTCAAAATCATTTAGTGTTGTGATAGAAAAAATAATTGAATTCCAGGATAGAATTTAGATAAATAGTCCTGTCTATCTCTAATCCGTTTATGAGACTCACTGCATGAAAATGAGATCTAATCAAAAGAGTTCTCGGAATTCGATTGGCTCCATTAATTTGGAAATCTTTTTGGGCAGCATTTCCATTAATTTGGAAATCTTTTTGCAACAATTTAATCAATTCAACTAACCTCGGCATCCATTTAAATGCAATTGAACTTGTTGTTGCAAAGAAAGTCGAGGACGATCCATGAAAAAAGGATTATTCGATAAATAAAGAAAGCGCACCATCCACTGTTAAATGAATATACAGTGTCATTTAGTCAGCAATCATCGGCAACGATCTCATTTTTTTACTCACCTTCACAAAAAATAATACGATCATTATGAATATCAAGGAAAAGGCAAATTTTGGTTCTGCCATTTTGTAAAATTCTTAACCAGAAATTATCGTCTTGTGAAAAGTAAAAGAATTACTTCGATTAATTGAAGATTTAATTAAAATTGATAGTAATTAATTTGAAATTTGTTTATACGTTTCAAAAAAAAAAAACAAACAACAATTTGACATCTTACTATTAAGTAAATAAATTTTGGGTGAATTTATTGAAAATTTAGGTGCTTAGGAAAAAAAATTTTTATTTTGAATTTTGTAGAATTTTTTCAAAAGCTACTAATGCTGAAAATTACTGTTTTGTTATGTAATATATCAGATTTGTTATGTGTTATATACATATATGATCACTTATATTCTCAACAATTAATTAACGTGAAGGTCTTCAATCTTCAGCGAAATTTAGATAATTTTATAAGCAATCCAGATTAAGATAATTGGGCAATAACAAATATAAATAAACAGCACTGACGTAAAGAACTGACTAAGATAAGAAGCAGATTTCCTTTAACTGAAGAGGAAAAATCATGTTCGTAAATTCAAAGAAAGACCTGTCAACCCGATGGTAATTTTTCGAATTTAAGAACACTGTGGGGAAAAAACATTGATGCGAAATTAAGCCACATATTATAGACATTATATAGAATTCCTCTCCAAACAAATCACGTTCACTTTTTAATTATTAAGAAGAATTAGTTTAACTGTTTGATTATTTGTTCATAACATATCACATTCGCCTCTTATTAAATCTTTTACTAAATGATGATTTCAAATTGAATTTTTAATTATTTAAGATTATTTAACAAACCTTGCGTTATAACAATAATTTGATTATTTTCATTCGATGCTGTTTTATTTTCATCTTCATCACTACCGCCATCACAACAAGTTGTACGAATCATCTAAGTAAAAAAAAATACTTAATGAATGAATGAACATCATCATTATCATCATCATTCTTAAAGTTTCAATTAAACTTACAAAATAGAAATATAAAATTAATAAAGCAGCATAAACAACATCGAGCATATCCATAATTTCAATTAAATTTATGATTTTTATCGGGTTAAATTTAAAATTTAATAACGATTAAAAATTAATGAAAGGAATCACAAAGTGAAAAGATTTTACAAAATAAAAATTCAGAGTTAAAATCGGCGATCTTCTTAGATCTTCGTCTAGACTTTGTCTGAACGCTCTTTAATAAAATACTGAAGAGATCAAAAATTAGATGCGATCGTACGTTCAGACGTTGTGGGTGGCGATCACCGCGAAGAGTCGGGGGAAAACAGCTAAACAGATTGAGAGACAATAAAAGTGCGAGACTGCAGTAGCAAATTTTATCATCAAAACTTTACTGTTTTAAAAACTTTTATTTCGTTACGTTCCCTACTTTTATACCCTCCACCCTAAAGGATGGGGTGTATTCATTTTGTGCTTCGGCTTGTAGCACTTCAAAGGAGGTGTGGTAGGTACAGAAATGTATCCTTCCCAGAATCACCTTCTATGTCGATTTAGCAATGTTTGTCGTCTGGCTCTCTGTCTGTCTGTCCATCTGTCAGTCAGTCTGCCCGTGTGTGTATCTATCTGTGGAAATCAACATCACACCCGAACGAAATGAGGTATCGACACCAAATTTGGCACAAATGTTCTTTGTCGTTAAAGGATTAAAAATGGGCAAAGCTCCAGACAGGTCCCACGCTTATATTCTTATAAAATAAAACTGTTAAACATTTTTCAATTTGCAGTGAGGTTTTGAAGCTGAAATGTGGCCACGAAGCCAGTGTTGAACAGTATAAATCCACACCATGCGTGTTCCTTTCAACAACTACACTCTAACGCATGTGGGCTTTTCGAGAAGTGCTGTCAAGCTAAAGGAAATGTAACATTAACGTGCCCACCTATTGAGTATTAAGATCAGATTATAAACATGCATTACAGGTGAAGGGTATATAAGCTTCGTCCAGGCCGAAGTTATCATTCTTATTTGTTTATTTTCATTGAGCCATTTCAATAACCTTGAACCACCGAGTTGAAGCAATGTCAGTATCAAAGAAATTGCATATTTAGTGTCATTGACATTCGTACACACACATACACACATACACACTGGCATACACATATTCAATTGCATTCTGCCAACAACGGACACATACAAGCGCAAACTAACCTTCTTGTAAGGAATTTCTCGTCATTTCATTGAAGGATGATAGGCCGATGTAAAGGATCTGCAATCAAATTTCGATCAAGTACAAAATCTTGAAATGAATTTATAACGGTAATAGGATAAAACTTACTACGCAAATTACGAGAAGTATTAAAATAAGACAAAACAATTCCATATAAAACATATTTACAAACGCTGCTCGACTTTATCTCTGTTTATCAACGATATATATTGTTGTTTTTAGTTGCCCGTCAGTTGTTGTTTACACTTGAATAACGCTTCCAATAGTGTTCTATTTATAAATTATTTGTTACTCGTGTCGTTTTAATATAAACAGTTGTATTTTTTAAAAATAGTTACACTCGTAATATTGAATGATATAATCGAATGATATTGCAAAATCTTGACGTTGCTTAGGTTTTACGTATGTACTTAGTGTAATGAAAACTTAATAATGATTAACTTGTTATTTCTTAGGAGTAAATGAGAAAGTTTCGAAACGGAAAAGAGCTCCAGCTCATGTTTGTTATAAATGAATACAATCATTAAAATACAATTTATCAAAAAGAAATCGTTTTATCTAGAATTAGCAGACTGGAAGTCTTATCGATTTCTATATCACTCGCACTTATGGTATTAGCCTTATGTTATCACTTATATTTGTTTCTCTTTCTAACGGCAATTGTAGAAGGTAAAGAAATAATTCCCAAAGGGGAGCGGGTGGGGGGTGGGTTGGTGGCATTGCCATTCGGGAGTGAGAAACACCAACAATTTCTTTCTATAAGGAGTATACATGTATATGTATATATACTTATGTATTCCATATATATTCCATATATATTCCATTCAATTAATGACTGTTTTTTTTTTCTTATGAGATAGGTCTTAACTTCTTGTCGATGAAATTATACCTTTATTTCAAATAACCAAATTATCTGTCATATAAATTTTGAGTAAACGCCTTTTCCCCAAAGGTAATTCTTTTAAATTACTTACCCTCCGCCGAACTTCGTTCTGCACTCCTTGAATATTGCAACATTAAGCGACAACTATTCTTCAAATTCGCGAATGTAGCCTAAATCAATATTATAAAGATATATCCAACGTCCAAAATTTATTTAATTTTTTGCTTACCTGACAAATTAACAAAATCGTGATGAACAGCAAAACATATAATAACAAAGAAGTCTAAAAGATATATGAAATAAAAGAATTCCTCAAAAAATTGTCTGCGTCTGATTAAAAGTTTTTTCCACAAAATTCGATCTCATACAAAATACTTACGTGAATATTTCCACCGAACAAAAACAATACAAAAAACAGGCCCGTGAAGCACAAAAGCATTGAAGCAAATTTCATATTTTTATAATAAATATTTTTAATAAATCGTTAATGCAAACAATATTTTAGTAATATTTAGAATTTTTGTTAACAAAACAATTTCATAGAATTATTGACATCAACCTACTGGCTGGCGGATATTGGAATGCTTTGTTTTGTTCATAATAAAAACGATTTAGATTTCATTTCGCATTATCAGTAAATGCTTTAACTTTATCTTATCGTTTAAACATCGTAATGAAAATATCGAAAAAACATTCTGTTTCTCAAGAAGAAATAATCAAAAAACGGGCAGTAATAATTAAGCTATATCAAAACTTTCGATAACTTTATTTTAATTATTTGTATATTTCAGGTTTGCGTGAAAGAAAACAGTTGCTTTCTAAAGTTAATTTAATTCTAAAAAAATTAGTGCAACTCTCTTTTAATGATTGAAAATTCTATGATTTTTAATAATTTTGTTGATGGAACGGTGGTGGTGTTTATAATTTATAGCACTGCTTAATCTTCGTAAGTGCAATTGTGGTGAGTATTATTTAATCAGCATTAGTTAAGGTCATTGTCAAGTTAATTTATAAATCACTGAATTTCATTCTTCAAAGTTTTGTCTTTACATTTCTTGGTGTTTAGATTTATTAATATTTATTAATAATTTTAAAAAATATTATATTTTAATTTGATATTTAAATTGAGCTCAAACATAACATAACATAACATAAACAGTATTTCGCAATTATATTTTTTTATTATCTCTTTCGCTTAACGTTTTCTAATGAACTCTCCGACTTTATATCTTTTAAAGTTTTTATTTATATACTTGTTTCTAATTCGTTATGTTTTAAATTTCATTTGAGAAGAATAAATAACTGCATACATACTAAAAGTTTTCCTTATTTTGAAAGTGAAAATTAAGTTTATTATTTGTAATTAATTTAAAAATAAGTAAATGTGTTAATTTAAAAACGTTGAAGAAATCGAAAAATTGGTACAATATCCACCTACTTTAAATGATCGGTTCAGCAGTTTCGGTGTTTAACAGTATGTATATTATAATTGTATAAACCCTCCGTAATTATTCTTACATCTTGTTCTTAAATACAAACCAAGGTTCAAGGTTTTTGTTTGCCTTTTATGGAAATGAGTAGATACGTCTTACTCTTACACAAGATTTCGTCGGTCAATTCAATCGAACCATTCAGTACTAATACGCTTGAAATCTCTGATTGTTACCCATTCATTCATAAACAATGGAATTAAAATGCTTCAATCATGAGAATACCTTCATGCCATTTTCAATGATAGCCCAAAAAAGGCAAACAATCATAACCGAATTCATGAAATGCTACCCAAAAATTAATGTAGAATCATTTACCGGAAGTATTGAGAGCAAATGGAAACAAAAATATATAAAAGATAAATTATTTTTAAATCAAATACAATTAATTGTAATACCGTTTTAATGTGTTTGCATGTGTTTGTATAATTATTGTATATTTTATAATTAATTAATTAGTATTATTCAAAACGACTTGTGTTTTTAAAGTGCATTCTGTTAGAGATTTTCGACTTTCAATTTGACATTTTTTTATTTGAGACTTTAAGCACCTTCTCCAGCATTTTACCCGACCAATACGAAAAATTATGTTCGAACTGATCGATTTTAAATCCATTACGAAATAATGAATGTAATTAGTGCATTTTAATTGAAGCAGTTAATCCCGAATTGAGGTCTTGATGCATAAGTACAACAAAATCATTGAGTACTAATTCTCCTTCTTTAGCTGGCAAAACCAAAAGTGACGTTTTCGGATTTGAAATAGACTGAAACAAAAACGAAATTTCAGATTTATTTAAAGTATGATTGTACAAAGCGTCGTAACTATTGATTAAAACAATAACGGGATTATTTTATTGTTGTCTAGAATAATGATTGAGGTTTATCGTTGTAACTAAGAAGCCTTGCAATGAAATGAAATTAAAAAGCAGAATAAACTGAAAGGGCAAAACACACAAAGGCAATAAAAAGAGATACAGGTATACCTTCAAGTATGTGTGTGTGCATGTGTGCGCACATGTCACACAAACAATATTAGTTTAAATAAGCCTAAAACGTTCAATAATTATTAATTTTATATTCCTGACAGCACTCTGTCCATTCATTTATTCAGTCATGTTTTTCTTCCATATTTGCGTTTGTTAAATATTTACGTTTCTATTCGTCATTTTTGTTGTAGTAATTAAAGCAAACTATTCATTCATAACGGACAAAGCAACGAATTGGTAGACTTCGCATAATCCCAATAAGCGGTAAATACGGATGTGCAACGTGTTGTTTGTTTTTGTTGTCATTCTCAAATTTCTTAAATGTGTCATCTATTATACAGGGTGTTATGGGCAATCTATACAAAATTATTTACTTAAAATTAAGAATATTTGTTTACATAAATTTTATTAAGAAGTCTGCGAATTTATTCCAAAAGAAAATTTAACATTTTATTGAATGCAAAATTTAATTATTAGATAAAATAAAAAATTACACATATAGACATATTTCTGAAATTTCACCAAAGCTAAAGGTGTTACAAGAATATCCTCTAAAAATGATAAAATTTATTTACATATCTGATATCTTTATAAAATCAAGTGAATAAATTTAACACATTATTCAAATATCAACAAATCAACAAAGACAAACACTACAATAAAAACAGATTATTTATAGCAAACACCAAAAGAAAGAAATTATAAAAAATGTAAAAAAACTTTCTTTATGTTACGCTTTTTGAATACTAGACATATTATCAATGCATTATATTTTCAAGAAATTTTTTTTGAAACAATCATTTTAAAGACAGTCAATATTCAAGTGAAGTAAATTCAGCGAGCAGCAAACGATTGGTTGGATTTAAAAATCTAAATAATAAATAATAATTAAAAATTTAATTAGTCGCAATTAACTCTTGCATTTTTAATCAGTATGTGCGGGAAATTTGTGTCGGCGTCTTTCTTAAGAATGAACTCAGTGAAAACAAAAATCATAATTAAACGAAATGAAATTGAAGGCAATCAAAATTCTACTTTCGAGAATTAATAATATTCTTTAAAATTATCTGGAAGGTATCTGGAAAAGAGAGTGAAAGAGATGGAGAGAAACCAACGACCATATTTTACAACTTTGTCAAAGTTACAGCAATACGTAATTTGGCAGCTATAAGGACGTGCATTCTCCCAGGTACGAGCGAGGTCTATCTAGAACCTCTATCGATCTTTGAATATTTTTAAAAATTGAATATTTTTAAAAATTCAATATTTTTAAGTTCAATCATCAGCTTTTCAGATTGTGTTAAATTCAATAATTGCTTGTTGTTTGAAATGGTTTTTATTTAATCGAATGACTTAATAGATAAAAGGTCTTGTAATTCGATTTTATTTCATTATTCGCAGTTTTGAAAAACATATAAAAACGCATGCTAGATGGCAATATAAATGTACTCTCTGTGAATTGTTTCTATCGCTGTTGTTGTTGCAATTGTTGTTGTTGACTTTGTCATTGTGTTTGTTATTGTTGCTGTCAGTTTTCCCATTTTGCGGTGGGAGAACTATGAATTCGATCCACCTTTTTTCAAATGCAAATGTGTAAAATAAACGCGCTAGCAATTATTACGAATAACAAACAATAACAATGAGCAAACACAACACCAAGAAATAATACTAACAGCAACGATAACAACAACAACAACAATAAAGGTAGCAATGAGAAATTAAAAAATAAAACAAACACTTGAGCACTTGAAGGCTGAGAAAATTTTGTTGCAAATTAAATCATACACGATCATAGCAAAAGATGATTTTGTTGTTGTTGCCACTGTTGGGCGTATGTTTTCTGAACCATATGCTAATGCTTTCATATTTTTCTTTGCATACTCTTTTGATTTGTTGAAAAGAAAAAAACAGAAGTTAACGAACCGATATTAAAAAATTTCGAATGATTCTCAGAAATTATTTATAATCAATTCTAATTATCGACATCAATCTAATTATTGGATTTCCCTTTTGCAAATTTTAAAAAAGTGTTCCAGTTATTCTAATTATTTTTAAAAATAATCCTTATGATGATTATCGTATTAATATTTTTTAATTAATTTTTAGGTTTCACTTAAATTCATTTATTTACTTATTAGTATTACCGTATTTTTCTCTATTTATTTATTTGTTGCCTGCGTTTTCTTGAGCTTATCTTCGATTTGAACTCGTTTTCTTGCTAACCATTCTTAAATCGTTGCTAATTTTTTTAAATAAAATTAATCTCCAAATTTATTAGGTAGATCATCAATTAAACTAAAATCTCTTAAATCCGTCTCGTTAATTTTTTAAATATATTTGCGGTTTATAATATTTATAATTTCGTTTTCTTTTTTCTAGCAATGAAATCAAGTTCGTCTCTTGAGTCTTTTCATAATTGAGGTCCGCAGTTTGTCTCTTGAGTCTTTTGATTTTGTGTTTTATGGCTTTATTGCTATTGTATTTTATGGATTGTTTTAATATGAAAAATTACAAGTTCATTATTCCAAAAATTTAATAAAGTCTGATAAAGACAGGATCCTGTTTCTTAATCCTGTTTTTCGTGATGGCTCCTCCAAACGGTATTGCGATAAACTTAATTTTTATGAATCATTAATATTCCTTTATCATTTCTACCATTAAAATAAACTCAAAACAATGCATGGAATCAGAGTTTGTCATTCATTTGAAACTCTAACAGCAGTGAAAAACTACAACGAGTAACGATTAACAGCAAAAGACGTTTATCAACTACAAACAAGAGAAATACCAACAAAAAGAAACTCACCAAACTACCAATGAGTTTGAAGAAACAATTGTGTTGGTTTTCTGGTATAAATTATAAAAGTTTCAAAGAAAGTAATGCATTTCGTTGCTTGAACTCATCGTGTAATGTATGTTAAAAAATTTATTTTCTTAATACTTTTAAATGCTTCCCTTAAGACCGTGTAAGAAAATTGAAAAGATTAATTCGCGAAAATCGAATACACAAATTAATTTTATAGTTTTTTGTGTATAAAACCAAATGCAATAAATTAAATTAATAAATTAGTGATTAAATTTAACTGTGACTACAAATAAAGTGTGCGTGCGAATATTTTTCTTTGCGGAATTCAAAGAAAAAAATAGAGAAAAATAGTGTGAAGAAAAATTAAGCACAGCCAAAGCCTCCGAGGATAACTTTATTGCTGTAAAGCTTTTTTCCTGTTTGCGAAAAGGCCTTAAGCGATACGCTGGTAACGTTTTGTGGATTGTATAATCAGGCTATAGGCTTTTTCAGTAACATTCAAATACACTTGAACACCCTACGTTCAATAGCAACAACACCAAGAACAATAACAACAACATCACCAACAATGCAGTAAGTGTTCCTTCATCAGAAACATTCAAAACGTCGAAACGCAAATGCATTCGTTCATTCAGTGGGTGCCCCCCCGGCCATAGTCGTTGCATATATTTGTGGTGTGCGTGTTTGTTTTTGTGTATGATTTCTTTATCAGAGAAAAAGAAAAAAAAGAATTTCCTTTTAAAAAAGGGCACATAAATTCCACAGACTTAAATTTAAATGATTAAATGTACGAGGGTGTGTCTGATTTGGTTTTTGTCTTTCTTCCTTGTTTTGTAATCTTAATTATCGACCATTGTTTTTTGTGTCTCTTATTTCTTCAGTTGTGCCTTTTTCAGTTGAAAACGTTACCATTGTATAAATTTACATTAACTTATCTGCAGGGAGCTTAGACTGTAATAACATCAACAGCACCAATTAGTTGATATTGCTATCTTGCTCTTGGTGTATTGATGATAAAGCATATGAACACTCTTACAATCCTTAGGCGAAGCGATTACAGAAGTGTTGCAGCATCATTAACACCATTGCCATCATGAACGCCATCATCACGCGTACTATTAACACCCGTAACTTCATAATAAACATGATTATCATGCAATATGTCGTAGGTGTCGTGAGAGAGTTTATTTCTGCAAGTTTTCTTGTTCTGCTTGAAATAGAAAAATCAAGTGTTGTCATTCGGTAATTTGAGGCGACTTTTTTTATGATATTTTATGATGATGACAGTGTATGATCAAACCTTTGAATTAAAGTTGATTGAAACAAAACTTTTTGGAAAATAAAAATCAAATGTACTCCAAGAAACACTCTCTTTGAAAGTCTCAAACAAAAACGATTTAAAGATTTTGCAAAATTTATTTTAAAAAGTCTTTGGGACAAATTTGAAAGACGGTTTTTAAGGTTTTCAATGACAGTTGCAACCGGAATTTTGTTTTAAAAGCAGTAAAAGTATAACGACTTTTTGCAAGGAAGCTGTTAAAAAATCCATTAAAAACTGGTTTCTGAAAGTCTTCAATTTGTGAAACTCTAAATTGACAAAACAGTTGATTGATAACAGTTTTCTTTAAATTTTTAGTAAGAGTTATTAAAGATTTTGTGAAGCATTTGAAAACATTAATGAAGACTTTTATTTGAAAAAAGCTGATCAAATCCCTTTTACTTTGAAAAACTCACTTTTTAATATCTATGACATGCTATGCCAATATTTTTGCCATATTGGCTATTAAAGGGGGAAGTGGTCATTTTGGGCTATTATACAAAAAATATGGGCAAATCAATATGTCTTTAATTCGTCGTTTTGTCATACTTTTCTGGGAATAGCACTCTGATCGTTCGTTCCTGCAGGAGCGGGAGTTTCCCCTACTATTGAATAAATCAAAAAATATTGTTTTTTGATCACATTCGATAAATCAAATTCGATAAATCAAATTCGATAAATTTTCTATAAGTTCTTGCTTTTAAAAAAGCAAAAAAATTGTTACAGCAGATATTTTTAGGTCAATAAATTTATGGCAAGAAGAAATAATTGGAAGTGTTTCCTTTAAAAAAGGGGCAAAATCATAACAGTTATAGATATCATGAGAATCATATCGAAATTCATGAATATAAAAACTAAACTAGAAATATAATTGTGTTGAGATACAGACAAAAAACTATTAAAGCTTTAATAAAAACTGTAATGGACACCAACAACAATCAAAGAACAAATTACTGTAACGAATCAGAAACTAACTAAGGTAATTTTTATGACGACGCCAATAACGCCAACGACGCCGGTGTAATTTATTATTTATAGCCATAAAATGCAATTCAAAACGATTTAAACAAATTTCAAACGATGAAACCTTCACCGTAAAATTAAAGAGGAAATCAGTTTTTGAATATTTACCACAATTTTATCGAAAGGCTAGATGATAAATGTGGAGCAAGCAAGAAGGGAAAGGAATAGGAAGAGAAGGTTAAATAATTAAAATTTTTCCTCCTTTTTCTTTTTATTAATTTTTTTTAATATTTTTTTTGCTCCAAAAGAGGTCAACGTTTTGCAAACAAACAAAAAATTAATAAAAAAAATAAAAATAAATACATAAATAAATAAAAGAAAAATTGAAAAATGTTTGCATTAAATTTTCGAAAGTTTAGAGCTTGAAAGAAAATAATAAAAAAGCAAAACAAAATTATTCATGCAATAGCATTTAATTAAATGAATTACTGAGATATTTTTTTGAGATTTTTTGAAAGCATTCAAAGCACGCCTAACCGGGCCAAAAGTATTATATTTTTCATTCTTATTATTTTGGGTGAATAAAAATATTTATTTAAATTCATACTTTTGGACTAAATTACTGAAGTGGAATAGTGGAAGTAAAAACCACAAGAAGTGACATCAACGCAGCGAGACAATAAATTCGCATGGTCGCAATGGTCGGTCGCTTGCTTTGTGACTGATACATGAAATTCGAGGAGATCTATAACAAAAACAAAAACAACATATTGAATTACTATGAACAGTAAAAGTTGTTCGAGTTGTAGTAGTGCTCATTCACGATTTCCTTTTGGGTGTCTTAGCACTGTTGACTACGAGATGCACACATGCATACACACATACGTATACTTGTAAGTATGCATGCACGAGTATTTCAAAGTGCGTATCAGATGTTGACGCTGAAAGTGATCACAGTGAAGGTATTCTTACACTGCAACTTTTTTATTCAATATAAATTCGCAATTATGCAATCTTGCAATGTAAAACCATAAAAACTATAATTTCATCATTTTCCTCCTCTCTTCCTTTCTTGCATATTTCTAATAGAAAATAAGACAACTAAAAACACATTAAAAAAATATGAGCGCACGCCTCTTTCTGGCCATTTTCCTTTTTTGAAAAATGGTAACAAAATAAAAGCCAAGCAAAAATAAACGTAGCTGTCGTTTTCCTAAAAAATTTTTGTAATCACTGAAACAATTTAAACAATTTTAATATGGTTGAGTTTAGTTTAGTTTTCAAGTAAAAACCCGACCAAGTTTTTTTCTTTCTCTTACGTAATTTTCCTGAATTAGCTCGAAGTTAATTTAATTGTCCGACAATTGAGTCGGCAATTATAATACGAATAGAAATCTAGTCCACAGTTCACAGGGCAAGGCGTGATTAACGTATTTGGGCTATTCAAAAAGTTATAACCGTCTCATGACCTCATCGAATTGGTCTTTATCTGATTTAAACAATCTTGTGCATTTTTTGGGCAACTAATTTATGATAGCTTTAATGAAACTATTGTACTTCTTAATAAGTCATAAAATTAGCTACCATTAAAAATACCTACTTCATCAAAAATAATAGAATCATTAGTATCGCACAAAAAATTTACTTTTACTTTTTTTGTAATCAAATAAATGCGGGACCTTGACTATTGAAACGTTATTGTGTTTTTGTTTGGTTTTGTTTGGTTTTGTATGGATATTAATTTTGTAGGTGCGATACCACAAAAGCCAAAACCAATCTAATCCAATTATTTGATATATTTGAATATTAAAAAGGGAAAAAAAACAAATTCATGTCGGTTTGGCGTTTGATGCTGATTAATTGTGAACTACTTTTTCGATGAATTGAAACGAATTGGTCATATCGATTACTTCAAAATTTCATAATCATTAAAATATATTATTTTAGCTATATTAAAAAAATAAAATAAGTGTTCTGATAGTTTTAAAAAATACGATGCTATTAAAACAGAATTGATACCGTATTGAATTACAAAGTTTAGATTTTTTCCTATTTTAACAAAAGTAAAAAGTAAAAGGAAAAATTGCATACATTATTTAAAACGCGGATAGAATTATTTTGTTAAAAATTATTATATCTACAGATTTTAAAGATATCATTCGTTTCTATTTTAAAATGTGTAAAGAATTTCATGTGTATCCGCAAGCGATAAAAGTGCCGGTTTGTTTCTTAAGTCTTTTGTGTGCTCAAACAAAATTCTCTTTGAGGAGGTAATTTTTTCAATCGGTATTTAATATTTTTTATCTTAATTGTTCTTAATACTAAGCAATACCGATAATAATCATCGTTTATAATTGAATGTATTGAGAATATGCTCGCTTATTATTGAAAATATGCTTGCCTTTATTATACAAAAATGTAGTCCTTGACACTAGACGAACTCATTTCTCAAGTCTTCTATTCAATATCTCATAAATTCACTCATATTTTCAGTCATTTATTGCGTGAACCTTTCCTTTTTCTATCCTTGCAATCACTGAGCAAACGGGTCCGTTTTCCAAACATTCACTGAATGGCTCAATTGAATTGCATGTGAGCGATTTTGTCGTTTTATTTTACGTGCATGTTTTCTATAGTAAAAATTTGGTAAGTAACTGGATTATTCGTTTTATTTTTTAATTTCTGTCTTACACCAAAACGTTCATTCAACTGTTCGTTTAATTGAGCAGTCGTTTATCCGCTCATTTACTCATTTAGTCAGGCAGTCAGGCATTCAATGATCAACCTGACCGCTTACAAGAAAACCTGATTTTTTATATCATTCGGACAAGCATAACTTTTCGATTTCTTTCAAACGCAATTCTTCTTTCTTTCTTATTTTAATTTTTTGAATATTTTTTGTTATATTTTCGAATTTAAAGCAAGAAAGAAAGCAGTCATGCAAACTTTTACTTTCCATTGTTTCATTCAGCCGGTTGTACCTGTCCGATAGATGGCGCTTCGTGCAGATAATTAATAATTATGATGTTGTAACAAAGTAATAATAAAAAATAAAAAAGTAAAAATGAAAAATGTAATACAAATAAATAATAATATAATCAACTTATTTTTGAGTCAATAAAAAGAAAATTTTCCGACAGCTTTTTTTAACCCGACAAAGAATTAAGGATCCAAAGGATAATAAAAAGAGAGTTTTATTCAACCAAAATATTTTGAAAATTAATAATTTTGTAACAAAGAATCCAACTTTAGCAAAACTTGATTAAAAATCTATCAAAATATTGGCAAATTCCACAAGTTTTGAAGAAGAAAAACTAAAAGGATTTCAAATGCGTGAGAAAGATTTTTAATTAAATAAATTGACAAAATCAATTTGTTGATTTTCCAATATTTGTAGCTGAAAAGATTTAATTGCTTTGTCCAAAACATCTCTTTTATACGATTCACAAGCAATTTTTTTTAATTTGTTTGCATTAAGTTTATCTATCGCCATCAGCGCGTCATCACAATCATCAGTATCCTCATCATTATCAATACTATTGATACAATCGTGTAATACTATATATTTCCACTTAATAATACAATAATTTACAAGAACAAAAACATGAAACAGCTACTGCACCAGCCATCACACAAGTTTGCTTCTTCTCCTCTTCCTCCTCCTCCGCCTTGTTCTTCTTTTGGTTTTAGCTTTTCTTTTATGCAATCCGCATTTATTTATGTTATTCTCATCTTCACTAGTTTCACCTTTGAACTTTAATTTTTCAAGTTGTAAAGAAAGAAAAAAGAAGAAGAAGACAACGAAGAAGACGAAGAAGACACTTGTGTATTTCCTTTGCAACAATTTGTTCCACTAACATTGTAACTTGCTTTGGCTTCAACTCAAACTCGGACTGAAAACAAGCAAAAGCGCGATTTTGGATTTCATTGCATGATCAACATTAATATCACCAACAACAACAACAATTACAGCAATAACAGCAATAATACTAATATAAATTAACTGTTTCTCGAATAAACAGCGACAGTAACGGGAACCAGGAACAGACGTCACAACACATTGGTTTCTTTTAAAAATTTATCGTCACCATCATTATAAGCGTCACCATCATCATCATCATCATCAGCGTAGTGAAAATGAAATGAAGATGAACGAATATTCGTAGCTTGTGTATTTTCATTGCTTGTCGTGTTGTTGTTGTTTTTGGTACCGGTAGTTTGACAGCTTTTCCTGGTATTGCTATGAGTGTGAGTGAGTGTGTGTGTGTATGTTTTTATATGAACACTTCGAAGGTTTAAATTGAAGAAACATGAAAACAATGAACAAATGAATGAACGCATTTCGCAACAACAACCACTTAAAGGTCGCAGACTATTAATTTATGTCTTTAAGTGATTTAAATGTTGTCATCGAAATAAAAAAACAATAACGCTCGTAATTGCAACAACAATGACAGCACTAATAAAATGGAAAATATAAATGGAAGACTAAATCAATTGAAACCAATAAAATGCAGAAAAAACTGCTTGAAATAATTTGATAATGACTCGCAAAAGAAATTTCATTTTAAATGACCAGCTGTCATTTAAACTGTCAACGATCAAATGTCATTGCGATATCATTTGAGGATTTTTTATGTAAAATAATATGTAAACCGTTTACATATGTCTAAAAATAGTTGTTAAGAATTTATTATAAAGACTGTCACAACTGTTTTCAAACAAAGTTCAAATAAAACTATCCCTATACGTTGGCAAGCTGTGAAAACTTCGATGGAAATAAACTAATCACAATTAAGAATTTCTTCATTTTTCAGAAGTAATGAATGAAAGATATTTTCTCTCACTTCTTTTTAAAATGGCACGACCTGACAACTAAAATCAGGTTATGTAGTCATCACTTTAATGTAATGGTGTTTAATGTGATCTTCCCAAAATTAATTGATCTCTTAAAATTATGATTTACAAACGAAATAAGCTTTTACTTTTATTTTGTTTTTCCTTTAACATTTTATTAGATTGAATACTCGGTTAATTTGATCGTAGTTCCCAAACCTCATTTCGATAAATTTATCCTAGTTATTTTTTATCGATTAAAAAAAATTGTTGTATGTATTTCTACCAAGTAACGGTAATTATTACAAATACCTATTTTTTACTTTCTTCTATTTCTTATGCATATAAATAATTTTTTTCAATTCCAATCGATTTAATCGGATCGAAATTGTGTAATGTCTGAAAAGAAAAGCTTGTCAAAAT
Organism: Physocephala rufipes; assembly: GCA_963966595.1. Lineage (NCBI taxonomy): Eukaryota > Metazoa > Arthropoda > Insecta > Diptera > Conopidae > Physocephala > Physocephala rufipes. Next base: position 2,818,666 of record OZ016505.1, read on the forward strand.
TTATGTATAAATAAATGGATTTAATTTGTGTTTAAGAAAAAGTACTTTCGATTGCTTTCTTCTTACTTATGCTTCTCTTCGTATTGGTTTAGAAAATTGAGAGAAAACGGAAAATTTCAAATCAATCAAAAGCTAAACTTTTACCATAAGTGATTGTTATTTACTATCGCTGCTGATTTTATATTGTTTTATGTAATAGACATATATACGAAGTGGGCCACCATCTGGTTTCCTGTCAAAAAATACCATAAGATTTAATTTTGATTTAATTCGATTCCTTTTCTTTTTTGCAGACACTTCTTCATATTACTAGTCTCTGCCGGTTTCCTGATTGGATCGGTGCTGCCAGCTTCCATCTCTAACATCGCTACTGCCACCGACGCTGCATTGGTTCTTCCTGTCGCCTCGTATCAGCCTCAAGGTTTCTCTGCGCGCTCTGACAATTTCGAAACGAACGAAGAAGAGGATGATGAATTCGAGAAGCAGGCTCAAACGCATTTGGCCTATCGACAACGCGTTTACGATTATAGCCAAGAAGAAGATCAAGAGGAGGCACCGCGTCAAATCTATCCGAATCGTAATGTAAAACAACAAAGTAATTATCTAAAGAATAATCCGAAGAAACCGTCGAGTATAGAGGAAGAAGAAGAATCGGAGGAGGAAGAAGTGGAAGAGCCGGATCGATTATCACAGCTATTGACGAAGAGTAATTTTAATTGCAATTCAAAAAATTCAGGGTATGCACGATGTATTTATATACGATATATATTTATATATCGTATACATATCTGTATATTATTTAATTTCAATTCATTTTCAGTTATTATGCCGATGAGTCGCTTAACTGCGAAGTCTTCCATTACTGTCAGGATAATCAACGGCATTCATGGATATGCCCAGAAGGTTTTACCTTCCATCAGATTCATTTGATCTGCATGCCACCCTCGAATGAAAATATCTGTCAACAATCCTCGAAATATCACATCGTCAACGATTATCTTTACAAACCAATCAATTTGCAGGAACATCAGACCAAACCGAACGTAACGTTACGCTATTCGGATCGTTATTATCCGGAAAATTATTACGAAGGTGATCGGTATGAAGAGGGAGATGATGATGATGAGACACGTCAAAGAGTACACCATCATCACAGACAACCGGTATAATATTATTTTATAAAATAAATACTTTAGCTTATGTGTACCGAGGAGAATACACGAGGTTATTCATAGATTATTATTTTCAAATGGCCGGTTTATTAAAATATCAAAAGAAAAACATTTATTAGAAGCGTTATATCGTGGAGTAGTCAGATGAATATATAGTTTGATGAAACACTTTATAAACTCTCCATTATTTTAAAGGTTCAGATTGGTTTCAACACGCAATCGTCTCAACAACTACAACAACAACAACAATATCAACAACAGCATCTGCAGCAGCAGCAACAACCGCAACAACAGCAACGGCCTCAGCAACAACAACAACTTAGACATCAACTACACCAACAACAACCACAGCAACAGGTGCAGCGCCACCAACCGCAACAAGCCGCAATCTATCGAAAACCAGTAACCGTGACAACAATTCAACCGCAGCAATTGCAACCGCAAATCCATCAGACGCTCCAGCAGCAACGCCTTCAAACAGTTGCACCACTCGCCACACCGACACCTTACAGATATTACACCACGTCACCGCTATTGCATGTTCAACAACAACAATCGCAAGTGTATCGAACGCCTGAAGAGATAAATATTTCGTTGCAACAACGTCGTCCCCAACAATTGTATCTAGCCTCGACGACACCACGATATTACGAAGATGAATATTTATACGAGCGGAGAAAGTGAAAACGAAATCCAACGAACGATTACGCTATCGCGAAAGGGGTTGGAGCGGGGCTGGCAAATGAAAACTTGGATGAATTCGTATTAAAACAAAGAAAGAATAAATGCAGATTACTAATCAATTAAATTCTATCATCATTATTCATTGCTTTAACTTAATTAAATGATTATCTCAACTACAGTCTCAGACTAAAAAATTAAGAGGCATTTTTAAAGTCCTAAATTTATAAATATTTCCAGTTTTCATAAAATAAACGCATTTCGTACTATTAATTAAATCAACAAAATGTATTGAAATATTAAGAAAATTGAAAGAATTATTATTTCTCTACGTTATTTCTCTACATAATTTAATTTTACTTTGATTTGTATTTTACACGGAGCACAGAATATTGTATTGTACACAGAGCAGTTATTTTTAAAAAGCCTAACGGTGCACAACTACGTTGATAGATGGTTTGTTCATCCATACGTCGAAGTTATACCAGGTCAATGACATTTTTTCCACATCGAGAGATACAAACAATAGATACAAGTTAAGAAAAAAATTACAACTCTGGTACTATTTCTGACGTTAATCGAAAAGTCAGTTCGCGTAAACGATTAATCATGACGTTTTCAGTAACGAGCAACACAGAGAAGTATCTCTAGCGGAGTTTCAAAAAGAGACTTCATCATATTAAAGCAACCGGAACAGCTGTTATTGTGGCAACATTGTAGAATTTATTCTTAGCGTGTTGTGATTTTAAGCAAAAATACTGAAGAAATGGTTGCCCAAGAGTTTCAAGCGATAGTCCTGGCTGCCGGCCGTGGATCACGCCTACCAGAAGTCGTGGGCGATTCACCCAAATGTTTACTACCAATTGGGCCTTATCCATTGATCTGGTATCCTCTAAATATGTTGCAACAGCATAATTTTCAGGGTAAGAATTAAAAGACATCAATGACGCGCAAAAACAATAGTATGGGTGACGAACATATATACATATAGAAGCAATAGTGTTGGTGCTGGAAAGCGAGCGACCAGAAATACTGCTGGCTCTGGAACGCACACCATTAAAGTTGAAATTGGATTTGGTAGCGATACCGAGTGAACGTGATTTTGGTACCGCGGACAGCCTGCGTTTCATACACGATAAGCAAGTGTTGTCAACATAGCGTAAATTCATTTTTGAAACGATATTACTCTGTTTTAAGGATCAAATCGGACTTCATAGTTGTCACGTGTGATATCGTCAGCAATGTCTCCCTCTATCCACTATTCAATAAATTCCGACAACATAACGCCACCTTAGCAGTGCTCTTATTTAAAAGTGGATTTGAAAACGACGTTACTTTGCCTGGCCCTAAATCAAAACAAAAGCCAGAACGTGATCTAATCGGCATTCATCCGGATTCGCAGCGTCTGTTATTCCTGGCAGCGATTAGCGATTTTGAAGACATGGTGAATGTGAATGCACACTTATTGCGCAAAAATGGAAAAATGACGATTTTTAGTCGACTGCTTGATTCCCATATATATGTTATGAAAAGATGGGTTCTGGATTTTCTTTTGAAGGTGAATGCACAGTGTTTTGTAAAACCTCGGTGAAAATTACAAATATCTTTTTTTACAGAAAGAAAATTTCTCGACAGTAAAAGGTGAATTTTTGCCTTACATTATTAAGAAGCAAATGTCTAAAACAGCTGATGCATATGTTGCTTCACGGGATAGTTCCAATTCAGAATCAGGCGATCATATTCATCCAACAGTTGATATAATACATGTAAAAGTTCATACTCATAGACAAGATTGCTTTGATAGATTTATCTTTCCCTAGTATATCGCTAAAAACAATCTAGATCAACAAATTGCCAAGACTTCTCTATTTAATGATTCCCGTTCACGCGAACCCTACCACGGTGACTTAGTACGATGTTACGCCATCCTAGCACCAAAAGGCTCAATAGGCATACGAATTAATACCACTCTAAATTTCTTTGCACTTAATCGGAAGGTTTAAATATTTGTTTTTCTATTTTTTGCCACAATTTACGTCTGTTTCTCTACTTAGCTCTCTGCAATTTGGAGTCAACTGTGCGGTGTACAATCGATCCCTTTAATTTCGCCGAATGCTACCATCAACTCAACACAATATAAGGAAATTTCTGCGGGTGACTCAGTGAAATTATTTGAAAAGACATCATTAAACCACAGCGTATTCGCTTCGCATTGCATCGTAAATACAAAAAATATAATTAACAAATCAGTTATAATGACTAATGCTGTTATTGAGGAAGGGTATGTTGACACAAATAGGTTGAAAAGTAATACTCTAAATGAACCATTTCATTCAATTGTTAAGATGCAACATCGAGAATTCAATTATTGGCAGTAATGCTGTGATCAAAAAGGGTTCAACTTTAAAGAATTGCATAATTGGTCCAAATTACGTTATTGAAGAAGGAGCGAAAAAAGAAGGACAGCACATAACAAATGCGGATGGATTTATGGAAATTGATTATCAATAAAAATTTAAATGTTCAAATCTATGGCTTGTAATTAGGAAATTGATAATTTTAATTGAATTAAGTTCAACCATAAAAATTATCTCTTCAATAGAAAATTATAGGAGTGGGAAATATATGCTCCCCTTCATACATAGTAATTTTATAGCTTCTGAACTGACCGCCATAAACATATCCGGTGTAAAACGCAAACCAAGAATCTCCATACAGAACACAACACTCATTACTTTAGGATTAGAATCCGCTCTAACACTTCTTAATTGTAAACTGACAAAATCTTAGGTCAGTGAACTGATCGCTGCTGGAAAAACGATGTTTCTTGAAAATTACGATTTTCAGAAGTTATTATATCTATAGTTATTACTTGGTACACTGTGAAACATTCTTTCTCAAGTAATCAAAACCTACTTGACATTTGTTTTTTATGAAAACAGCTGACAATTTCTTGAGGAACTCTTGTTTTTTGTTTATAATTTCTGCTCTGCCAAATGTCTGAAACTAAAATAAATAACAATAACAAATCAGAGGAAGAAATAGAAAAGAATGATATCTTAAGAGAAGCAGACTCTCATGATAAACCAAATAGCTTAAGCTATAATCCAAGCGTGCCGGATGATGAAGGCGAGCAGCTTGAAAAAATAAAGGGTGATGCTATTGGTGACACTTTATACAGTGAGCGCTTCGTGCTCTCTACGCTGCTGAAACTACGCAAAGTAGAAGTTGACTTTGACATCACTAATGAGGAGGGTTTTGAAGCGGATCTTTGTGCAGTTTGGGATATGACAGTCGAGAAGGATGTGGTTGATTTCATGTTAAAACACGATGTGCTAGAAATATTTGGTGAATGTCTTGAAGTAACGCAAGATAAACGATTAACTGAACTGTTAATAGGAATTTTGGGCAATATGTGCATGTTCGAAAATTCACGCATTCAACTCGCTGGATATCCGAAAATAATTGCGACAATTCTTCAATTGATAGCCTGCAGTGATAGCTTAACGCTAATTCAGTTAATGCGCCTTTTGAGGGTTGTGCATGTTTATAATGATCCAGCATCTGTTCATCTTGTGTGGTTTGAGGAAATTCGAAATTTACCAAATTTTGCAACCGATTTTGCTTATATTCTACAAAATTCGATAAACAATAATCTTCTTAAGGATTCCTTAGAAACATTAAATGCCATTCAAGCGAATCCTCTATCGGTATTGTTTAATGCAAGCGATGAAGATATCAAAAATAATGCGTTGTTTATAAATGAGGAGTTGATACACGCTACTATAGAAGCATTTCAAACATTAGTCCCTTTGGAAGATCATTATCCCGAAAAAAGTTTTAGCGCAAGTCCTTCTGACGCAAGTGACTCTACGGGTTCGTCTACACGAAAAATTATACAAGTATTCTTAAATATTCAAGCAATTTTTGCGTTGTTTAAAGAACGCCCGTGTGATACAAAACTTCGCCATTTCAACCAACTTGTGCCAACTTTATCACAAATATTAGAAATATGCAATGCACAATATCTACTACCACCAAATCCTGTTGCTCATGACATCTTCGAAAACATCGATGATATAATTTCGGTAAGATCTTAAATTGATGTGATTTCTCTAAGTTGTGAGGAAAAGCGCGTTATTTGAAGATAAAATTGCTTGCAATTTTTATCTTTAATTATGCTATGAAGAAATCTAGCAAAGGTGCTCCTATTTTTTTCATTGCATTTTTTGAAAAGAAAATTAATAGCAATTTCATTAAATTTAATAGCAAAATCTTTTTGCCCAAAAGCTATTATATATAGTACATGCCTGAAGCGATGTAACTGATCACGTTCAAACGCAGCTTCCCTCTCGCTTCACCCCTTATTTAAAAATGTATGCATATAATAAATTTTCAAAATTAATATTTAACATACAATTCCTTCTGTAGGGCTTTGACGATCCTTTCATTGATGATTTAGTAACACATTTCGTTAAAGTTTGGAGTTCTTTACATTCCTATGTTGCCTCGCGCCTTCAATTGGAGTCCACAAATGATTTTGAAGGAGATATTGATCACATTGATGAAAAATCAAAAGAAGAAAAGTTCTGCAACTGTATTTTCGAAACGATTTTATCCTTACTTGCGAGGGCTGTTAATAAAGCAAATGATGATCTTATTAGCTCAACTTTTATGAAGCAAAAACCTAATATAATACTGGAAATAATTCATTCATTGGAACAAAAAGCAGAAAAAGGAGAACAATTTAAAAAGAGCCATCAAAAACTTCTAGAAATTTACGAAAGTTTAAATAACAAAGAAAATCGTTGCGTTAAAGAAGTATCCGCATTGATTAGAACCGAAAAAGAATCCCCCCAAAAGATTGATAATAATGAGTAAAAATATATAAATAAAGATCTAAATTATTTCTAATAAATTAAGAAAAATTATTCAAACAATAACCTATTGTGTTTGTTAAACTACTAATATTTATTTTATCAGTCATTTCATTTAAAAACGGATATTACATCTGATTTTGCTTTTGGCCTTCGCCGATTCTGCTTTACTATTTGAGAAATATTTTGTTGTTCATCAGCAAGAGCCTAAAAATTCAGGAAGAATCAAAAGCAAAACGAGGTTTCGACTTTTCATATACACTGAAACCCCGTTCTGTTTTTGAATGTACTCGAGTAGCACAAATAATGACAATTTCTGTTGTTAATCATTGCTTAAATAATAGATAAGCATCATTTATTTTATTTATCTTTTGCACCCATAGCAATCTTTGTACTTTCGGCCCAGGAAAGCTTTCCCAAATTCAAAATGCCTTTTGTGCAAATCATTAACTTGTTACGATTACTTCTCTCGTTCGACATACGAAAAAAAGTCTTATCATCACTTAAACCATCCGACAAATGTGAAAGAAGGCTATTAAGTATCACCTCAGAACCAGTGATTTCAATAAAGGAATTTTCTTCAATAGAATCTGAAATATTCACAATTGATTCTGCTACGTTCTCGACAATTATGACGTTTTCATCACTTAGCTCGGACAACTGCATAGAGATATTACCACCATTACTGCGAACATGCAGGTTACCGTGAAAGCCGGCTGTTGGTTAAAGCACATCAGTTAGAAGTTCTCGGAATCAATTTTTCTCTTTTTGAAAGAACATTAACCATAACTTACTTATATGTAGGTCACCCTGCCTTTTAATAAAAACTTGAGCTTTCTTATGAACATTCTTCAAATACATTGATCCTGTGTCTGTAGTGAATTTGGATGATTCTGAGTAACAGGAATTGGTTCGTATATCGCCCCCTTCCGTTTCACAATCCAACAGATTTCCTTGAGACTTATCAAGAGTTATTTCCTAGAACTAAACATATTAAAATCGCCAAATATTTAACACATTCGTTTCATTCACTTACTCCACGTCCCTTTGTTTTTAAGCCTGTTACTTCAGCTAGTAATAATCCGGCACAATTTATATTACCTTCAACACTCTGTAAATCTATTTCAGTGCTCTTTATATCTTTAGTACTAATATTTTTCTGGCCTTTGATCCTTAACACCTGGTTGTAAATATTCCGGACACTTACTGGAGCTTTTGTTTCAATGTGTAAATCTGCCAAAATTGGTACTGCTAATAAGCAATAACATTCACTGTGATCCTTCAATTGAGAACATACGATGTCTACATCGTGCTCATCTTCGCTCACCGTAATCTTGACATCTGCACCAAGATTCTTTTCCGATCCCCCATAGAGTTCGGCACACAATGCTGTTCCATCAGGATATTGCAGCACATCAGCGCAATGAATTTTCATTTCAATGTCGGAATGTATCCTAAGCCTGGCATTACGCTTAACATAAAGCAATTGCTCTTTGTGTATTTGCTTCATTTCTTTGCTTAACTTTTTTGCGTAAAATCTTTGAGCGTGTGCAGCAATTTGTGGTTTGATGCGACGGACGAAGTACATAATTCGTGAAATTTGAGTTGCAAGACAATATTATTCCAATCCTGCTAAAACGTTGTCAGACAACTATAAAATTTGTGTTGCACTCTAAATCTTTAATTTTAAATTCTTTTAACTGAAGATGACCAACAAATATTGAATTTTGATTTATGAAGTCAGCTGATCGAGTAAGCGGTCTCTGATATAACCATCAAGATCGTTTATTTCGAGACTCGTGGGGACAATATCCATTTAAGTAATTTGACGATAAGGATCTGACTGAAGTTCATGCTAAAGACCTGGCCAAGGTCGACATGTGCAGCCTTTTCATGAGAGAGCGGAAATACGAAGCCTCTTGAGTTTATTTATGTGCATATTGCATAGTTGCAAGATTTAATATACCAAGAATTAGCAAAACTCTCGCCCTCATGCATAAGCTTGCATACGAAAGCTTAAATTAAATATGTACACGCACTCAAGCTCTATGTAAGGATAGAATTTTGACAACTCTAAAGTAGCTCTAAGGTAGCATGATCAGAACTTTTGCTCTTAATTCCAACAAAATTACTCTGTGATTGGGTATGCTCGCAGATAAATTCTTTAATGTTCTATTTGAAATATTCGCTATTAAATTAATTTATTTTCATCTTTGTATCTTTCTGTTTTCATTTTTAATATAATCCCAGAGAAGCAACATGCAAAAGCAGTGAAAAGTCAAAAAATTTTGGTATCTGTATACGCCCGCTTTCGTCTCACAGAAATTCACCTTGTCGATAGTTTGGGATATTTCTGCATAATATATATAATATGCTAAGAAATTTGTTTGATCGTATGTGTGTCAAAATTATCAGCACAAAATTGCGGGGATTCTATCTCTTTATCTCTGCGCTAAATAGAGTTACGGCTTTAACTGTAGCGGTGCTGAGAATCTACCTTAACGAGTCTCGAAAAACAGCAAACACAAGAAAGCGACAAAACAAAATTTGAATGTGGTGACCTGAAATATCTTATCTCTAGTGATGACGTTAAAATAAAACATAAAAGCTTATCTTGTTGATACGATAAAAATTATACTCTAATATCTTTTGCTTCACATTTGCATGATAATTAGGTAGTTGTTTTTCAACTTGTGCTGCAATACAAAACGACGAAAGAAGAGAACAAAGTGAATAACATTTGAAAGAGATCTCAGTTCTTAATACAATTCATTGCTGGTTCGGTCGCTGGTGATAGAATATGAGCGAGTACACAACTAAGCAATTGGAAGACAAGCTTATTGAGAAACTTGGTGCTACCTACGTGAAGGCTATAGATGAATCGGACGGTTGCGGAGGGAAGTTTATGGTTACTGTCGTTGCTGAAGTGTTCAGGGGGAAGTCATTATTGCAGAGGCATCGTTTGGTGAATACGGCACTAGCCGATGAATTGAAGTCAATACACGCTTTCTCACAGAAAACTTACACAACCGAAGAGTGGGAGAAAGCGCTTGGAAACAATAACCAGTAACGATCGAGCAGCAGCAGTTGCACACAGAAAGTGAAAGGAGTTGTGACAGAGCCGCAATAAATTAATATCAGTTTCAAAATAAAATAAATATAACAAAATTTTACAGTTCAAAGGTTTACTAAAAGTTCGAAATTAATTTTCTAATATGCTAAGCTTTGATATCGAGTCTCCTGGAAAGGTCATTCTACATGGTGAGCATTCTGTAGTCTACGGGCGTCCAGCATTGGCTGCTGCAATTGGACTCACTACCAAATTACGTTATCGTGAACAATCTCAATCGAAATTTGGTTCTATACATTTGGAAACTCTAAATTGCACTTTTGGGATACCTTTGGAAGAGTTTAATGAATTCCTTGCCAAATTTCGGCGCACCCACCCTGATGAAAAATTTGAATGCACCGCTAAATTACTGGATGAAGTTCGAAAACAAGTGGCACATATAGTGACTACAACACCTCAGCAACACCACAAACAGCGGGCATGTCTCGCTATTTACTATTTATTATCAGGGACTTTGCTTTCAGCCCCTAAACCAGACGTAAGCTTGGAGCAAGGCTTTGAGCTTCATATCGACTCAGAGTTACCAATTGGAGCTGGTTTAGGATCTTCAGCCTCGTTTGGTACTGCATTGGCAGCAGCATTTCTTCTACTAGCCGGACATTTTAATGTGGAAACTTATTTAGATCCTCAAAATCAGGAACTCATCTCGCAATGGTCGTATGAGTCCGAACGCTTAATGCATGATACTCCTTCGGGCGTTGATAATACTGTTTGCACTTATGGCGGTATGTTGCGTTTTTGTAAAGGTCAAGGTTTTAAAAGTCTTAAGGTACACGGTCCGTTGAATATACTACTTGTTGACAGTAAAGTTAATCGCAGTACAGCCGATGTCATCGCTAAAGTACGCCATTTAATTAAAACATTCCCCAAAGTTATTGAAGGAATTTGGGATACATGTGAAGAGCTTGTGAATGAGGCTATACCACTTTACGAGAGTTTTGGAAACGGGCAGGATGACAGCGAAAAATTTGAGAAGCTGGAACGTTTGTTTCAAATAAACAACGACCTGCTAAAGGCTATTGGCGTAACTCATTCTAAATTGGAGCAAATTTTCGCAATTGCATTCAAGCGCGGGTTTTTTAGCAAACTGACAGGAGCGGGTGCCGGCGGTTTTGCAATCGTGCTATTGCCAAAGAATTATGAGGAAAATCCAGTTTATGGCAAGCTCAAGGAAGAGCTCGAGGCGGCAGGTTTTGGCGTACGAGCAACAACAGCCGGTGGATTGGGATTGCGCATGATAAAGTCGCAGAATTAGAAAATATTAATTTACTTTATTTACAGTTTTCACATTCTTTTCCATGAATAAATCTATCCAATTTTTAAATTTAACTAGAACTTTTTTCGTAGATTAGAACTAACGTTGGCTGGTGTCTCTTGACCGATAAGGAATCCCACGATTTTTCATTTCTCGTATAGTTGCCTGAGGAAGATTACCTGATACAGATATGGCGTATATTCCTCGCGTAAAACGTCCTGCAAATATAGCTTACTGATATCAAGTTTGCCATTCCGAACAATTTTATGTACCAACCAATCCTCTGCCATTTTGCGACCCAACTATCTTCGGGACTCATTAGAGCTATTATGCCATCGAAGTTGTTACTTGTATGATCGTATACGTTGTCCTTGTTGCCTTTCATGCGTAAGAATTCGTCACAATTATCGCAACCATCGTATTCAAATTGATCAAATGACTGTAATATTGAATTGCAAACATGTAAAATTGTTTGTATTTAGTTCTATGTTAAATTTTTAAACACACTTTAATTAAGGAGCAGACCAAACAAGCTCGTAATCCTCTTAAATCTTTAGGTATCGTTTCGAAAGACATCTTGTGATTCAAAACAAATCTATTTATTTTTCTAGTGGCTGGCTTGCCATATAATTAAAAATGTCCACCATTTTCTTTCAAATACAAAAGAATTGCCAGATGGATATGAAATACCATAGTTAAGTACTTAATAAGTTATAGAATATATAGATAGAATGTATCTCACGGCCTTGGTGATAGCGCCATTTAAAATTGAAACACGCTCCTATTTGTTTATAGCTTCATACTCTATATAGGTAGAAAATCGCCCGTGATATTAATCGCAACGATTTGTTAAGAATATTCAGTTAATAATATTGGAAAACAAAAATAAGAGCGGTGTCACCGACCAAAATAAAAAATTTCGCACTTGACCACCCTTAGAATCAGATCTTTAATTTTGAAAATAATTTCTATGAAAGAACTCACAAAATAAATGAAAACAACTGTCACTTGACCACCCTTAGAATCAGATCTTTAATTTTGAAAATAATTTCTATGAAAGAACTCACAAAATAAATGAAAAGAACTGTCAAGGTACATAGTACATATTGCAAACTTGTTATTACATTGAGTTCATTTTAGTTTTTTAATATCATTGGTTGTAGCAGTGTCGTCAAATTCACAAATCAAAGTTTGAGTTATTTGATAGTTCGACCGAAAATTAGACCGAAATTCCCTAAGGAATTATGTGAGCGAATTATGCATAACATTCGAGCTGTACTTAATCGTATAGTAACTGTATTCGTATATTTACACACTGCATAATTTCCGAATTCGTTTATAGGGAGTACACATAAAACAGATTTAATTAAATCGGGATTCAGAACTAATATCTTTAAATAAATGCAGATTAATCCATTTAAATTTGTTATAGTAACTTTCCTTAAATCCTAATTTTTCCTTAAATCAGTTCGATATACTTGGGCATAACTGCCAATTTCTACGATATGTGAGAAAGAGATAAATGCTCAACATAAACAACCTGTTATGACATTGTTATGATATGATATAACCTGCATGATAACATTGTAAAGAATTTATTAATATTTGCAAAATGTTCATATATTAAATAACTTCCAACACTACATACTAACTGATTTCCGAAAAGGAATTTATGTGTATTCTAATAATTGTGAGCACTATATCTACCAAAAAATATTTCTCCTGGCAATACTCTAATTGTGACAACTGTAAAAACAATACCACATAGGAGAGATCCTTATCTCTAATATTAGTACCCCAACAAGTTACCCTCTTCCTAAATCCTGAATTGGAAGAGTGCTTCCTTGACCACGAATTTGTAATTTATTTTTGCTATTACTGACCATCTATAGTTAATTAAGAGTTATAGTGAAAGTCAACAGAGTTAAAAAATTTGGATTGTAATTATGACTTCAGCTCAAAAAATTAGCTACAGTCTCTGCCTGATCGTCATCGCTGCTTGTATGATGGCTTCAGCAACAGATGAGGTGAGTGCATTCGTTAAATGCTAGTAGATTTGCACGATTGACAGTAACCTGCAAAAGGGTGGAGATTATTATGAATCCTTGCATCCAGCTATTATTAAATGTTTTGAAAATTTTCATTAAAATTGTTTTAAAAATTTCAGATGAATCTTAATCTACAACGCTATTTACCTGGGATGAGCGAAGATAAAATGCTTGATAATAGTAAACGCTTTCAACAGATAATGCAGGGCGGTGGTGGGGTGCACCCTGATGTCAGCTGGCCACAACCAAAACTCAAAACCGAACATATTGACGTGAAAGCGGAAATAGCTAAACTAAATACATGTAAATTAAAAAAAACAATTATTGGCCTTTTAATTTTGGTATTGTATCAATTTTCATTCTAGCATATGTTTACCAAAGTTCCTGGCCCGATCAATCCATAGAACTAGGTGCCGTCACTGCAGTAAGTTTTGATAAAGCTGGTAATGTGGTTATATTTCATCGTGTGGATAGAATATGGCGACAGACTACATTTGACCAATTCAATGCCTTCCAAGAACGACACAAAGGGCCCATACGTAATTGCACCGTTTTGACACTTGACCGTAAGAATGGTGGATTAATTCATAGTTGGGGAAAAGACTTGTAAGCTGTATTCTTCATGAAATACTATACAACACATTCGTGTACAGTTACTACTTCTCTTTCGAAGATTCTATATGCCTCATGGTCTAACTGTTGATGCTGAGGATAATGTTTGGCTTACAGATGTTGCATTACACCAGGTTTTCAAATTCGGTCCTCGCGGTGGTACCGATGAAAAGCCTTTAATGACATTGGGAACTGCCTTTATACCAGGCACCGGTGACAAATTTTGTAAACCGACATCGGTCGCGGTACTCGAGAACGGTGACTTCTTTGTGGCGGACGGCTATTGCAATGCCCGAATTTTAAAATACTCAAAAGAAGGAGTAAAAATATTGTCTTGGGGTCAAAACTCATTCTCCGGTTTGTGTTTGTTTCTAAAAGTCTGATCACAAGTGAACATTTTACAGTGAGATCTGTATTGTTTTCAGGCGTTTCCTATGAAGTGGCCCCAAAGAATTTCTTTGCAATTCCTCATGCCTTGACTCTTGTCCCCGAGCAAAAGCTTGTTTGTGCAGCTGATCGTGAGAACGGTCGTGTACAATGTTTCTTCTGGACTAATGGCACTTTCCATTCACAATATCATAATCAAATTATTGGTGATCGTTTGTTCAGCATGGACTATACACCAGCTCAAGGTATTCCAATAAAGAACACCTACAAATTTTGTATTATTTTATAATATTAAAATCTTTCCTAGGTGGCCAGCTAATCGTTGTAAATGGACCCACAGCTGAATTGGGTTTGAAGCCGGAGCATTACAATGAAGTACGTGGTTTTGTACTCAATATGCAGACGAATAAAGTGGTGTCTAAATTTGGCCCGAATGATATGCAGTTTTCTAATCCTCATGACGTTGCAGTCACTAACGATGCTATGGAGATTTACGTCGCTGAACTAAATCCAATGCGTGTGCATAAATTTCTACATAAAACATTGGTTAAATCGATACCTATTTCGGCTTCAAAACCGACAACAACTATTGGCGTAGGGCCACAGTATGATTCAGAGCTTGATATGGCGACGCTTGAAAATAAATCACTTGCCGTTAGTGGTTTCGCTCATGAAAACGAACCGCATGGCCATCCTGGTGGTGCAGCTATCTTGGTTGCTTCTTTGATGCTTCTGTTTGCCTTCGTTACATTTGCCCTGGCATTGTTAATAGCGCGTCGTCGCAAAAGAGGTAATTCCGAAATGAATGTGGGAACTCCGAGTGAATTGGTTTATCGGAAATTGGTTGCATCCAGTCAAAATATTTGTGAAGAACGCCCGTAATTTTGAGAATTTTCACTTAAATTTGGCATTGACGCAATGAAATTGATATCTAATGATAACGATGATAGCTATTTTCAAAGTGGTTTGTTTAAATATTTTAAATTTATAATTTTTTCCTAAAATTTTAGATATAAAAATTTTTGTGAATATAAAATGATTGCTCATAGTTTTAAATTATCATCACGAATTCCATATGCTTTCATATGTGTACGTGTGTGTCCGGCATGTAACTTTTTTTGGATGTTATTATTTTTAAAGTATGTCTACAATTTTGTTTTTGAGTGCAGGTTTCAAATCATAGTTGTAAAATAATGAGATAGATGTAAATTTATATTCCCAAATTTCTACTTTTTATACATTTCGAATTGTTTAAATTAAGCACATATTTTTTAATTTTATATTATATAGCAGTTTTATTGACTGAAAGGCGCATCACATATTATCTCTTTCAAATATCGTAGAGATAAGCTTAAGATTTTTTATTCTATTATAATTTCTGTTTCCATTATTTTTGTTTTTTGGCTTGCGTACAAATAAAACAATCTATTATAATTTCAAAAAATTATTATTTTTCTTGAAGTGGTGTATTTTTCAGCAAAGTGTTAAGTGAAATTTAAATTAGGAAAGTTTAAGAAATTTAGTGTAAAATGGAAAAAAATGTTTATATATAATTAACGAATTGACTATAATCATAAAAGTTTACAAATAAGATTGGTCCTCTTCAGGTTGCATGCCATTTGGTGTTAATAATCGTCGACATGCTTGGGATTATCCGGGAAAATCAGAGGGATTTAAACTTGGAGGCTTACTTTTGGATCGTAATAAACGTGGTGGTGGTTTTGAGAAACTTGATCAAAATGCGAGCGATGAAGAAGGCGACAATACAACAACAACAACAACTAGTATACTTTCAAGTGCACAATTTGCTTAATTCGGTTTATAAATTCTTTCATAAAAATGACAAAGAATATAGTGTATTAATGTGAAAAGGATACGGTTAGTTTAGTAGATGATATGGATGACCAAAATTAATGTCACAATATATTTAATGATATAAGTATATATATTTCATAGATTTTTCTAATTTTAGAAAGAAATTAGTAGGGAATCTCTTCAAATTCTATTTAATTATGTATTAGTTATTATTAATTTTTTATTTAAAATGTACCGGAAGTTAAGTATTATATAAAAGTTAAAATACGATATATATATTACGTATAATATATGACAATTAAATTCAACTATTGAGAAACTTGCGATTTCTTTACTAATAAATTAGAAATTAATTAAGTTTATACATGTAGATATGATTAATATTAAATGGGTGTAATTATTTCTCATTTGAAAAGTTTCATATGGGTAAGTTGAACCCAATATTGGATTTCGTTTTAAATTTAATTGAGTGGGTTAAATTAATTCGTGTGAACAATGAATTAAAATTTTCTGTAGTATTAAATAACCAATAACCAATAAACCAATAATCAAAGGAATTAATGAAATGTAGATAGAAAACAAAATCAATGCAAATCAATTTAATCGAATTTATTTAACTAATTATTTATAAAACCTTAAAATATGTTTTTTTCAAATAAATTAAACTCTAACAAAAACTGAAGAGAAATTCTATTGTAATAAAATCGACAATAACAAATAATAATGATTTAATAATATTGTTCACTGACTGCACCAAAGTTTGTGGAAAGAGAACCCAGAACATGTCAATGAGACTGAAATAACAAGGAAATAGACATAAAGGAAGAAGAGGAAAACATCGAAGAAATTGCAATTTCCTTTTACGGAATCTTGCGAGCGATCTCGTGAATGAGATGTCGATCCAAGATTAGAAATTGCCGCTATTCCTAAAAAATGATACTAGCACTTTAGTACACACAGTTATTAAATCGTGCGCACGTATCAATTTTGAGAAAACATGTGAGTGTGAGCAGTCAGTGTATGCATTAATATAACTTTTACAATTAGTTACAAATTAATAAAAGAGAAAACAATGGAATTTTATTATAAAATTCGCTTATATTATAATAAAACGGCAACAATAGTTATCCAAATCCCAACAAATAATTTTATATAATATGCTCTGTAAATGAATATTCAACAATATATACATAAAATTTCTTTATAAATTTGCTTTCATAAAAGGTTTCAAGTACTGATGAAACGATTTATTCACTGGTTCTTTATTTAATGGACTTTTCTTAGCTGATTCGAAGATGCTTTCATACACATTACCATCATAAACACCAAGTGCAGAATCCAGAACACGATCATGGAAATCGAATCCATCAACAAGTGCTATTGCATTGGGTCGCATATTTTTAAGACATTCCGCTAAACGGTGTTCTAAATAATCAATATCACTACCGGTAATATTTATAAACTGCAATAAATTTGAGAGGATTTAATCTATAAAATTATCTTTTATAAATTCGTAGATGAACTTACACGCAAGAAATCACCGAGTTGATTTAATAAAGCATTCACGAGATACAGCTCCAAAATAACTTTTAAAACATCACCCATCGACGCTGAAACCCCGCGAGCAACAGCCTGTAATTCAGTAAAAGCATATTGTGCCAGAAAAGCCCGTCCATGAATCTAAAATTAATTTCAAAATATGTATTTCTCGAAATTCTTTTATGCTTTTAACTTTAAAACTCTTTTTCTTAAACAAAAACCCTCGTCTTTGAAATTCTTACTTCAGCCGCTTGCATCAGCTCGATGCCGCAGAGATTAGCTGCCACTTCAGGGCCTTCACCTCGCTTTCGACATTCTTCCATGCGCTCAAAGGCAATACGAATTTTACTGAAGCAAAAAACCAAAAAAATACAAAACGGATCAATTGACCAATTTGAAACACTAACTTGGCCGCCACAAATTGAAACGCTTCCACTATCGTTGACAGAGAACAATCAAAATTAACAAATTCTTTCTGTCGCTGGACCTTTCCAATGTAGGAGACCGTCGGCACCAGCTTAACTCCATTCAAAGCTTGTCCGTATACTTTAACCAAATAACGTGCCGTTTGTAAAAGCATGACGGTATTCTCCCCTTCGTAGGTACAAACAGCAGTGGCCATTCCATATATCGTTGGAAAATTTGAGCAATCCATATAGCCATGCCCGCCGCAAGCCATTCGGCATACTTCAATTGCATTTGCTGCATCAGCACTACAAATAGCTTTAAGGCAACACGATAGGGCGTGCATTTCGGGAAGGCGATCCAGATTACCTTGTTCCAGTTCGCCCCTGACATTATTGTACATCTTCCAAATGCCTTCACCAGCAATCTTGATCACTATAGCCTTTGCTATTTGCGGAAAAAGCTTTAACTGTTGAGTAACATGATCGAGAACCTGTGGTTCTGGCAATCTGCCCAAAATGAGAAAAGAAATTTCAATGGAATTCATTTGAAATGTTCAAAATACACTAACTCACTTCGGGTCGATGGGGCTTTGACGTCGTACCGCTGAGTAACGGGTAGCTATAGTAGCAGCCTTTGCCAGCCTTTGGGCAATATCACGTATAAGAGCGACACGAACGAACATCATAGTTCCATAAGTAAGCACTTTCGATTTGGGTTTAACGAATGTACCATCGGGCAGAACCTGTTGATTTTTCATCAACATCTGATTCAACGGTACTCTAACATTTTTCAAACCCAGATAACCGTTATTGGTAGATTTCATGCCTAATTTCGCTCCAATTTCGCCAACATCCACACCCGGTAAAGGCATGTGCGTATCCTCGTCACGCAGCTGGACAATAAAAGATGCCAATCCACGAAATTCGCCCTGTGTATAAAGTTGTGCAACAACTATGGCGTAATTAGCGGTATGGCCTACTAAAGGGAAAGATACAAACGGAAAAATTCACAGAGTTATAAAAACAATTTACTAGATCAGAGAGTATATATAACTGTATATATACTTACAACCACCCGGCCACCATTTGTAAGAAGTTAGTGTGGGTGAATTTAAAACGAATTCTCGCGTAGATGCATCATAATCTGCACGAGTCTCCAGACCTCGCAAAAATGTACCATGTCCTAATTCCGTCTGTGCATAAGTACCAATCAACGAACAGTCCCAAGCTTTTGACATCCATTCGATTTGTTGTTCGAGAGTTCCTTGACCCATAATCGTGGGTACAAACATTATAAAATGCAAAGTCATTGGATTACCCTCCTTAAGGAGTGCTGAACCAAGAGAACCGCCCAGAAGAGCACTTGTATAAACAATTATAGTTCAAAATCGTTAATAAGAGGATAATTAAATTATTTCAATAAAAAGAATTACTTATAAGTATCGACGCTATCTCCGCCTTCCGTACGTAGTTTACGTAGTTTTGCAGCAATTGTTACCGACTTTCGAATGCTGTTTTCATAAACTTCCTTATACGACATATATGATGATGGTATTTCATCGTTTAATTCGGGATCCTCCAGGAATATTTTCTCTAAAAATGACAAATAAATAATTAAAAATTCACATTTCAAAAATATCAAAAATAATTAAGAGGTCGTTTCTTCGACGTTTGCTGCGGGAATATAAATTCATGTTTATATATGTTCTAGAAACTAACATACTCTCCTAAATATATATGAGTCGTGATTTCCACAGACAGGCACACAGACACGCAGTTACTCAGCCAGACAGACGGGCATACATCGCTAAATAGAGTCAGGAGGTGATTCTGAGCTAGAAGATATATATGCTTTTCTATACGAAGGCGTGGTATGAGTTACACACAAAGTGAAAACACAAAGTGAATACACCCTATGGGGTATAAAAACAATATTTCACGGTATATAAACTGACGATAAAATAATAAAAAAGTGACATTTAAAAAATTAAAAAAGGCAATTAAGAAATTAAATGAAAATTAAATTGCAGCAATTAATCAATGTTTTATAAAATAATGAATAAGTTTTATAAAAAACAATTGTCTATGTTAATGCAATATTTTGTGAAATGTAATATATTCGAAATTTAATCGTTTCACATAATATATAAAACAATATTTGGGATAAATAGAATTCTGTCAGGAATTATATAGCTGTCTTATCTAAGTCTGACTAAATTCCGAAAAATTAAAATTGGGGAAAATACATGAAGACCAAATGTGAAAAACCGGAGAATTATAACTCATAATTTCTGTCTAATAAATAAATATAAAAATTGAAATATTATCTATTATTATTAATCACAGATCTCGCAATTTTTGTAACAGCATTGTTTGGCATATAAAACTTCAATTAAACAATACAAATCATAAAATTCCAAAACATAATTAATATTACGCTAAATGTATATTTCTTAAATTGTACATACACTTCTTTTTCATCAATTACGTGCGTATAAAAAATTCCATTATACGAATATAGTCCTAATAAGGAAGTACAGACCGGTTGATAAACAAAGAGAGATAGAAAGAGAAAGATGGAGAGAGGGAGACGGAGAACCAGACAGATCCACACGCAGACAGACGACCAAATTGACTCAGGAAGAAATTCCGAGCAAGAGTATTTATCCTTCGTTATACCTACCACGATTTTTTCAATAGGTTCCAAACGGGGAAAGTAAGTGAATATACCCTATCCCTTCGGATGTAGGGTATAAAAATACTGATGTGTGAAGCTTATCAACTGCTAAATGCTACATTTTTGTTATCAATTTCTTTGTTCAAAAACCGGTCCTTTCGATTGATACTAAATCCATTTTATATTTCATATTTGATATAAGAGATTTCATGGTTCGAAGTGCAAGATGCTTTATCTGCTACCGACTTAACTCCTAAATAACCTACTGAGTCGATCTAGACATATTCGTCCGTCTGTCTGTCTGTGTGTGGAAATCACGATGGCAGTTGAACGCAGAAATATATCGATATGAAATTTGGCACGAATATTCACTGTCGTCATAGGCTGTTTGGGTTTGAAAACGAGGCGAATCGTCGGACCAATGCCACGCCCACTTTTCATATGAAATCCACTTTTAAGACTACTGTTTCGGTTTCTATATAAGATTTCAGTCAGGAATGTTATAGGCGAGGTGTTGGTTTTAGATATTATCACTCCACGAAGAATGGGCGGGCCACGCCCCTTTATAATGTGTTGACTTTTTTGACAACATTTTATTGAGGATGAGTGAAACCTAAATTAATTTAGAAATGATAAATATAATTTTAAAAGGAGCGTGCACCGCCCACTGATTATTAGGATCAGACTATTAAATAATATTATAGTTGTAGGGTATAAAAGCTTCGGCCACACCGAAATAAACGTTCTTGCTTGTTTATTACTGCATTTCATGTTTTCAAAACTTGTTAAAATCTGTGCTTTGTGGAATCCATATGTTTGTCAGAACAACTGCCAGAGGGAGGAGAGTAAGGAGTAAGATATTGATTGAAGGGGAATAAATATGCGAGTGATAAATTTAATAAAAGAAAAACACCACAATTGCAAAACAATATTTCGTAACAATTAATTAGATTTATGATATAACTCACCCAAAGCTCGCTTCTCAGCACATTTTTTCTCACCGCCCAACCACCAAATTGTAAACTCTTCCGAATTAAAAGTGGCAGAATTGCGTTCCTTTTGCAAATCCGGATTAACTGCAGTTTTTGAGGACATAGTTTTTTGTCCGATGTTTTGGCTGTTCCAAATTCTTCAATAAGGCTTGCTCGTCTTGCGTTGGGGATGCGTTGATGACTGAATAATTTGCTAATTTGGGTCTATAAAAACACTGGCAATAATCTTTCAAGCGATTTATCAAAAAGAAAACTGAATAATCTCTGCGCATTCACAAAGTTATATGCAATAATATATACGGACACACATATACATTCGTATGCAATATTTTTTTAAATGCCAGTCTACAAACCATTATTGTAAAAAAACAACAAATTGATGAATTGTAGCTGGTTTAAAAAAATTGATAAATTGTTAAAAATGAACTTTGCGTTAACTGGAGTGGAAGATAATCACGTCTTTACTTTTATTTCAAATAAAAATTGAAAAAATCATCACTTCATGGGTGACCGGGCGTAAGACAAATAAACAATTGCATTATCTACATTCATCTAAAATCTTACAAATATTAATTTCTGTTCGTTTTGCGTTTTTGTCCTAATTGAAATCTACGAATTGTCGAAGTAAAAGAAAAAACTTAAAAAGTCTCAAACATTTGTTGGAGAAACATATTTAGTTATTTATTAAAACTATAAATATCGAGATCTATTGGAAAAAAACGTAAACACTGACTAGTGCTGAGAAACCACTTAAACAGTTGTTTAACAAAATTTAGTAGAACCGATTATTGATTGTTTTAAACCTTCTTCAGACGGTCGGTTCGGATTGCTGTTCATGCTTAAACAGTCCGGCATTAAATCAAATGACAACTGACATGTCAGACCAGTTACGAATTTAATTAAATAACTCTTGCTACGAATTACAATTTATTAATTAAAAGTATGATAATACTAATATCTAAATATTTAGAATAAATTTCCATAAAATTATATTAATATTTTAATTCGTTTCGTGTTATTTCACACCTATATCCATAAAGCATTACTTACCCGAATCCCAAACCATTAAACGTTCAAAATTCAAATAAAACGTTCAAATTCAAATAAAACGTTCAAATTTTAAATAATCAATATCGGAATTGTCTAAAAAGGAGTTTAATATTAGTGCTTACATATAAAATACAAGAATGATGTATTTAATAATGATAAATTATTTCAATAAATAAAATGTTCTCAAATTATAATCTAATTTCAAATACGTTTTAAGCTCCCTATTTTATATTTCATGAGGCCGCCTATCGGAAATTCTAGGAATATAGCAGCAAAAAATGCCGAAATAGGCCATACTATAAATACTACGACTGATTGCAAAATCCTCAATGGAAAAGAGATATGGTGCGTAATAAATATGTGTTATATAAATAATCACTGTGCACAAAATTCTTCTTCTTTCTATAGAATAGAATTAATTTTAGAATAGCAATATAAACTGGCTCACGACATGATATGATGTCGAAGGATATGATGGGAAAGGAATAGCTGATAGGAAATCCTTCCTAATAGAATAAAAAGTAAACATTTCAAGTAATAGTTTAGCCGCTAATCCCAAGCATTTCCCAAGTATTAATATGCTCCATATGATTAGCCATACATTTCGAAATAAATTGATGGTTTTCCAAAATCATTTCTCATAAAAATTATTCCGGAGAAATTTATAAAAGCAATAATGGGAAACAGGTCCACCAATAAAATCGATATTTCAAAATGTTCTTACACTTCTTTAGAATAGTATTATAGTTCAATTTTAGATAAATATCTGAAGTAATTATACCGAGGATATATCAATAAAACTTGGTATCAAATTATGCATATAATTTATTAAAATTGCCATCACCTCCATGGAACGAGTAACGTAGAGTTTTTAAAAAAGTCAGTATTAAAAAAATTAAGACGTCCCCAACGACTCGACGCCTCACACTTACTTTTATCGCACGACCTTTACGAGGTTGGTAAGTTTGTTAGTTAATTCTAGGATTCAGGTCAAATTGGCGAAATGGACCAAATGGTCGAAATTGCGAAACTTGTATCCTGAATTGAAATTGTTAATATTTGTGTGCAAATTGTGCATGGCGCTAGTGAAATTTTTAATAATTTTCTAATCCTAAATTTGTTTTAAGTTAATCAAAACTATATAAATCAAAACCAAAGAGACTATTAATGAAAATGAAGACTATTTATTAAATTCAATTTTTAAATTTTAGATTCAAAAAGTTCACGATAATCTGATTCATGTTTACGTACTAATTCGTAATAATTGACGAGCTTTGTAAAGGATTAATAATAATTCTAGAATATAACTCATTCCTTTGAATCAAATTTAATCCATATAACAGTTTTAAAAGATTTCACATTCCAACTACTTTTTTTGTAAATTCAGTTACTACACGTTTAAGAAAGAGAAGACAAAAGGTCATGTATGCAGTAATGATTATAGTACAGTTGCCTAATCCCTACCAATTCTCCGTTCAATCGTTCCGATTCACAATTCATTGAAAACTAACGCTTTGAAAACTGGTAAGGAGCAAGATGTAACTTCAAGTTGGGTCAGCCAAAAACAATTCGACGGTTTATTGAGAGGCAGACTACTAACATTTACCAGCAGCAGTTTAATTATAAATATAAAAACAAGAACAAATGTAGAAACGAACAAAAGTAAGAAGAACAAGAACTACTTATAACTGTCAAAATAGAATTAGTTCCGCAGCAAGATGCGACTTAATCGACTAAATTGGGCGGCAATTTAGGCATTGCGATGAAGGTCAACTTTCTTCATAATCTCAATAAGAGCTCATGCAATTTGACAGTTGGGAAGAATATATCCTCTTGATACATCCTCTCTACAAAGGATCCACGACCTACGGCGTAAAGCTTCCGTGTGAAAGGAGAGAGAAAAGGAGAGTAAATTTGTTTGCCAAATGTTGTCTGATTCCAGTTCTAAGAGAAAAGGGGACAAACGACCACACCGAACATTTCGAAGCTTTCGCAGTTTTGAACTTTTTGAAAATTTCGCGGCTTTTTAAAGACGTTGATAAAAGTCTAAAGCAACATATTCTTTTTTCTCGACTCCATTAAACTGTTATATTGTCATGTTTTACCGGTTTTAAAACTTTCTCACAATCTTTTCATTAATTTCTTATTCTTACTACATAAAAAATAGTCTTTATTTTCATTAATAGTCTCTTTGGTTTTGATTTATATAATTTTGATTAACTTAAACTACATTTCTAGAAGTAATCAAAATGCATAAGAGGAAAATAATTATTAACTCCATAATCAAAGTAATTAGCATTTAAGAAAGGAATGAGTATCACGTATCCAATTTTCTCCATTAGCATCAATACAATTCGAATTTTTGTAACATTGAAATCTCCACGCTAGCAAATTCCCTCATTATTAATTATCTATGCTCAGCTGTTTATTAATTAAAGGTATGGAACATCTGTGACGCAGATGGTAAATTGCCGTCTATGAATCGAGTAATTTTATACAAGTAATTAGAAAAAATATTTCTTTTTCAAAATGTCTCTCGTGCCTGGTAGTGGGACTGGTCGTTTTTATAAATATTCTGCAAAAATTATACGTTTCGTTCGAATGGGATGCACTAATCGACCCTTTTATCATATCGTTGTGATGGAGGTGGGTATACAGAGATTTTGGTGCCGGATGTATCTGTCTTATTTCTTTTACAGCGTCGTAAAAACCAACATCAGCCGGCTATTGAACAAGTCGGTTCCTACGATCCAATGCCAAATCAATATAATGAACGGTTGGTGGCATTTAATTTCGAACGTATACGATACTGGTTAGGACACGGAGCACATATATCTACCCCAGTGGCGGAGCTACTTGGGATTGCTGGCTTCTTGCCGATACATCCGCGAACATATATGACAGCGTGGCGGCGACGACAAAGAGAAGCTGCTGAAAAGAAAGAAGCTGAGGATTCTGCGGAAACGCCTGTAGAACAAGAACTAAAAAACTAAAGTGCTACACCACTACCGTCGATTTAATTACAGTTTCTCTAAGTTACCAAAGTAACAACTGTAATTACTAATTAAAGTCTTTACCTTTAAGAATATAAATGATTCTAGTTTTTTATGGGTAATGGTTTATTCAAATGATTTCTTGGTGGAACCGAAATAGTTGAGAAATGAATGGAGGAAATGCTAACAAAGTATCCCCGCCACTCATCTCGTCTTACATTATAAGGGTATAAATTGATTTCTCTTCAAATCATGCCTAGCGAGGAATGACGGAAAATTATATCAAAAATTTTGGTATCGTATTCGAGAAGATAAAAGCATACAAATTACGTAGGTTTTAAAATTCAAGCATCTTTATTTGTTTTAGCAAAATTAATAACATTAAGAATTTTACATTTAAAATTTTCATGAAATCAATTTGAATTAAAAATACTTATCTAAAGTTTTAGAATGTTGGTCTGCAGAAGTGCGAGAACATCAGTTGCCTTTTGTATTATAGTAATTTCAATATATATGCTGAGTGAATTTTAATCATCCTTCAATACGGAGTTTACTGATTCCTTGGCTTTTCCTACGACATTATCTATGAACTTATCGGCGGCTAGAGAAAAATATAAAATTATGAATGAAGTATATACAATATTTTTATAAATATTTATAAGCTATTCACTATTTTCCCCACGGTTAAATATTCAAATTTTCAGTACATGTTTCCAAACAAACATCGTGTTCGCGAATCTGTTCTCAAATTTTTTTTTACATTATATTACTTGCAATCAATTTTTGAATTCTATTCCTGTAATTGAAAATCAAAATTATATCCGCAATCCAGATTATGCAATGAATTATGAATGGTATGGATTAGCATTGCACTATTTTGTTGCGGCACATATTCACACGTACATTCCTTCTTTTTTTAATCCTTTTCACTAGCTTTTTTTCTTTTGAAAACAATATTTTTCTTTATTCATTCAATTAAGAAGTTCTGTGCTTGAAGGAAATATAAAAATATATACAGTAATTAATTTTGTATGCCCTCATTTTTAAATTTGTTATTTCCTCTTCGTTTTGTTATTTTGTATAATTCGAATTTTCTTTATGTGCTATTAACCTTTGTGATGCTTGAGGAAATATGGACGCACGACCTGATGATAAATGATGTAGGAACCATTCTTTTCTATGGGCAGCATACACCATGTTAAGAAAGCGCACTAGAATTATTAAAATGATAAGGTTTTTAATTAATAATTTTACTTTTAATGGCAGATATATTTTTGTGGCAATCCTTTTTCTGACAAAAAGATACCTTTAGCAACCAGTAAAAGGGAATAATTGTTGTCAATGCTCCGGAAAAGTATTCAACAATCGACATGAGACTGAAAGTAACCCAATAGATTAACCACTTAGTATCGTCTTGTTTGCTGCTTGATTCAATGGCATGAATCGAAATATAAGCCGGATACGCAACTCCTATGATATTACAGAGCAATTGGGCTCCATATCCGAAAACTAAATACAAGGCGATAAATGCGGCAGCACCTGAAATTATACAGATGGATTACATGCATTGCACTATTCTCATTACACAATTTTTAAAATATATTTCACGTATTAGTTAAAATATATTTTATATAATGGTTTCACATATTATGTGTACCATATTTTAGCCACGGATTTTCTTGAACGATATGTAATAACTTATCTGCAAGTGGCTCAAACATTTTTTTAAAACACTTTATATGTTTTCTGAACGAATTAGAAAATTTGTACTTGTCTTCAGTAACTGCCGGTCAAATATTTGTATTTTAAACGTATACGTTGTGTATGTAACCGCTACTCAATTATAAATAAAAATGTGAAAACTAGGAAAAGCAAAGTCTGCAGTATTTAATGCTTTGGTGACCTTCAATTGTTAAATGCCGAAAACTCTTGAGGCATAATTATGATCTAAAAATGTGTTCATGCATTTGTATAAAACAAAAGGGAAAATAACGAAAGCTAAAGAAATTAATAAACGAAAGACATTTGCAAATGAATACTCTGCGGTCCGCCGTATCATCAAACAAAGCTTGTTGGGGCTCAATGCAAGTGAAAAGAAATTTGGGAATAAATTCAATATTGAACACCCAATTCAATTAAATCGAAACAAGAAAATTCATTACATTGATTAAATAGAAATATAAATACATAATAACGCGTGTACGTACCCTTACCCCTTACAAATCATATAAACATTATAAATAATAAGACTTCTCTCGCTGTCTGACCCCTCTCTTACACTCACTATGTCTCTTACAAATTATTAAGCTCTCTTTCAAAATCCTAGCATGTAAAAGTCGTATAGATGGGTATAGCCAGCACTCATAAACTAATCTCTAACACAAAAGTCTTACGAAATGCGTAAACTTAGTTTTTTTATTGCAAATACGTATGAACTAGAATTTTTCCAGTTTAAATTATGGCCATAATTTCCTACATGTGAATCAACTGCTTCCTGAAACAATCGCTTTCCGATCATTTTAAATTTTTGTTGCATTTACGAAAAAACAACTAATCAAGCCATAGACATTCACAAAACTGTTTAATAATTTTTTTCTATTTAAATTGTTTCCCATAATAAGTAAACATTTTATAAAACAATAAAGAAATAGATTTTACGAACACGCTGTTGATATGGGAATTGGATATGAAGGCACAAATCAATAACATTTAATCAATAATAATACAACAGGACTAGAGTGGAAATTTCCTTAGTAATAATAGAGTATGTCAAAGAGAGCGTCTGACTGACATTCTAAGTACGCATCATTTTGACCTATGCATTTATTTAATTAATTTTAAAAATCTAAGATCTAATACACACCACTGTAAATCTGAATAATTTGAGCATATAATTTCTCCTCCTTTTTCCGTTTTTTGTACTTCAAATAATAATTATACGGCCACATTGTAAGATATAATATTATTGAGACTCAATTAGCTGTTTTTTAGCGAGAAATACGCAGAAAAAACAAATGCCACGACCACAATCCGATATCATCAAAATGAACTGTATATACTATAATTCCGTAAACTTTGAACGAAGTAAATCATTTAATAAATTATCTATTTGGTTTATTTAACAAATTTTGCAAAATATTGTACTGCTTCGCAATAGCTTAAACTTCAATAAAAGATGACGAAGTATTTCTCATTGAACATATGGCCGCACAATGATTACCCATTAGGAAATATATAACAAAGACTACTTCATCACAGCGAATTTTGACAGTTCCTCTTAGTAAACAAAACCATAATTCTATAAGCCTTATTTAAAAAAACAGTGGGAAAATTATAGACAATTTTGTCTCCAATTATAAAAGCTAATCTTTTCACGAATAAGTTCTCTAAAAAAATAAACCAAGGCACAGTGTTCCATGCATTGAATACTCTATTTTCCTGTGCCTTGTTACGTTTGGCTACACATAAAAGCCTACATTAACTATTTTTTTATCAACACGAATTTTCTTATCCACTATTAAATTTTATTCGTATAATCAGCTATATGATCAACGTCGTTTTACTTCATATTTTCCCCCACTGTACAAGGGTATGAGTTTTCACCCTAATATTCCAATCTAAGAGTACCCTTTGATATATTTTAAAATGTAAAAACTGTTTAAGTGTTAACAAAGTGCCTGGTTTTACGCATTTAGGGACAGCGCGTGGTTTCAATTCATAGAATATAGTGCAATGTCTGACTCAAAGTTGATAATGCCAATTTTTACAATTTAACAATCACACAATTGTCTAATGGGTGTATTCGCTAGGCACATGTATTTAGTATTAATGAAGTACTAGCTTATCGATTAATTACTGCATCATATGGCGATATTAGCGGAGACATTTTCACGTCCTGAGCACAGGTTGAAGAAAAAACCGAAAAATATCGCCTCAAAGATACTGTTCAAGGGCTCTTTATTCGTATCAGTAATCAATTCTCTTCTAACAACTGATTTAGAATATAAATTGATCTAGCTGAGTATTTAAAAATTTTTCAAAACATACCCAAAAATATGTACAATCTCGGTGTCTTTAGTTTTCCTTCCAAGAACTCAAATGCCGGTGTCCACGGTTTTGTTTTATCTCTTAATGATTCATCCAGGTTCTTCTTGAATGTATCTAAGCATTGTACCATTTGTAATGACATTTTAATAATTATGCTTGGGGTCTCCTGTTCACTTGGACGAAACTATTAATCTAATTACAGAATTCAATTGTAAGCTTTTACTTCAATCTGCAAATATTCGGATTTTCAATTATAAAAACAAACTGAATATATATTCATGATCCAATCACAGTAAATGCGTCATTTCATTATACCTGAGACACTGCGTATATTGCGAAAAGTGCGTTCTCCCTGATACTATTTGAGAGGGCGGCGGTGACGATATTAGTACAAAGTCTATGGAATTTTCTTTTAGCCAGAATACGGGAATAAAATAAAAATTCGTGAATGGAACTATCTGACAGCTGTCAAAATTCTTGTTATAAATTTCAGTGTTGTCATTTAATTCCCAATACTTCAAATTGCATGGTCTTATTTATAAGAAATTTTGCATTTAACACAATATTGAGCAGAAAATGTGTTTTTAATTAATATTCAGTTAAAAAGTTAAAAGAGAGTTCATTAGCTTCATAGCCGGAGTTATTTAGTCTGTGCTTTGATTTGAAAATACTTATTAGATTTTGAAATTAGTGAATTTTCTTCATTATCAGCTAATGAATGAATTTCGCATGTGCTCTGAAACGATAAACTGATAAACAAAACTTGATGCTGTAAATCATACTTACAGAAATTCATCAAACTTCAAAGTTAACTGTATAATTATAATTGTGATTTATTAATTATCTCAGCGTTTGTTCTGACCCAAAGAGAGACAAGCAAGTCGTCAAAGCAGGGGGCGGATTACATTTTTGTTAGTTATAAAGTATAAACTGATTTTTGGGCACTTAACTAATGCTATGCCTCCACCGCAATATTAGGTTCTACTCATTTAAAGTCGATCGAAACTGATAATCGTAGTCTCCCAATTGATTAAAAACCCAGTTAAATGCCATTTGTTTGTTTAGTTATATTGGAATTATTTTAACGTTTGTTTGATTTCAATAGAGTATCTGCTTCACTTTCGAGATATTTTCTAAATTCCTGCTAAATAAATTTACTTAATTTCCTTCTCAATTAATTGATAACCGAGTTAGAGCTTATTACAAATTGTGTGGGTAATCAAAAAAAAAAGTGGACCAAATTATCCACATAATCGGATGAGTAGTTGATCTGCGGTGGAGATATAGTACTGATTTGTATTACGTTCGTGTGATAATTGCAATTAACTGCCAAACATTTCTATATTCTGAAATCTTTTTTAATCTTTTTAAAGTGAATATGAGTTCACATTTTCAAATATTCACAATCCGTTCCCAGAGAGCATACTCTTTATTTATATTTTGGAATAAAAATTCCATTAGAATCCAAACTATATTTTTTAATTCATTACAAAATATAGTTGTTAACTACTTTGTAATGGCATATAGTATAATGCTGTCTAGGTAAAAACATATGAGCCACAAACGAACCGGCGCATTAAGTCAAGAGTTGATTAGTGCAATATTTATCATTTCCAGATTATTGAAGCAGCAATTGCATCCAAAAGAACTACCCACTAAATTATCAAAGTCCTAAGCAAAGGATTAACAAACGGTGCTAACTTCAGTTGCTTACGTTGACCACCTTAAATTGAAGAGAAAGTGGGAGAGTTAAAACAGAACAGAGACGAATATATATGTGAAAAATTTTACACCGTCGACGTCGACGACACCATTTAACACTTGGAAGTCGGTACGTTTGGTTGGTTCATTAGAATTTGTGTGTCCCTAATTTAGAATATTTCGTAGTATAGCTAAAAAAAGGAAATTATTAGTCATATAAATGAGAAGAAAAGAAAATATTAATAACAAGGTTTAGTGAGGAGAGTTTTGGGTTGAGCAATCAAACTAATTTTAAAAATTTATTGAAATTAGGCCGCCACATGTGCTGGGTGCTCCATTGAACGTAATGTGATTGCGCCGTGAAGAGATTGTGAAAAGAAAAGAAAATTCAAAGAAAAGAATACGACAATAACGACAACGTGTCACCTAAAGTCAATAATTAGCTGATCTTGTGTTTAATTTCGTTTTCCGAGTTTAATGAGTTTATATATAAATGAAAATTTGTATCCGCTTAAGTTAACTTGTGTAAGGTTGTGTGCGTCAAAAATTTAGCTGCCAACAAACGTGTTTGCCCCGTGAAATATCTTCTGAGTGCACTTGTATGTAGTTTTCGTCTGTTTTTCCGTTAAACGTGGAGAGAGTGAAAGGTGTAAAGCTTGTAATGAGCTGTAACTAATTAGTTTTATAAACTAATTACCAATATTCTCATTTTGTCAAAACTCAAAACAAAAAGAAAAAAAGAATTTGAATGGTACTAAACGAATAAAGAATGTTGATTGCAATCCAGGAAGAGAGAAATAGTGGCGCAGCAGCCGGCGCTAGCGTTGCATTGCTGCCGATGAGTCCAGAGTAGGAAAGTTTGAATACAATAAGAGAAAACGATAGCGAGATATCCTCATTAATTTATCGTTTTCACTCTGCACATGGTTTCATTCTTTACTAAATAAGGGAATGAGTTACCAATGCTTCGGTCAAATAATATTAGAAGAGGATTACCCTTGCAAGATTTCTTCAATTTCTTGTTAAGATTTGAAATTTTTTAAAGTTATAGCTCTAAATTTTAAAAGTCTCATGCAGAAACGCATTGATGCATCGGTGGTGGTGATGCATCTCATATGCCGTTTTGGTTATTTTTGTCGGTTGTGACAAATTTTATGTTATACTACTACTTTTTTATATTTTGGAAAAATAGCAAAAAATCTTAAAATTATAGTTAAGGAGATAGAGACATTCATACATCTAATTTTAGAATACTAACTACGTCCTCAATATAGTAAACGTTTTTTAACTAACTAAAACAACAACAGAAATTGCACTAACATCTGAGTGGTTTCGCTACGGAGGCCTTAGATCCAACATCTTTCATTCATGTAGAAAAACTTCCTCAGGAAACGTTAGCTTTTGAGAAAACTATATTTGAATTAATAGCGAGGGACAAGTTTACGAAGTGACTGTAGCCTTAATTTTTGCAAAAAACTGTAACAAAGTTATATCCTGCTCTTATATGGTTTGGAAGTTATAGCACCATAATATTTGAATTTCTCATGGTTTTCGATTCTCTATGATACGTAACTGTAAGAGAGAAACATGAACGTACCAGTGGAAAGGTGGTGTTAACATCATTCGTTTATGTTAATAATATTTAATCGGAATGTTTGTTTCAGAAAAATTTCATATTTAAATGTTACCTGGCTTTCTTCGCATATTTTTTTTTCATCAATATCGGTGGAATTTAGGTTAGAACGAATTTTGCAAAAAATAATAAAGTACATATAACTACTTGTTTCCATCTAGTTCCATACTATCACAGTGTCATACGCTCTTCACGTGGCAACATTGGGGAACGTGCAACTTTATTAGGGTTTACAAAGTTTTGATAAAATGTATTTTTATATCGCGGTCTTTGGCCGCGGCAGAGATAACAACTTTCAGTTAATAGATTTATCTCCTAAATTGTATTTAACGTATTTATTATTTTTATGGTATTCAGCGACGGCAGGATCACAACCATTAGTAGAAATATATCATAAATATAAGATTAAAACAAAATTTGTTGTATAAACCATTGCCATATATGGCGGCTTTCGGCCGTGGCAAGGATCTTCAGCCAGATGAATTCGTTCATAAATACAAAGTTTTTGTTACATAGAAAAAAGAAAAATAGTATAATGTTCTTTCATGGAAAAAATTAAGAAAATCGGCTCAACAGTTTTAGATAAAAACCCAAAAGTAGCAGGGCCTCTATTAGGGTTTCCAAGTTGAAGGCACAGATTGAAATATACGTAGCTTTAATAGGATTTCAAAATTTATGTGCATAAAGGTTATTTATATTTGGCGGCCTTTGGTCGCCAGGGATCACAACTCCGCATGCAGCAGAATTCTCTCGTAAATGAAATTAAAAAAAAGAGAATTTATTTGAAAAAATAAATTACTCCAGCTGTTACAACAATAATGATGGGATTGCCACCGCATTAATTTCGAATGTAAAGAGACCACACTTGCAGGACCTCAAAAGCAAAAGAATTAAAAACGAGATGGCTACATCATTAAAAATATTTTGTTACCGCGACATAACGTTTGTAAATTTATTTTCCTCAAGTTCCCTGAATTTTGATGAAAAAATATACCAGGAAGGCTAGGAATTACGCTGATTGTGTAATAAATTAATAAACAGAAAGAACTAAAGTGCTAAATATTTAAATTTTAAGTTTTCCCTCAAATATTTATTTGCATGAATGAAAGATACAATAATTTTAATGGTATATACTCTATGCCTTTTAATTAATGAGATCTAGACGGAAGGATTTCAAAAGTTGGAGAGCTATAACTCCAAAATCAAATGACCGGAGAAATTTTTGTGTTTGTTGAGGTTGGCCCCAATGACCCCTTTTACAACGAGAAAAAAATATAAAAAAATATTGAAAATATCGCGGGGAATTAAACTTAAGCTTGTATTAAGTAACATTTTCGTAGGTTTCAGCTTGATGGCACTGAAAATAAATTAAAATCTTTTATATTTAAATTTTGCAAAAGTTAAGAGTTATTAGTAACAATATTTGAAAATCATAAAAGCATTAATTTAATCAGACTTCTTTTTATATTTTTGTATTAGAGAAAGACACGCCAAGTTTTCAAACTGGATTTTATTACAGTAATATAAAAACAGGCCGGATTTTTCGATTTTACAGTACAGTAAGTACAATAGAATTTATTAAAATAGTATAGATGTGATTATTTACGATTATTTTAAAATTAGATTAACAAATTTATGAAGTTATTATCAATTTAATGGGTTAACGTAATATGACTTTATAATGTAATTATTAATAATAATATCATTCTACTTTTTATTAATATACTTATTATATTATTAAATCATCACATTTAAATTTAGTAAAATTAATAAATAAATTTAAGCTTCAACTAATCGGTCTATCAACTTGAATATTATTTTTGTGAGAATGCTTACGAGCAAAGCGAGAGAGTAAGCGACGAATACTTGTAACAATACATTGCTGTATTATTTTTTTATTGTAATATATGCGAGCATATTTTTATACGTACAAAAGATTTCTTCTTTTAAAGATTTTTTAAAGAATTATATAATATTTTCCAGAAACTAGAATTCAGTTAATTTTCTTATATTTTACTTGCCGGCTTTCCTTTCTACGCGCTTTCAATTTGTCTCTGAATTATTCCGCAACATGGTATTAATTTTGAACAATTGGAATTATATGTTTTGAATATTTCGAATGTTTGCTATTGGAGTGGTAGAATTGCTGTTCTAGCAAAAAAAGAAAATGTGCCGATGACTATTGATAAAATTCACTTTTACATAATTGATTGATTTGCGACTAAAAGAGAAAATTTTTCAATTAAAAAAGAACGAAATTATTATCCGAACAGCCCAATATCTATCAATTTCATTATCACTTAAATATTTTAAACGTGACGATAGAGACTGTTAAATATCGAGCATCTCTTTCAACATAAATTTAAGAAAGTTGAAAAATTGACAAAGATTTCTAAATTTAGTTTAACAGCAACAACAAAAAAATAATTAATATGTATTGAATTGCCTACTCATATCAAACTTTTTGAGCTCCTAAAACGTGTTGCTTATCACAGAAATGTCGAGACCTCACCACTTATCAGTTTCAAAATGCTATAGACATATAAATCTCATTTATTAAAAAATTATATGGAGTTTTAAAGATTGGACATAAGAAATCTATCTAATTCTTAATAATTTTTAAATTAATTTTAATGCGGTTTTTCTCAATTTGCTCGGTCTTCTTCAGTAGTACTGTAACGACTTGGAACGAAAAAGGACTCTTCTCTTCTCTTTAAGTAATGCAAGCAGCAGCAGCAGCAGTAGTAATGATGGAAGAATCAAATGGTTTGTAATTATCTAATATGCAACTTTTTATTATATTTATATTTATATTTCTTTTTCTACAACTGTAATTAAAATAGAACACCAACACCAACAACAATTGACATCAATCAATAGCCAAGATCGAGATCAATTAGATGTTGAGCAACCGTCGAGCCCGACCATGTCTGTGCCGACTCCGACAAGCACTAATAGTGGCACAGTTACAAACGCTCCGACGGCTTTTAGTTACGATGATTTATTTCCAGCATTACCACAAAATAATACTGCATCCTCGGTTGGTAGTTCGGCTCCTCCTTTGAATATGCGCGTAAGCAGTACGCAAAAAACTCAGGTAAGAAATACCACAAAAACAGTGTATGGATATGTATACGTCGCAGATTGATGAATTCTAGGACTCAACTATGTAGAGTAGCAAAACGTTAGGTCAAAGATTTGAATCTGATTTCCAAATTTCATTTATTATAAATTACTTTAATGTAATTAAATTAAAACTACTTGCAAAGTAAAAACGTGTGATAGATTTGTCAAAAAGTATAGAAATTCGCAAGTTAGAAAAGTTGTGGAGTCCTAAGCGAGATTATTATGTTTTGCTCAAACAAGAATATTCTTTGAAACTATGAGCACCGTATTTGAGGAAGAGACTACAATGACATAGAAAAAACAAAGAATTTGAAATATATAAGAAATATGTATAAGATCGTTTTTATTTTTCTTTATTTAGGTTTTGCACGTTCCTTGTGAGGAACGCAAATCCACTGATTCGGATAAATTTGGTGAGGGCGAATCGAAACGTATTTGTCAACAGATCGCCAAAGAAACCGGCGCTCAAATTGAAATATCAAGCTGTAAGAATCAGTCGCTTACTTTCTTAATTAAAGGCAAACAAGGTGAACTTTTGGATGCACGACGTAAAATTTTAATGCACTTTTCAACTCAAGCCAGCAAATCGATATCAGTTCCGAAGGAACATCATCGAGTTATTTTGGGTCGACGTGGTGACCGTTTGCGGGAGTTAGAACGTGTTACCGCTACCCGCATTAGCATACCGAATCAAAATGATGAGAGTGATTTAATTTCGATTTCTGGCACGAAGGAAGGCATCGAAAAGGCCGAACAAGAGATACGTCATCTTTCGATGGAGCAGTATAAGAAATCATCTGATCGCACGAATGTGCCGAAGATCTATCATCCTTTTATTGTTGGGCCCTATAACGAGAATCTATCGAAAATAATGGAGGAAACTGGCGCTAAAGTGAATGTGCCACCGCAGTCGGTGCAGAAGGATGAAATTGTCATATCGGGCGAGAAAGATGCTGTTGCTGCAGCCAAGGCCAAAGTTGAGGCGATCTACAAGGAGATGGAAAAAAAGTGTGCCACCGTTAGTGTGGAGGTCGCCAAATCGCAGCATCGTTATGTCATTGGTCCCAAGGGTTCAACTATTGCGGAAATTCTAAAATTGACGGGAGTATCGGTGGAAATGCCATCATTGGATTCTCCTTTGGAAACCATCACTCTTCGAGGTCCTCAGACAGCACTAGGTAATGCTCTAACAGTTGTTTATCAAAAAGCGAATTCTGTTAAATCTGTGGAAATCGATGCGCCTCACTGGATTCATAAGTACGTCATCGGTCGAAAAGGCGCTAACATGAAACAACTTGAGGAAGAATGTCCCAATGTGAATGTCAATTGTTTGGAGGATAAGATTAAACTCGAAGGGGATCCGGACAATGTGGAAAAGGCTGTGGGTTACTTAACTGATATTATTGCCAACTACCAGAAGAATTACACGTATGTTGTAATGACCGTGAATCCCTCGTTTTATAAGCATATTATTGGCAAGGCAGGAGCTAATATTAATCGCCTTAAGGATGAACTTAATGTCAATATTAATATTGAGGAACGCGAAGATCAAAATAATATTCGTATTGAGGGACCAATTGATGGCGTCAGACGGGCTCAGCTTGAATTACAAGAGAAAATCGATAAATTGGAAAATGAAAAATCGAAAGACGTTATTATTGATCGTCGCTTACATCGATCAATTATTGGCGCAAAAGGCGAAAAAATACGTGAAATTAAGGATCGTTATCGCCAAGTAACAATTACAATACCAACACCCCAAGAGAACACCGATATTGTGAAACTGCGTGGCCCGAAAGAGGATGTGGATAAGTGTCACAAAGATTTGTTAAAGATGGTTAAAGAGATTCAGGAATCGTCATATATAATTGAGGTGCCAATTTTTAAGCAAGTTCATAAATTTGTCATTGGCAAGGGTGGTGCTAATATTAAAAAGATTAGAGACGAAACCCAGACCAAAATTGATCTTCCAGCCGAGGGCGACACTAACGAAGTCATTGTGATCACAGGTAAAAAAGAGAATGTCCTCGAAGCGAAAGAACGTATTCAAAAGATACAAAATGAATTGTCCGATATAGTGACTGAAGAAGTTCAAATATCGCCCAAACATTATAATTCGATAATAGGAACCGGCGGTAAATTAATCTCAGCCATAATGGAAGAGTGCGGCGGAGTGTCTATTAAGTTCCCAACCACCGAATCGAAAAATGATAAAGTTATCATTCGTGGTCCTAAGGATGATGTGGAGAAGGCTAAAAGCCAACTTCTAGAGTTAGCCAGTGAGTGTCAATTGTCCTCGTTCACCGCTGAAGTCCGTGCCAAGCAACAGCATCATAAATTCATTATTGGCAAAAATGGTGCTTCCATACGAAAAATACGTGATGCCACAGGCGCACGTATAATCTTTCCATCAAATGATGACGACGATAAAGAGTTAATTACGATAATTGGTAAGGAAGAGAATGTAAAAGCTGCTAAGGAGCAGCTTGAAGCCATCATTAAAGATATTGATCAAGTCACGGAAAGTGAAATCGATGTTGACCAGAAGCATCATAAACATTTCGTAGCGAAGAGAGGCGAGATTTTACATCGTATATCGGAAGAATGCGGTGGTGTATTGATTTCTTTCCCACGTCCAGGTGTGGACTCTGATAAAGTTGTCCTTAAAGGTGCCAAAGAATGCATTGAGGCCGCCAAACAACGAATTTCTGAAATTGTTGCCGATTTAGAAGCACAGGTTACAATTGAGGTTGTGATTCCACAACGTCTTCATCGCAATATTATGGGCTCTCGTGGGTCCAAAGTGCAACAAGTTACCTCGGAATTTGATGTACAAATAAAATTCCCAAATCGTGATGCCACCGAACCAGTTGAAGGTATGTTTAATGGAGGTACGAATGGCACCAATGGTCCCACTGACGTTGATGGTGATGGGAGCAGCTTCAATACCGATGAACCCGTCCGCCATTGCGATATTATTCGCATTACTGGACGCATAGAGAAATGCAATGCTGCTAAGGAAGCTCTAATTAATTTGATTCCAATTACGGAGGAGGTAAATGTTCCTTTCGATCTCCATCGCAGTATAATTGGTCCGAAGGGAACGAGAGTGCGCCAATTTATGTCGACCTATGACGTACACATTGAATTGCCACCTAACGAATCAAAATCTGACATCATTAAAGTGATAGGCGCTCCAAGTAATGTTGCAGAAGCTAAGCAGGCATTGCAGACGATGATTGAAGAATACGAGGCAGATCGAGTGGATCGGGAATTGCGCAACTACGTTCTTCAAATTGAGGTTGATCCGGAATATCATTCAAAATTAATAGGACGTCGAGGCGCGGTAATAAATAAGTTGCGTGCTGATCACGATGTCAACATTTCACTGCCAAAACGAGGTGAAGAAAATCAGAGCATTATCACGATTACTGGCTATCAGGCTAAAGCGGAAGCGGCACGTGATGCCATTATGGAAATTGTCGGTGATTTGCAGGATTTGCACCGTGAGGTTGTCGAAATAGATTCCCGTGTACATTCACACATAATCGGACATCGCGGTAGGACAATAAGGAAAATCATCGAAGATTATAAAGTAATTATCACACGAATAATTTTCTTAATATTTTGTTGAATTTCACTAATTCAGTTTAATTATAATATGGCAGGTCGATATAAGATTCCCTCAGTCAGATGATGCACAAGCAAATCGCGATGCTGTCACCATAATTGGTAAGGAGGAAGATGTTGAAAATGCAAGAGAGCTGTTGCTTAGTATGGCCGAGGATCACATACGTGACTTTTTGGACACGGTGCCATGGTCACCGCAGCCCCAAACTGTAGGGGCATTTCTTTCAGGCGGATCGGGAGGATCAGGTACCGAGAATGGTTTCATTATTAAGGATGGTCCTTGGGAGCGTGTTAATGACAAAGCGAACATGGATAATACAGTTCCAAATACTCAATCACATGAGGACTTCCCTGACTTTACTACTGGCGGTGATCTCGCATCAACCAACACCATCACTCCGATGGCATCCGCTTGGGGACCACGGAACTAAGCGTACATTTTTATTTTATAACATGCCCATCGTGATGATGTGAGCCAGTCAGTTCGTTTATGTTGTGGGCACAGAAAACTATTTAAAAAAAGACAATTTTTTTAAAAGCATTTAATTGATTGAGTTGAAATCGGGGGCTGACTAAATATCTAACTCGCCGCCACTAACGCCATCAAAAAATTTGACTAAATTTACGAACTCCCGGACGATTAATTTGCTTAGCGCTTAGATTTGATACGATCGAAAAAAAAACGAGTGATTAGTTCGCGGCACATGAAACTAACATTTGCATACATTAAATTCATGCAACAATTTCTTGCGTCTATTCTAGTTTATATACGCCGTTAATTTCTTTAGTTCTTAATTTCTATGATTTCGTATCTTTATTTTTATAGAAATACGAGAGATGTTTTTTCTCCCTCTTTTAGGTTTAAAAGTGAAATCGGTTGCTGTTGAGCAACCAATCAAATCGCTTACGTATTTCACGCTCAAATAGTTTCCAGATTCTACACCTCTAGAGACAATCTAGAGGAATTGGTATATCCTACCTTTTTGCTTCCTTTCTAATAATTCTTGAGTAAGCATAAATATTGCATCAATCCTACTTTTGTTAGTTGTTCCAATTTTTATAAATAATCTAAATTTCCTTTTTAAAGTTTTTTAAAATTTTGAAAAATAACTATATTTGCGTAAAATGCTCATAAACAAAGGCAAGCCATAATTTTGTAAACCATTTCTAGAAACAAAATTTTTTATGCAGCAATTATAAAAAATTAAAAATGTATATACAATATATATAAAGAAAAAGGGAGATTCAGTTTTTCCGCGAGACGTAAAGAATCTGTTGGTTTGTTTTTTTAGTATTATCCACAGAGAATAATAGATAATTTTCAGTGGGTTTGAAAAAAATTCATATTAAAAACAAGGAAAATAAAAAGGATTATTCATTTGAGCTCTTAAATTATTGCAATTTCTTAAATTTTCTTCCAGCTCGTACATTCATAAATTTCTTGTTCATAAATTTGTTATGACTAATCAATGGCTTTCAACTAATCAGCATAAAGTCACCACTTTGATCGAAATGCGAACACACACAATTACTGCCCACTAAGCGAGCTTAATTAAATTTCCGTGTAGAAGCGCATAATTACGATAACCGCATATTTAACAGTTTAAATGAATACCTACTTTCGTCTTCTGAAATTTTAGTTAGTTATTTTGTTGAATAGATTTGATTTGTATCCACTTATTTTTACATTTTAGGGAATGCTTCCTTTCTCAGTGCAATTTCTTGATTTATCGTGTGTTTAACTAATTTCTTTATCTTCCAATTTTATATATTTGATTTATGAAAATTTAATTAATTATATAATTAATAAAATATAAAAAGGAATAGAAATTATGCAAAACATTTTTACCATATTTATACATAATATAAAAAAGTTCAATAAAATAAAATTTATATACACAATGTTTAAAACGATGAATTAAGCTTATAAATCAATAAAATATAAAATAGAAAAACTTATAAATTTATCGTTCTTTATTTTTCTCATCTTTTATTATTGTTTATTTGTTTATAATACTTTTTTATATCTAAGTTTTTTGAAACGGTTTTATACAGATAGCAAACGAATTTTATGTCCTTTCTATATTTTTCTTCGAGCAAAGTGATGGTGTTTTATATTTCCTCGTGTCCTTTATTAGTTTTGTTGTGTTCCAATCAAAATTTCAACATTTCAAATGTTTGTGTTTCGTTTAGTGATTGATTACTGATAATACAAAAGACCTGATGTAAATTTTCAATAAACTCCCAAGATCGGACGGATGAATGATTGATGTATAAATGATAATTATAGATATATTTTCCTATACTCAGAATCAACTATATTTAAGAAAAAGAAAGGTAAAAAAAGAAAGCATAAAATGTACTTAAAGGGTAAGCAAGATATGCATTTTGCAATCTATGAGCTAATATTTATATAAAATTTGTTAGTAATATAAAATATTAAGTGAAACTCATTACAATTATAAAATGAAATATGAGTTTGAAATATTGGTTGTCTACGCTTAAAAATTTATATTTAAATATAATAATTTGTATTTTGGCGGTAATTATTAAATCGTTGAGGAAAAAAAGAACAAATAAAAACTACGATCTTTCCTATTAAGTACATACTTTCATTTAGAAGGACATCTTACTAATTTCCATGCATCTGCTCTATGCAAATAGTAGCAGCAGTAATAATTTGTACAAGTGGTAGTAAAAATGTTCACTACTATTTTAACATGTAAAAATTTAGCGGGGAAATGGTACATACTTCTTAAGAAATATGTACCCGTATTAACAGCAAACGAGTCGTTCGCACGGTATTTTTAATTTTAAGATTCAAATAATTGGTGAATTTAACTCTGAAACGTTATTTCTAATGGTTTCTTAGTTAAATGCACAGGCAGAGATAAATAAATGTAGTGGTGGACTTTATTTTAAGAAATCGGTGGCTCGATATGAAGATGCATTTGGATCTTAGTGTTTTACAGAAATATATATATATATATATATATATATATATATATATATATATATATATATATATATATATATATATATATATATATATATATATATATATATATATATATATATATATATATATATATATATATATATATATATATATATATATATATATATATATATATATATATATATATATATATATATATATATATATATATATATATATATATATATATATATATATATATATATATATATATATATATATATATATATATATATATATATATATATATATATATATATATATATATATATATATATATATATATATATATATATATATATATATATATATATATATATATATATATATATATATATATATATATATATATATATATATATATATATATATATATATATATATATATATATATATATATATATATATATATATATATATATATATATATATATATATATATATATATATATATATATATATATATATATATATATATATATATATATATATATATATATATATATATATATATATATATATATATATATATATATATATATATATATATATATATATATATATATATATATATATATATATATATATATATATATATATATATATATATATATATATATATATATATATATATATATATATATATATATATATATATATATATATATATATATATATATATATATATATATATATATATATATATATATATATATATATATATATATATATATATATATATATATATATATATATATAATTAGTTTGTAACAGGAAATCCGAACGAAATAGCAATCTTAATAATTTAGTATAATAAACATAAAACGGTCACGATCATCGTTTTATAAGCGACATTCTTAATTATTTTCCAAAAATAACGGCTGTGAACACTTTAGGCTTAGCATTCATTAATAAGACTTCTTAACAATTCGGTGTTAAGATAATGACCAGAATAAAGCCATTGCTGGAAGAAAGGTATGAAAATTTCGTTATGCGTGTGCCATTACGTGGTCAATAAAATTAGTTAACCAAATATTATCTACCACTCTAAAATTCTATTTTGCGCCCACTGTTTTTAACGAATAGTGTGAGTATTGCAACACTGCTTACGAAATACTTGCTCTTACTCGTTATTGTAAAATTTCTGCTCGTTACTCGATTGTTAAGTGAATTACATCGTCTTTGTGACTAGAGATATCTGTTCTATTTTATTTGATTTTGATCGATATTATTATTTAAATAAGTTGAGATATTCGTAAATCTAATACATTTAATAAGACCAAGAATATATAAGTGTTTACCGAAGAATAAAAAGCTACAAGCAAAAGCAATGGAAGATCGTAAGTTCAGCCATTATACTTGAGACTTTTTGCATAAAAACTCAATAGTTTAGAATAAAACGAAGGACTTGTTTTTTCTTAATGCCTTTATTCTACACTAAATAATTTTGGTTAAGGTTTCTCCATGTAATGGCCAAAATATTGAAATTAAAGTATCTTGACTGTGAGTGAGTCATTGTAATGCGTCAACACCGGCTCCAACAGTTCTAATTTAATCCTGAAATATTCTTGTTAATTCGTTCTAGAACGTTTGTTTTAGAAAACAAAATTTGCGTCCATTGTATGTGGAAAACGATCATTATAATAGCGTGCTAATAATCTTTGACATTTGATCATTCTTTGTGCAATTGGCTTTTTAAATTACGTTTTATGCTTTTAATATTTGTAAAATTAGGATTTAATCAAATAAGAAGAGAGCAAAT
This sequence comes from Physocephala rufipes, assembly GCA_963966595.1. Taxonomy (NCBI): domain Eukaryota; kingdom Metazoa; phylum Arthropoda; class Insecta; order Diptera; family Conopidae; genus Physocephala; species Physocephala rufipes. The sequence goes on from OZ016505.1 coordinate 2,863,198, forward strand.
ACGTGGCAAATTGCTGCATTCGAAGGCAAATATTTTTTTCACCGTCCTTTTTAATAATTTCTCGTAATTGAAATTGTTAGAATTATTTATTTCCAAACCCGCAAAACCTCTCGTCTTAACAAAACTTCTATTTTGTGCTTTTTATCTGCTTTATTTATAATTTTCCGCTTCGATTTGTTTTGAAAAACCTAAGTCAAGCAGAAACATTTTTTCCATATATTTTTTAAATCTCATTAATCTAACAAAAAATTTAAATGATATTAAATTCTTAAAAATAATTGAATGCTTATGTTTTGATATTTGTTTGTTAACATTTTTAATGAATTTAGATATTTATGGATTTGTACATATTTTGTTAATTTGTTGAAATCAAGATTAGGCCGTTGTTGTGATTGTACAATGGAATACAATACAAATCGTTGAAATTATGTATTGCGAACATTACATGCGTAATAATTCTTGATTTTAACTACTCTATATTGTTTGCTTTTAATCGCAGCTGACTACACTAAAAATCTAGAATATTTATCCAATGTTTACCCAATATTACCGAATATTCCGAATATAAGCGTGTGCGGTATTGCTCAATAATTGTATGCTCGAATCTCTAAATTAGTTTTTTATGACCAAAACTACGTAAAAGTTTTGATTTCCTTCATTTGTGAGGGTTCGAAAAACAGCGAAAAAAGTTTATGTAATATTAAAAACAATACTTCAAATATTAATAAAATTTTATTTCATTTTGCACATTTTCTGGTAGTAGTTGTATATGTTTTTTTCATAAAAAAGTTAAACCAGTTTAAAAAGCTGCAAACGGTGAGAACTGCGTGAGTGTTTGTTGAATACAAGATGAAACCAGAAAAAGAGCCCACACAACTTCAAGAACACTGACTTTAGTAGAAGATACTTGTATTGCTTTTTCTCGATCATGAATGTTATATATTTTTTAATTAAAATAAATAAAATATTTTAGAATTAAAAGTAGAATTAAATACACGCTTATAAAATTTTGGAGTAAATAAAATATTATAACAAATTAATTAATTCAAGAGATTATAACGTGACTTGATCGACAATTGCTCAGCCGTTGTTATTTTAGCAAAATGTAGGATATAAATTTATTTTTAGTTAGTCATGTTCGTATCACAAGACGGTGAATTCAAGATTTTTGTTTTCCAAATATATTCATCGACAATTCCTGTTCAAAAGTTTTAACAATTCTTTTGCCTAGTCTTGATACGAAAAAGAAAAGGAGATTTTTTATTTTTAATTTATAATATTCTTATTCATAGTATTGGGTATTGTTGAACTTCAATTTTTATTAACAAATCGAAACCGTAAAACAAGAACAAAATGTAAAATACAGTTACATCGCGATTGTTTGTCGAAGATTGATTTTAGGGCGTTTCGAATAAGCGTAGAAAGAAAATAAAACGTAAAAGTTTTAAAAGTGTTGACTTCCCTCTCTCTTCCTTCTCCTTGTCCTTCTTGTTCTTCACTAAAATATTAACAGTATAATACAGTGTTGCGGTTACGTGGCTTTAAAGTGTTTTGTGCAGTCCTCTTCTATTATCTCACTATCGTAAGCGTATATTACAGTATTTGTGGGCATTTGGTTATGAAAGTATTTGTGTATGTATTTGTTTAAGTTGGAGTTTTACAAGCCATGGATTGTTACGCTTTTTGGAAGTTAGTGTTTCTTAAACGTTTGTATTTCTTCTACAATTTCTTAGTTAAGTTTTATTAGCCTATCTTGGAGCAGCAAGCATTGTCTTCAATGAAAGTGGATCCATTTAAATGTGAAGTATATACCAGTAAAATCTACTACTAATTAATACTAGAATGTGAAATTTTAAACGTGTTAATTATAAAATTAGAATGAGCTGAAGAAAAATAATCATATCTTAAATAAATAAATATACTGATAATGAAGTTATTGAGCTTATGTTAATTATAAATAAGAAAATATTGTAATTTTTTAAAATCGGGTTTAAAGTCAGATCTATAAAGAATGCCATCCTGGTAAGCACGCAACCAAGCGAGGAGGAGGTCAACACATTATGAATAGAAAGTTATTAGCATGTTATCGTGTTGCAACGTTGTTAAGAAATCTAGTTTGAGGCGAACAAAAGAGCCAATCACCTCATAAAAAAATAAAATATAAATCATAATTAATAACTAATTAACGCCGAAATAAAAGAACAGGAAAAAAGGAAAACAATGACGGATTCCGAACCAACCAGCTTGGAATTTATGGAAGATTCGTATCTACCCAAATTTGATAATATAATCACTCCCTCACTGGATGAAATAATAGAATATAATGGTGATGCCGATCATAATGATGATGATAATCATAAAGTTCAAATAAAAGAACAACTTTCACATGGATGCAGCGTAGCTCTCAATCCTGCTAATTCATCATCTAGCACCGTTAGTGATATTAACAATATTAATAATAACAACAACAATATTGATTGGCCAGATGAGACCGATTTCTATTTACGTAATCTGACACTTGATCAAATATTTTTTGATATCGATTCTGTGGATTATATTAATCCATGCGAATTGCAAGCTGTTGAAACTGAATTTGTTGCTGAAAAACTACCAACACAATCTCCATTGACGATTGCAAAACGTATGCGTTTGAAATTTCTTACGCGACGTTCGATGCGTGAGGTTAAAGTAACATTTATGGATTTATCGAAACCATATTTACCGAATGTCTCTAGCAGTGAAAATTATAAGAAATTTTTAAATATTGGATCTCCTTCAGTAGCATCATTAGATTCTAGAGGTACGAGCAAGCAGAAGCAGGAGCGGGGCATATATTCTATAGATGAAATTCTTTCTCTTTTAGTTACGGAAAATTTATATATATTTATTGATATTTAATACAAATTGCATACGCTTGACATGCAAAGTATTTTTCGCTACCTATATCACTTATCAGTGTAGTCCATAAATTAGGATTTATTATTACGTTAAGCTTTCATATAAATTTTACGCACGACAGTAAACGTTTTTCTTCCATTTGCGCTGCTATTTTTCTGTCCTTTTTTGTCTCTAGTACTCTAGTTTGTCTCTAGTGTCTCTAATACTCGCAAATATTTAAATATAAATATCTCATATAATTAAGCTATTAAATTACTTACTATTAAATTACTAATTAATTGAAACACCACAATTTTTTGAACATTTTTGAAAAACTTCAACGTATGGTAAAGTCTTCGAGGAGGTTACCTTTAATGGCGGAGGTATCGATTAGAAATTTTCTTTAAAATTTTTAAATATCATTCATTCTTTTAAGTTTATTCTTGACTCATAAAAATTCATGTAAAAGTTATTAGAATATTATTTATAATATGCATTATTTAAACTATCAAATGTTAATATTTTTATAAATTTTAATATTTCTTCTACAGACAATACACACAAAATTTCGGAACCACAATCTCCTGCAGCATCGGTGGCCTCTGCGGACATAGCAGCAGAATTTGCCGCTTTGACTGCTGAGGAGCAGGAGCAGCAACGTGCCGAATGGAGCCAAGTAAGAAATTTTTAGTTTTGATACTATTTTATAATTAATCACATTCTGCCATATTTGATTACAACTTTTTTTAAATTGTCTATAGGAGCTTGCTCGTGTCGAAGAAGAAATAAATACATTGCGCACGGTGTTGGCTTCGAAAACGCGCCATGCTTCTGATTTAAAACGCAAATTGGGTATTACGGTTTGGAAAGAAATTACCGATGATATGAATCAAGGACTTAAGAATGTGAAAGAGAGTTCTGTGTAAGAAAATAGAATGTTTTATATATTAGTATATTTTATTTTAGATTTTAGATACATTTTTGATAAATTTAGATTTTATTTGATATATATACATATACTTATGTATAAGACGAATTCATTTTTTCTTTTTTATGAGTTTTAGCGTATTAGCTTCATTTCTATTTTATGCTTCATTTGTATTTTTTTTAAGTTTTCAAACTGTCGAGCATAGCGTTGGTAACCTAACTAAAGCCGTTCATGATGCTCCCATGTAAGTAATTTTGATTTTTCAATTAAGTTACATTAAAAGTTAAGCAGTTTGTGTAAAATAATTCCAAACTAGAGCTTAACACCAACTAACTTTGTTATCAAAATTTTATTTTGTTTTAATTAAGATTGAAATGACGATCCACGGACGCAACATAGAAATATATCTATAATATCATTGCTAAATAGCGTGAATACTTTAAACAAAATTGATCTTTACTAACTTTTACTTACATTTATTATATTTAACTTTTGCTTTTGATGCATACATCTTATTTTGAAACTCACTTGATCATATTCATTACTTTCAATTCTATTTCAATTGAATGTGTTTCTTTTTCTTGTATAAAAACGTTTAAAAAATATCTCTTCCTTTACAGCTTTCAACGTACTGAGTCTGTGTTAAAGTCGACATCTGAAAAAACAGCATCAGTCTTTGGAAGCATCACTAGCGGCATTTCTTCGAAATTTTCTCAAATGAAAAATTCTGATTCGATGCGTTCGATTGAAGAGAAAGTTGGTTCGGCCTATGAGAACGTTAAAGTAAGCTATGAACACAACAATTTCTTATGTCAACATCCGGTAACTACATTTCAATATTAATCTTCTTAATTACATTAATCGTTCAATTTTATAAATAGTATAAATTATTTAAAAAGATGTTACAATTCGTTTTATGAACTAATATTTAGTTCTTGTTTATTTCTCTGTTCTTGTGCTTTGTTTTTTGTAATTTCTCTTTATTCTTGTGTTATCATTTTTCAATCTACTACAAATCGCTTGGATCCTTTTTCGTCTGTGACTAAATGTACATTAATATAATCTACGTTAACGTGATCATCGTCCCAACGTTGCTGTCTTCGTTATTATATAGACAAAAGTATCCACTTCTCGATCCGGTTCAGTTACGAGCTTCCCTGATGGTTTACATGAAAATAATATTTCATCTGGTCTCAATTCGCCAACAGATTCTGTTGGAAAGTAAGAAATATTAATGTATTAGGCGATAAATAGAGATATTTTGATTCCAATGGGGTTAGTACTGCTGGCAGATGATGTTATGAAAAGAGCATTCGATAAGCATTAATGTCCTCATCAATCAATCTCATTAATTGATTGATGAATAAATGACAAGAGATCGCCGTACATGTTTACTATACTGCATAATTAATTAATTAACGTTAAAAACTAGCGTTCATTCATTATTTGTTAAAATACGCAATGGAATATAAATGATAAACGTATTGAGTTGTTTTATTTTTACGAACTTATATTTGTGTTGAATTCAAGTGTTCATTAACTATACACGAAATTTTGTACCGGCAACTCTTCCAAAAAAAGCTATCTAATTAAGATTATCAACGTGGTTGTTGCAGGAATTTTTCTATATTTTTATATGCATTACTATAAAAGCCTCTATATGTAAAACAAACAAAACAAAACAAAATTGATAAAAAGAATTGATTGATTAATTGTCAAAGTGTCGCAATTTTAAAACTAAATTAAATGCTTCTGTATAGCAGTAATACATTCGTAGCTTTGTATAAGTAAATTATGAGATGATCTTATTGATTACGCTCTGATATAAAGTATAAAACTTCTCCTTCATTTCTTGTTCTTGCTGATTCTTATATAAATAATAACTTTGTTCACCTTTCGAAATTTTTCATAAATTTTCAACTGATTTTGTTAACTACAAGTTATCTGTTTAATCAATGTGCAGCTAATTAAAATTTTATACAAAATAGTTATTTTATTTCTTCATTGACCCCAAAATTGTTTCTAATCAATTCTGATTTCATTTGATTCTTAGCATTACATCTTACGAGGGGAAAGGGGTGGAAGATTCCAATAATCATTTAAAAAAGGGAAGCAGAAATTGAAAAAGTTTATCAAAAAATAGAATATGTAAAAGCCTTGTAAAATCGGTTATTGTTTTTATATTCTTCCTTACTGTATTTTTAATAAAAATAATATACTTGTATGCCTATCAAAATTGCCTTTAAGAAATATAATAAAGAGCTATTTCTTTGTAAAGAATTTTGTTTAAATATTTAGCAATCGATAATATTGTAGTTGCCTGATCGTAATCACTCATATATAGTCAACTACTTTGAGGACTTAGCTATTACATATTTCCTACTAAATATGAATTTACGTAGACTAATTTAATATTATACAATTTATATAACGCTCAAGACTCAATAGTGCACAGTTTCATAAAATGTGGTCCGTGTACGCATGAAACATTACCGTTATCATCCTAAAATATTCTGGATCCAGTCCTTAAAATCAAAATTTTGCTCCCAACTTGATCTCAGTTTGTTTCCATCGAGTTACTATCTTCTCAAGATCGTGAAAATAGTCGCCAGGGTGCTACAGCGGATACAGAAGTTAAGAGATGTGTAAAATTTTCTTAGCGTGTTGAGGCTGCCCATGTGTCAGACCATAATTCATGCCTTGGTTCTTCCTGCTAAAATTTCATTTTCATACTCAAACAATGCAACAAAAAATTGCTCGCTTTTAGGCGTTAAGTTTATCAAATCTTTGAAGTATAGGTGGCGCACCAAACAGCTTAACACAGCTGACTACTCCACAGCTGCTAACAATGTTGGCAAATGTTTTTTTATTGTTATTTCTCTTTTTTCGAATGTTATTGTTTTTTTTATTAAGACAACTTCCTTTTTCTTCAGCAACAATCAAAAGTCGAATGCGGGGAGAAAAAAATTATTAGTGCGTCGAAAATATTAAATCTTTTGTAATAAAAATCAAACGTGAAGCGTGAATGTGTGTTATCGAAACGTGGACGTAATATAGAACATCATAGTACTAACAAAATAAATAGGACCACGTTATCACAAACACGTTGGCTAGTCTATGCGTTGTTCCGCGTCGCTAAACAACTGACTCACCACTCCAGCCATTTTATACTTAGGGCATTATCATCATCGCCTTCGTCAAAATAATCCTGTTTCTAACAAACGCAGTATAAAATGCCACAGATTAATATAAATTGCATTAAGTCCATTGAACCGTCCATTATTGCCGTCTCATCAAGCACCTCAAACGACACGAGCGCCGCCAACACCCTAACTCCCACCACAGAAACCACTACCGCCATCAGTCCAGCTCCATCACCGGCAGATGATGCAGACTCCTTTAAAAATTCCAAAGATTCCTACCTGGAGGCAGCGCGTTTGATACTTGTGTTGCTCGACAACGTTTTACACGAACCAGCGAATACGAAATATCGTTCGATACGACTGGAGAATAAGATAATCAAAGAGAAACTCTTATCGTTGGCGGGTACTGCGGAATTGCTAGAAGCTATCGGATTTGTACGCAACGATACTGAGTATTCGCTTCCGCTGAATGTTCCGCTACAACAGATTGAACAATATCGTAAAATATTAAAAGAGCGTCGCGAGATATGGCTGAAGGGAGATAGTTTTACGAAGGCATCAGCGAAAATATCCAACGCAGCAACATTAGAGACCAACAATAGCAGTGACAGCAGCAATAGCAATGGTTTAGTTGGTAAACGACGATCATTTGATGTAATTGATAGCTTTATTCATTTAATTTCAATTCGATTTCAGATCAAGCAATTATGGATAACTTTAGTAATTCGGATCAATCGGTGTCCGGAACGGATTGTAATAATAAACCAGTGAAATTTGTGTGCCCTTCAGTACCATATCGCCAACGTATTGCATTTCCGAGAGTATTGGTAAGTGTCTGACGATTGTAAGTCGTTGAGTCGTTTCAGTCGTTAAGTCGTTGAGTCGATAATGATCATTCATAATGGCATAATGTTCAGGTCAATTATGGTTTATATGACTAATTATGGAGAATATTCCTCCATTGGGCATATTCCTCTATTTCCTCTTAAATCTCTTTTAATACATACATAAAATAAATATGAATCATGGGAATATGAAATTTATTATTCTAATGATGAAATTTATTATTCTGATCATTTACAAATTTTAATGAGCATTGGATTATTTTTATTTTAATAATGACTTGTATGTACATTTGTTGGGCTCTGTATAATCACCTACATCATAGATCACAAACCTATGATAAGCGTGCCATAATTTTCACGAAGGAAAATGATCATAGCACTTGCAAGAGAAAATATTATTTTTATAAAGAAAATTTATTTTAGTAGTAAGTAATTGCAAAACGACAATTCGGCGTGGAGGAAAAAAATGGAGAGATTATTATTGTAGGATTTTCATCGAACTTTTATTATAATTATTTTAAATACGTGTGGCACGAACAAAGATTAAGATTCACAATCGCTGACAAATAATCCGTTTCTCTTCTTGCCTGCTTAAATGCGATAACGTCAGTCTATCATGGACGAAAAAATACAAGTCTATTTTAATTTAATCGTTAACTGAAATGCTAAAAAATGTTTTAATGAAATAACCTTTGAATATTTCGAAATACTCGCAAGAACCTTTTTTATAAAAAAGGGTTTGTTTGCTAATTTTAGAAATTAAATCCTTTTGGAGGCGTGGTGGGGGGTATGGTCGTGTAATTAAGAATAATCAGTCATTTTCATTAATATTTTAGCGTACTGTATGTACACCGGCTAGCGAAGGTTTTCCTACTGCGTAATTTTTTTATTTAATTGTATAAAAAATTGAAATATTTCAATTAAAATATTCTCAAAAAGAAAACAATATAATATTGTATAAATAAATAATATTCTATATATAATTGAATTGACTCAAATTGATTTCTTTTGCTAAAAATTGAAAATCATTCTAGAAAATAATAATAATTGTTTAAGATAATAAATCATAATAATAAAATAATTGTATTTTTATTTCTTAATTTTCTGATTTAGAAAACACAAAACAGATTTCTCCAGTCCTTAGAATTATATTCCGATGAGGTAATGCAATACGAGGATGAAAAATTGTTGGCTGCTGGACGTGATATGATACCGGTGGATGATTTGACTCATAGGGCCAGCGAAAAACTTATCGCCATCCAGCAATCGCTTACAGAAAGTAAAAGTTCTGAGAAAGAGCCCTGCATACGCGATCTGATACTAGTGGAGTTAGTGAATTGGTTTAATACGGAATTTTTCGAATGGATTAATCATATGCCGTGCAAAGTATGCGGCAGTGAGGAGAATCGATTACGACGTACCGAAACAGAAGATGATGTACGGGTAGAGATTGGTCTCTGTTGTGGCCAGGAGACAAAATTTTATCGTTACAATGATATTTCGCAATTGTTGGTAACGCGTCAGGGGCGCTGTGGTGAATATGCCAACTGCTTTACGTTTCTATGCCGTTGTATGGATTATGATGCACGCATAGTGCATTCATTTTTCGATCATGTCTGGACTGAGGTTTCAATTCGTTTTCTTCAATTTTATTTTAATTCGCTCTAATACAATTTTACTGAAACTGATTAGATTTCTTCCAGGTTTATTCAGAAAGTCAAATGCGTTGGCTGCACGTTGATCCTTCTGATAATGTGGTGGATTCACCACTAATGTATCAACATGGCTGGAAACGTCATATCGATTATATTTTTGCCTACTCGAAGGATGATATACAGGATGTGACGTGGCGTTATACAAACAATCATAAGCAAATATTAGAATACCGTAAACTTTGTTCTGAAAAAGAATTGATCAATACCATTCTTGCTATTCGACGGAAGCGGCAGTCTCAGTTTTCAGAAACTCAGAAGAAGTTACTTAGTCAACGCAGCATGTTAGAACTAATAGAATTAACTGTGGAAAGGTAGAATTGTTTTTGCAGAATTGAGAAACTTAATAATTTGTTTAATTGTATTGTTTAGGAAACCAACGGAAAATGAATTAAAAGGGCGAAGCTCAGGAAGCTTGTCTTGGCGGCAATCACGTGGTGAACACACTTTTAATGAGGTGAAGTAAATTAATAGGATTATTTGAGCTCATAACATATTTCAATTCGTCACTTCTTCATGCTTTAGATATTTGTATTTACTTTAAATAACACCGAAATCGAAGCCAAACAATTTAATTTGCGGTACTCCTGTGCTGCCGATATCTATGAGCGCTATATTAAAGGTGGGGTTATTTAAAAACATCAATACTAAAATTTTAAAAATATACAAATATTAAAACCTGATGGGATTATAATCGTATAATTTCCTTAGATAAGAGCACCCATCAATTAAAAGTACTCAACACTTATAAAACTTGGCAAAGTGCTCAATTTTCTTCAAAGAATATTCTACGGAAAGTGGAGCGAGATTGGAAAATGGTTTATTTGGCTAGAAATGGTAATGATTGCTTGTGGTTTATTAATAAACGTTTCTAATTATTAATAATGAATATTCATAGAGGATAGTGACTATGCGGAAATTGTTTGGAAATTTGATTTCAAATCTTCAAAATTGAAAGTAAAATCGTATACGTTAAATTTGGAACATAAAACATTCGGCGATGGCAAGATTGAAGTTAGCATTTGCAGAGCAGATGGTGAAAATAATATCGAGGGAGCAATGGAGTTTCTGATTAAAGCCAAATTAACAGGTGGAAAAGGCGATGTTTCATGGCAGCATACGCAATTGTTTAGACAGAGCTTAAACTCTAAAGAATTTCCTTTGAATTTGCAAGTGGAACTAATGTAAAAAACCAAATGATAAGAATGATAAGAAATCACGGAATAATAAGATTTTATCACACGAATTTTTATACCAGATGATCACATTCGAAACTTTTCTAGGTTCAATTTTGTGATTAAAAATTTTAGGTCATTATTGTCAGATACTTTAAAGAATAGACCTTACTTCTTATGATCTAATGGATTAGGTCAAAAGTGAAAAATGTGTCCAATATATTTCAGTTCGCGATATTTTACTTAACTACTGGTTTTCTATAAGCCAGGATTTCAAAATATTTAGAATATGAAAATATTTCGGTATCAGTAAATATTATAAACAGTTATTGCTTTTTTGATAAATAGCTTTGATTTAATTAACTAATTTTGTAAAGGGAGGATAAACAAAATCTGAACATTTCAGATTAACGGTTCAATACTATAAAGTAAACACAAACGTTTTATTTTACCAGAAACCCTTTATTTGTATTGCATACATAAAATATGTGTATGCAACCGCCTAAATGCGGTATATTTTTATAAGATCTACGCGCATATGTGTTTTTAGGAATAAGTGATTTTATAAAAATAAATGCAAATTTTTCTAAAGTTAAACTTGTTTTCTTTTTAGAAAAAATTGTTCTGAAAAATAGTATATTGTGTAAATGAAACTGAATTACACATGACAGGTATTACTACTTTTAATTTTTTAAACTAATTTTGCTCACTATTTACTAACTCAAACCACTGTCTCATGGCCTCACTAAGCACTAAAGGTAATTGATTTAAATCACGTACGATCACATAATATGGAAATGGAAAATCGTCTAAATAGCATTTAATATTGATACGTTTATCAGGAAGTACTTCCATGGCTTGTATATCCAAAATAGAGTTCTAGAGAAGAGATAATTGATTATAATTATTTTAATCGAAGTCTGTAAACCATATAAAGAATTTTACTGACCTTATTTTCGGGATTATCAATGATTATGTATACTAAAAACATACGTTGCAAACGAGCAAGTTTAATTGAATTTTTAACCTGAAATTCAAAGAGAATAAATAGAAAAAATTCATCATCGTTTATTGGGGCATTGCAATTACCTTCATTTTCCCCTCACTAAAGATATTACGTCCATCACTCAATATCAAAAGTAGATTCTCGAATATACCATTATCTGAACCCAGTGATCCTTCTTCGCTATTAATGATACGTACGAAATCTAACAGCTCAGCAATTCTAGTTTTTTCTTGTGCAAATGTTAGAGCATTTACTAATTTCGGCCCATCTAATTGTTCCGTATGATGAAGCACGATTTTTGATGTTTCACCAAAGGACACTATACTCAATCGGCCACTCTCGAGTAGTGTTAGAGCTTGTGCTACAAGCGAAATTGCTTCGAGTGTTAGAGTTTTTGAATTATTGTGATGCATTGATTTGGAATCATCGATTGCTATTGTAATTTTATAATCACGCTGTGCCGGTTTGGTACGTCGCAACCAAATTTTGTCTTTGCGGAATTGAGAAGCAATATACGGAATTATTTTCTTCATATTAATGCGACGTCCTGTACGATAGTCCCCTTTCAGTCTTGTACATTTTGTGGGTTCCAATATAAGTCTTAATTGTTCGCAGAGCTCTCTTGCATTCTGCAACATACGATTTGATATATTCTGCCACTGATCATAGGCATCATGTTCAGGATTATTAACGATTTTGTTGTTAATTAATTGCTGTTGGTACATTTTTCGTAATTCTAGTGTCTCTAAAGTACCCAACTCTTGAGCATTCGTTGCATTTTCTACAAGAATATCGCGGCTAAAAAATAATGACTTATTATTAATCAATATGGTATAAGGAGAATCAAATCTAGCTAAACTTTTAACAAATATTTCTTTTAATTATTAGACTAATTTTAGCAGCGTCAAACAGTTCTACTTACATACAATGCGCTGTCGTCTCATTACTTCGCGGTACTGTAGCTGTGGCAACAATCTCTCCATCAATTTCCATCTGCTCCTCCTTTGCTTCACCTCTTTCTTTAGTTTTTTCTGATTTCGATGATATTTCAGATTTTTGATCGATCTTTTCGGCTGAAATTTCTTCGGGATTGTTCTCTTCCGTTTGATCTGGAGTCTCTTTTGTGTCCGATAGTTCTTCAGTACATTCTTCCTCATTCATATTATCTTCTTTATTTTCGTCTTCCTCAAGATTTTGAACTTGCTTTGTTTGTTCTTCAGTGGCATTATCCAATGTAGTTTTGTCACTGCTTTTTGGCTCCTTAACATGCTGATATTCTTCGGATTCCACTTCCATTTCCTCAGGAGTCTCTGTATCCTCGTCGGTGTCTTTGGTATCACTAAGTTTGTCAACGGTTTTCAATTGCTTTAACTGATTTTTTTCAGCTTCGCCTATTCCAGAGAAAAGCGTTTTAAAGTTTTATACGATATATTCAAATTTCTTTATTTTTACCGAGGGTACGGTCTTCATCTGTGCGACCTTGTTTGCGTTTTTCATCCGTTTTACCTTCGGCTTTAGGTTCGTCATGCGCCATTGTTTCGTTACTTTCGCTTATGCCTTGATGGCCATTATCAGTCATCTTTTAGTAAGATATAAATATGATAAATAATGAGATAAAAATATATAATTTTAGTCATTCTTTTAGTCATTCAAATATCTTCTACTTACTTCGTTTTCAGCTTGTCCTACGCCATCCCTCTCCTCCCCAGTATCCTGATCATCAAGTTTTTGTTCTTGCTTAACATTTTCGTGGTCTTCATTATTTTGCACTTGATCAGCTGAACTCATATTTTCTGTTTCTGGCATGGATTGAATATTTTCTTCGGTACTCTTTTTATCCTTAGATTCTTTATATTCTTCATTTTTTTCTAAACGGTTTTCATCTGGTTTTTCTTCATCTTCGACATCTTCCAAACTACCATGTTTCTGTGTGTCCACTTCATCCTCTTGTTCTTCTTCTTCTTCAGCTTTTTCTTGTAAATCATCTGCCGGGTCTTGGGGATCTGCTGACATTTCTTTATCTTCAACTCGTTCTTTACCTGCTTCCTGTTCTTCTTCCTCGTCAGAGTCTGATGACGTTTCTTCATCACCTCCAGTGACCTTCTCGTTATCAGCTTTTTTCTCTTCCTCTTCCCCATTTGTTTCTTCCGCAGTTTTCATATTCTCCCGCATTTCATCAATATCGAATGGATTATTGTCTGGTTGTTCATTATCGTCCTCTTCCTGTTCATCTGCATTGTCCATATTGGTCAAATCCATTTCCTCAGGTTCTGGCGGATCTTCCAGTTCATTGTGATAGGGATTTATTTGGTCTTCATCGATTTCCGTGTCTTTTAAATCATCTATATCTTTGTCTTGATTTTTCTTATTATTGGGCTCGTTCGTTGCATCCAAGGCATCCTTGTTGTGCTCATCTGGTTTATTTGCACTCTTATCATTTTTACTATTCAAATCATTGTGAGAATCGCTTTCGTCTTTGGAACCCTTACCACTATCCTCCTCTTCCATATCATTTTCTTTTTCCTCATCATTTTCTTTCTCTGTTTCTTCGTCATCTCCCCAAATTTGTTCATCCAGTTTATCAGCGCCCTCTTCAGTTTCACCCATTTCTTTATCAAGATTTTCTTCTTCCTCCGATTCAGCATTGTCGTCATCATCTTCTGGCTTATCCACGTCCTGCATTTTCCCCTCAAAATCCTCACTCATTTCAATTCCTTTCTCTTCTTTACAATCATTATTTTCTTTGCCATCATCTTCTTTCTCACGATCTTCCGGACGTTTGGCATCATCCAATTGATCTTCCGAATCGATTTTATCAGAAGCATCCTTTTCACCCGTACCATCCTCAAGACCAAAGCCTTGACCTTCCTTGTTCGATTCTTTTTTGGCTTCGCCTTCTTCATCCTGCATCAAATCGGCCGGAACACAGAAACCTTTAGTGATTATTTCTAAGAAAACTGTTAGCATTGTCGATAGCATTTTAACGGTTATTTTGTGAGCACTTAATTGTTGATACAGATAGTATTCGTTCAGCAGCTCGTATTGTTCGAGAAGAGGAATTATTGAGGTGACTTTAAGCATATATAATAATTTTTCATCCGAGCTAGGGGCGTGTTTAAGCGATAGCAATACATTCGACATTTTAGATATGATGCAATCGAGATTTAGAGTTTCGGAATCGGCGACTAATTCGTCTAGCAGACGTTTTTTCAAATGCTGACTCTGAATAATATCATCATCATCATCATCATCATTGCCAACTCCTTCCTCTGACACAGGTTCGTGAGGTTCATTTCTCAGTTCAGTTTTTTCTAATTGTTGACGATATTTTGTATAAAGCTTTTGCATTGCCAGGAGAACAGCATGTATTACATTCTCAAGCTCTTTTTCGGTGTTTGAAAAAGAGACCGTCACAGTTTCGGCGCATTTAAAATCGGCAACGGTTTTTTCTTTAATATAATTCAACAAATCATCGAGACATCGACAAATTGGCAAATATTCTCCATCAGAGTTCCTGCAACATTCTTGAATTTTCTTTATATCGTCAATTATCTTTTTATGCGTTCCATGATATCCGTCCAATTTATCAAAACTAATGAATTCCGATTCATTTCTGATCATATCCGTTAGACTATTCTTAGCTGCTTTCAAAATATCGTTAGAATATTTCGATATAGCAACAAATTCTTCGGAACCTTTTAGTAATGAACCTTTATTAATTGAGTTGGGCTGTGATAAAACATGATTCTCTTCATCCTGCTTTTCGGGTACACAGGCCAAGAGATAGTCGAACTGTTCGAAAACGTAGCGAATACGACTGAAAGATTCCTTCAGCACATCGAATATATTTTGCAATTTCAAAAATTCCAAATGCGATTCCTTCAGGGTCTTCGAGGCAGATATCTCAGCGAGCTTTCTAAGATTTTGTATTAATTGACGCAAATCGTATATGTCTTTAGTGGAAGTGGCTAAGAGGTGACGTTGATTTTGAGCTAGCAAAAACATTTCGACGGCTGTGCCTTTGATACGTTCAATATTCGGTTGTCCCAAATCGGCCAGAGACGAAGAAAGTGCGGCATTTTGCAAGAGGCGCAATTTAAAAGCACACTTAGCGAAATATTTATCAATATTTTCTGTAAGTTTAGAATACATGTCTTTATCTTTTTTCGTATTCAACATTGTCTGAACACAGAAGGGCGGCAAAGTAAAATCTTCAAATTCAGCACGCAACGTTAGTTCCAATAAGCCTTTCTTATAACTAATACCCAGTTGGGCGAGAGTTTTAAAAAGGTCACTTAAAGCTTTACGCTTTTGCTGCAAGATTTGTTTGGCTTCTAGTTTTTGTTGCGACCTCTCTCGACTGCGATCCACTTCCATTTTACGCAATTGATTACAGCGTTCTAATTGTTGACAGAAGAGATTTTCTAGGGCATGAACAAGTTTGGGATAGATGGCATTTGTGACAATTTCTTCGACAATATTTCGTGATTTACTGAAATACGTTCCGACTTTTTGCAGTAACGTTGCATCAGAAGTAGCTGTAACAACATCATTGTCATTAACGCAATGGAGATTGTTTGCGAATTTTAAACGCAAATTTTGTGGTGCAATGAAACTCTTCACGTCAATAAAATTATGCTTAAATTGCCATTCATAGTCCGTGTCTTTGCCCTTATCATTTTCAAAATTATAATCCCTTACGGTCGCATCTTTTGGCTGAAAGACGGGTATAATTTTTTGCTGCAATTGCAAACGATACTCTTTAAGGAATTTATTTAAATTACGATGAACTCGAGCAATATTATTGCGCATACTGAAATAGGATAAATCCTTATTATAGCTTTCGATCTTAACAAGCTCCTTCAACTTTTTCTCTATAGGTGTTCGCATAGCTTTCTTGGTGTCCTCAATTTCCTGCGCGAACTGGCTGAAGTATATTTGAAGATTATGTAAACCAGCTATTAGAATTCTTCTCTTCTCTTCAATTTGTAAAGAGTTCTGTTCCATGTTATGCAAATATAATTCAAAAGATTGTATCAGTTCTAATCGAACATGAAAGTCACCGTAATTAGATGATTCGACAAATGTTCGGAGGATACGAATTATATCGTGCACTTCTACTTCTGTTTTCTTTTCAACCTCATCTGTTTTATCTAAGCTTTCTCTCTCTACGAAACGTTTTTCTGCAGAATTTATATCTGTGTAAGAATTTTCAATTGCATTATCCTTTAGATATTGCTGAAGTAGATTGTACATAAAAAACCAATATCGAAAAGCTTGAACTTCGACTTGTTTCGAAACCTGAGAAAGACAATTACGCCAGAATTGCAACTCTAGCTTAGTCCATTTCTGCACATACTCAGCTACTTCGGTTTCTTCAGTGCGAAGGTTGTTGTTTTTATGCGCCACTTCATTCCAGAGTGAAATTTTTTGACGCAAAATTTGAAAACCTGTATTGAAACGCACCACCGGAGAAGTTGATGGTAGACCACGTATACGTTCAATGACGCGCAGTATGTCCAAGAGGCCAGCATGTTCTGGATATAAGTTAAGCTGTATCTGAACACGTTCCTCAATACGCTGTAAGATATCAGTACACGAAACAATTTCTGGAATATTTGAATCCTTGTAAAAATTATAGCAATCTTCATTCCTTTCCGGGAGCGTTAAATCATTAAGCAGTTGTTGTTGTAGACCAATAGCAAGACTAAAACTGTTATAGCATTCTTCATCAAGCCATTCGTTAAGACTTTTTTGATAATGTGCAAAGATTTTAATAAAGACACTCAAACGCTCTTTGAATGGTTCAATTATTTGTAAATGATTGTTTTCATTCTTTTCAGGATTCAAGGCTGTGCGGTAGTAAACATGTGTATAACGTTTTAAAATTTTTATGAAATTCTCCACCAGAAATGCATAGTCTTCATCACGTATGATGCGATTTTGTCGTGAAGTCTTCTGTTTTTGCTTATCCTTGAATTTCATTACTTTCTCTAAAGTGTATTCTTGAACGAAATCGCCGAAATCCTCTTGAACATTTGTTGGAAAGATTTCATCAATTTCCTGCAACTCGAGAAGTTCTTCATCTTCTGTTTGGCATTTAATCTTCGTGACGTAGAGACTTTCATCTTCAGCTTTCTTTCTACGATAGCGTTCCTCCTCCTCTTGCCATATTTGGTTGGATACATTAAAAGCAAAATCAAAATCACGAAATACATTCTCGGAAAGATTACATGAAACGGATGCGCTGTTACTCAATTCAGTTATTTTAATTTTAATTAATCTGGAATGATACAATGTTAATAACAAATAGGGATTTAGGTAGAAAGCAGAAGTGAGAATGTACTGAAATCGAGGGAAAATAAATTAAATTAATGAAACTTTTAAGAATCCTGAAACCGCAAATAAGAAATTCTATTCTCACAATTCTGCTTCTATTTTTAATATTAGTAAAGAAAATAATATGTACCTAAAGAAATCATATTCAGATCCTTCAATTCTGCTCAAAATATTAACAATTGGTGAGCTATTCTGGCGTATATCACTCGATGATTTTATGTCATAAAGCTCTAAAGTACGGGTAGTTGGAAATTGTGCAATATCAGCTAATAATTGATGCAGCTTTCCGCCATTATCGATATTCATAATTTGTGTCCTAGAGATCTTTGTTGAGGATATTGCAAATGCTTCCTTAAGTTGTATTAAAATAACTTTGAAACCCTCGAAACCGGAACGTATGCGATTTAAAGAGCATTCCAGTGGTTGTACAAAATCTTGATAATAATCTACGTATCGTTTGAGGACGTGATAGAGAAAATGTCGTGTATTGGTAAGCCATAGTTCGATTTTATTTAAAGTCTCACTGCAGGATTTCAAATTATTAAAATCAACAAATTTTGAATTGTGAAGGGAGGACCAACAATCCCGAGCATTCTCAATAAGTTTAAGAAGTGCTTGTGGCTCACAATTGGTGAGCAAGAAGTGTTTTATATCCTGTACTAAACTACTGTAGAGACATTGTTCGGGGCGTAGGGCCAACTTTTTCGAAAATTTCTCTTGACGCCCATTCAAAACTTCAATTCGATTTACAAACGAAGCGTACAATTCTTCACCGAAGTGCTTATACTTCATAATGATACGCATAAAGTCATAGACTGTGGTAAGAGTTGTTAGACAATTAATATCTTCTATAACATATATACTTTTCAATCGATTCTTTTCGACCGGATCAATGAGCGGAGTAAAATTGAGCAGACAGACCTCGATAGATCCAATGAGAGCATTCCACAAGGCAATATCGTACTGATTGCGTCGGTACAGTATTGAAGTATGCACTCTCAGTTCGTCATTGATTTGATCGTTAGTTAGGGTTGATATAGCAGATGTCAGTGCTTGAATAAGTTTTTTAAAGGCTTCGTCATTGTAATCAGTGACATTTTCGGTTTCCGAAGTACCGCAAAGTTTTTGAACACAGTTAACTTCTTTGAGTAGCTTCTTGGCATCTAATTGCACAGCATTACGATTACGAAGCCGCAGACTAAAATTGCTACACATTAAGAACGAGTTGTGCCACACTAACTGACGCATACTCTGTAAAGAATGTTTCCATTCGGTGAGTTCTTGTAGAGGAACTGTTTTAAGAACGCCATCATGATTGCAGAGTAACATTCGCAGCAACTGTATAAGAGCGGGTCCATTATAGTTATAGGCGGATGTTATATCATCAGAGCAATGAAGAACTTGGGTACATTCTGAACGTTGCGCTAAATCATTGAGTTGTAAATGAATGACCGCATTGTCGATTAAACGCTTAAAAGAACTAATACTACAATAATTGCCTCCGAGACAAGTCATTAAATTATCAAATTCCTCAGCACTTGTTACATTTTCCAAATGCTTGCTAAGCGTGATCCATAAGTTAATGAAATTTTGATATCCTGGAGCTTTCAAAATTTCTAATAATTGTAGAGTTTCGATATGTAATGACGGTATAGCTTCATAGTAACTTTTATTTAATATCTGTTCATTACTGATGTATTCTTGTTGGGGACTGATTAAAATAGCTGCCATACATTTATTCAGGAAGTACTCGCGCAACGGTAACATTGCTAGTTCCAATTCTTTGGGTTTGTCGGTAAATTCTTCCGAATTGAGGGCTTGTTGTATAGTATTTAAATCCGTTCGGAAGTCGTCTACGTCAAAACAGCTTTCGAATGTATTTGCGTTTGAATTTTTTAGATCTCTATTAGAAGTTACGAACTTTTGTAATGCCATTTTCAAATCATCCGGTAGATAATCACCATTTGCAGTAACTATATCGCTGTCTTTAAAATTGTAATTGTATTTGGTTCCTGTTGCAAGCTGTCGCAACCGGGCACGACATTTTGCAGCTTCGGGAGTTTTCTGGACTGCAAATTTCTTAAGGACAATTTCGGGAGGATAACTACCGTAGGACGGAATAACACTCAAGGCACTCTCTAAATTTTGAGTCATTGAATGAAGCAAGACCTGAAAAAAGTATTCAATAACTTAGATTCCTTTAAGAATTTTCTTTAACCATATAAATAATTGAGTGTCCAAGTGTTCACTATTATGTATTAAATACTATATGTAAGGCGTACAATTTTTACCTGATCTTCCATGTAAAATGGCTGAAAATCTGTAAAACGTTTCGTATAAGTTTTACGTAATAAATTTAGCGGTTGTTTTCTATTCGATATAAACGTGTTTAATTTATGTAAACTGTTTTCAAAATCCTTATTGAATTGATAATTCGGTATCATCTTGAACAACATCCGTAGCAAATGCTTCTCCAGCCATTTAAAATGCAGCAATAACTTATCAAAAACATCTGCATTGATTTCATTAGCCTTAAAAAGCTTTTGCTCGGATGACTTTAATAATCGATTAAACCATAAAAAATTGGTAATTGTTTCTGTGTATGTTTGCAAATCAACGCCTTTTGTAGCCTCTTTTAAATCGGTATTTATAACCTTTTCCAGACTTCGAATAAACGTGGCGAAGTTTTGAAGAAAGGAATTCTTTAATTTATCCACGATTGTGCCTTCACTGATTGCTTGAGAATAATTGAAAGCACTAATATCTTGTAACTTTAGCGTTTGATATTCAATAACTGGAGCCTCTGATATGATCAAGTGAGCTAAGAGTTGGATGCTTAAACTGTAAGCTCTTTGAATTGTTGAACTCATAAATTCACAAGCGGAATAGTCTCGAAGACGCGGAAATAGTTTGGTATTCCAAGGCAAGGCTGGAGGCAGTATTAGCTCAAGTGATTCTTGGCAATATTGTATATTATTGTAGAAGTTATGCGAAAGTTTTTGTAAACTTGAAGATTGAATCGATAATAAATCTGTGATATAGCCGTTACGCAATTTTATATCTTCCATAGACGAGCATTCGTATAGCATATATACGTAAAATTTAATGAGATTTTTAATAGAAATTGATTTGAATTTGTAAGTTTTAAAAGCGCTGAAGAACTGGCTTAGTATGCTTTGTGCAGTTTCTATATTTTCATGTTTTATTAGAATTTTCAATGGCTCTAATTGAAGTTTTATTAATGTAGTAGTATTTATATTCTCGCAATTCAATATAATATTCGTTAATTTTTGATCGTTTGGATTATTCAAAGATTCCGCCGTAAATCGTTTGGTTTCTTCTAAAACAATTTCGCGCAATTTATTCTGATAGAAAGCCAGACCATAACCCAATAGATCCATACTAGCTGAATACACATAAACTTCCATGCCACTTATATATATGGCACGATCCAACGCGTAACCAATACGTTCGTAGGCTGCTGTTAAGCCCGCGAATTGAGTTAAATGTGAAATCGTATAAGGATTGATTTCAGTAAGTTCCACTATACGCTCGTGTATCTGAAGAATGCAGTTAACGGCAGCTATATGCGCTACACCACTAATATGTATAATATGACGCATATCATCCACATCATAAGCGGTTTCCTTGGTTAACGCTAGTTCAACACAACGATTACGCATAGCGCGTGATAATTCACCATTTTTAGGATCTAGTGTTAGAAATGCTCTGAAGTTTTCTGCTTTATCGACTATTTCAGCTGTGTCTTGAATGGTAACACCTTTTTCGGATATCATTAATCGGCCGTTGGGCTCAAATACAGGATTCAAGCGATCTAAGACTGCCGAGGAGCAGAGATTAACATGTTCTAAGTTGATATAGTGACCCAGTTTGAGAGCCTGTACGATTTTAGAATCGACCCATTCAAATGAACCGCCTGTATTTAGTGATTCAGCCGTTTGTATCTTATTTTTTAGACTATTAAGTAAATGTGCCAGTTCTTCAAGTTTCGTGATGTTGGTCTTCAGAACGGGCGTCGGTATTGATTTTGTTGATGGGGCGAGGTGATACGAATGTGAAAGTTGTTCAATTACAATATTCAACAGCTGTATACGCTTCCGGAATGTATGCAATTCTTCCGAAGTAATCGTTGAAAAATTATCGAGTTCTGAAAAAAATGATGAAGTTTTAATTTAATTTAAAAAAATAATTAAGAAAAGTATAACGTTTCTACTTTGAAAACTAACTTGGTTTTTCTTTTGTCAATTTATTATAATTATACCAGGCTTTTAATAAATCAGCCAAATTCGCTCTGAAATTGTCGCACAGGATCTCATTTTGGATATAGATGTATAAGTAATTTTCCACATTTCTTGAAATGCTTTCTAAATGACGATTTAAATCAATCTGGAAATAATTTACGAATAAATAAAAACATTGTCAGCACATCCTCAAAATGTACCTGTTGAAAACTGCCCGTAACGGAATCGTCGATAGAGTCTGTATGACATAATTGATTGGAAAGCGAGCATAAAATATTAATTAATTTAGTCTTGCCCGCATCTGTTGGACCACAAAGAATAACCGGTTTGTCCATGTGGACACATTCAATTAAATTCTTCAGATATTCACGTTGTGAGGCGAGTAAAATCGGAGCCTGCGATTTCGGCTTAATTGATCGTAATGATGACGACGTTAATTCAGATGTTCGTTGCAGGACGATATCATTTAAGTATATTTTTTCATCTGTCCAATAGAGGGCAACGTCTTCCGATAATGCATTTAAATGATTGGCATCGCAATTGAAAACCGTTGAAAAAATATTGCGTATGAATAGTTTATCATGAGAGGAACGCATTCGTTGACAATACACCAATTTCATACGCTCGTATAGAGTAAGAAGGAATTTTTGAAATTGTTTCTCAAATAATTGCGTTGATATAGTGGGATCCGTACATTCTTCGTGTTGGCTTTTGGAAATAAATCCTGTTTCCGGATGAATCAATAAATCACACCAGCGTAAAATATCACGTAAATTTATTTCGTAAGGTCCACCTTGATAACCGAATTCCATATTGGTGATGCCACGATCAAGACTTTCAGAAAATTTAACCATACGCTCCGAAAGATCAAATACGAAGAAGGTTTTATTATTACGATTAGAATCTGCTGAGGTGAATTTGAGTAGATCCATTTTTTGAGATAATTCGAAAAGACTATAGTGCTCTATATCTTGAACTACAGCGTTCTTTAATATTACTAAGAAGCTCGATTGTAATTGCTCGAAGTATTGGCTGTATTTTCTATTGATTACATATAGCATATCATCGTTGGTAAGATTACGTAAATAGGCTTTATTGAAACGATTAAGAAATGATTGCGGCAGGCCCTTCCGACCACCACCCTGTCGTAGGGGATTCTGGCAGGCGAATATTCTAGTTTTTTGATTCAATTGGAATGTTTTGTTAAGCTCTGGTATGAAAACTTCACCGCGATGATCAAGTATGGCATTCAAACCCTCGAGCACGGATTGAGGGGCTAAATTTAATTCATCTAATAAAATCCAAGTATTTGGTGCTTTTAATGCCGCTAGCAGAGGGCCATCGCGCCAAACAAATGAGCCAATTTTGGTATCTGAAACCGAAGCTTCTTCAGCTGTTGAGTATGCATTCAAAGCATTGTCTTCTACAGGTAGATCGGTACCAAAGAGATCTGCTAAATCTGTATGTTCACAGAGATTAATGCGAACAATTTGATAACCGATTGTTTGAGCAATACTTTCTACAATTGATGTCTTCCCTACACCAGGCGGACCCTCCAGCAATACGGGTTTTCGCAGTGATAAGGCCGAAAGTAAACGAAAGAGATTCTTTTTTGTGGTTGGAACATCAAAGAGAAAATTTTTATCTTGATGAATTTCATTGGTTTCTACGAAGAATGGCTTGATACCAAATCCATTATCTTGTAATACCACTTCTGTGCCACGCTGTTCCAGTAATTCTTCCCATGTAAATTTGGTATTCATTAGAATTTCTGATTGTTTTGTTGCATATTCAATTATTTTCCTCTTGAGTAGTTCTAATGCTTCAGGAGATTCGAAAGGTAGCATTTCTAGAGCATCTAAAAATACGGTCTCTAAACCAAAAATAGCTCTTCCCGCGAAGTTTAGGTTTTTATTGTTAACCATATATTGTGCCCAAGCAAGTATGTCTCGTACCGAATATTTGAACTTATCAATGTGGTCTCTTATAAAGAATACAATATCTACAATATATGTGGCAACTTTTAAGATATCATCTTCTCCTTCAAATGAATTGCTTTGAAGAATATAGTTATATGCTATATGTATAAGATCTTCTCGAGAATCTGATGGCTGACACCAAATTTCCGTAAAGCGATTACGTAAAGCCGGTGAAAGTTCTTTCTTACCGAAGTCACCACCTGGATTCATAGTTGCCAGGAATTGGAAACCATTCGCGGCCTGCACGAGAAATTCCTGTTCTATTCCTTCGCTACCTTCTCCAACAATTCCTCCTTTCTCAGCCAGGAGAACAGTACGTTCAGGTTCTAGGACACAATTCAAGCGTTCTAGAACCGAATCTTCTGCTAGAGAAATTTCATCAGCCATAAAATAAGACCCCTCTTGCATTGCATGGATGAGCGGCCCATCAGCCCATTCAAACAACTTGTTCGTTTGTTCAATACTTTGCTGTCTACATGGTCTCAATCCACCCAAAAAATCAGCACCTTCCGTATGCATGTGGCAATTAAGTATACGCAATTTTACTCCATGAAGGCTTGCCAACACCTGACAGACCGTGGTCTTACCACAGCCAGTAGGTCCAACAAGAAGAACTGGTTCATTGAACTGTAGAGCCTTTGCTGCAAGTACAGCCATGCGCGTCATTGGTCTAGTCCACACAATGTCGGTGCGTTCTTTAAAGGTTTTGAGAGCATACAAAATATCCTGCGTTACAGGAGATATTTTATTTGAATAAGCATCAAACAAACAAGCTAGATCAATGCGTTTTTTAAAATTGTGGTATAAAGCCTCTTCAATGATTTCTATTTCTGCCTGGGTGCGAACTTTGGCGGAAAGAACTAGATAGCCTTCTTCAATTAGATGTTGATTCCAATCGTATTTGCCATCCTCTAGAAGTTTCTTGTCGGCGTATGTATAACGATTGCCCCAGCGAAAGAGATCACGTAACGTGAATACATTTTTTGCCGTCGTGGTTTTACGATTCTTTTGTAATTCAGACATGCATAGAACCATTTTCTTGGCATAAGATTGTGGAATTTTACAACGTTGTTCTAAAATAAGTTCCAGTTCTTGGCGAGGTATTTCCGCAAAATGCAGTTCTATAAAGCGATTCTTAAAAGCACGTGATAAGGTTTTCCGACCACCGTACAATCCCGGGGGATTTTGCGTGGCGAAAAGCATAAAATTTGGATGAGCTCGAACAAGAGTCTGAGTTTCTGGTATAAAAAGTTCCCGATTATCATCAAGCACTCGGTTGAGAGCTTCCAAAATGTCTGTGGAAGCCAAATTAAGCTCATCCAAAATAATCCAATATCCATTACGCATGGCTTGTACCAGGACTCCTTCCCGGAAGATCAATTTACCACTGCAGTCTGCAACGTACGTACCAATATATTCCTGAAGATCCGTGTGTTCGTGATTGTTGATACGTACACAGTGATTTCCACTACGTTTCGCAACGTATTCAATTAAACTAGTTTTACCAGCACTCGTAGGACCCTGTAGTAAAATTGGTAATTTGCCAATTGATATAATACGAGCTAAGTCTTTCAGATTGCTTCGAACACTTTCTGTTAGAATGTAATGTTCGCAATCTTGAAGAACTCTGGAGCCTTGCTCTATCCAATACCCTTCAAAATTAAGGTAGTTTTCACCAGGCTTTGGAATGGACTGCATTAGTATTGCTTTGGGATTGCTTAATAGAAGTTGCTTGATTAATTCCAGAACCAACTGATGTGACCCGGGATCCAATTGTGTTAAGAAACTCATACAAAAGCTTTCATATAGATTCCGGTCAATAGAACCGCAAAGATTTTTGGAACAAATTCGTAAAGCACGGCAAAGAGTACGGAGAGAAAACACAGGTCGATTACCTAAACCATCGTTTAGTTCAAGCTTTGAGAGTTCTGTTAACTTTTTGTAGAGCTTAACAATATTAGACACGCTTTTATTTTGTATGCCAGTATTGGCCAAGTAATCACTTATCAGCAAGGCCAAATCAGCTTCAGTGGTAAGTTCATCAACGAAAAATTCAGTAAAACGATTCCGTATGCTAACCGAAAGGTCTTTCTTCCCAATGTCCGTGTTAGGATTCATGCAGGCAAAAATACGAAATTCCGGATGTCTTTTTACTGGAGTCATATCGCCCTTCTCAAGAAGCACCACCGAACCATCAGGCTCAAGTATAGTGGAAAGACATTCAAGCGTTTCTGTAGAGGCTAAGTTAATTTCATCAAGTAGTATCCAGTCACCATTCTGAATACAATTTACCAATGAACCGGGAATGAAGGCGAATGAAATATTGATTGATTTTGCCAGTTGGGCATTCAATTTCAGTAGCTTTATACGTAAGTCTTGCCAACGAGGTAGATACTCAAGCTCTTTTGGACGTAACATATTTTGCGTTGCTTTCTCAAATACGGAACTAACAACTTTAAGCATCAATTTTATAATAACAGCATAATTGCCTTGATTATAGCATATAGCAAACTTATTCAAGAAAGCCTCATTCTTCGCCAGATTGAAAGTACGACGAAAGAGTAATTCGAATTCATTTCGTAGTGGCGTTACTACATAGCGTAAATCAACTGGCTTAAAGCCTCCTAGGAGGTCGGAGACATCAGATTGATTATTCATATTGACAACAACCAGCTTATGATGTGTTCGTTGCGCTAAATATTGAACTGCAGAAGTCTTCCCCACACCAGTTTCCCCTACCAAAAGCACTGGCTCTTCGTGGGCTACAGAAACTGCAACTCTTTCGAGTAGGCAAGAAGCAAGGCGAGTAAAAGAAAATGTAGCACAAGGACCTTTCGGAGTAACTTGTGAAGCCACTCGTTCAGAATCTTTTGAAAGTTTTATGCGTTTTTGAGCACAAGTATCCAAGTCATCACTCGAATCCAAAATGGCAAAATCTGTTCCCAGGGTGAATTTTATATTTAACTCTGCTCGTCCAGCTTTAATACCTTCCCGATCGAATATCACTTGCGGTTTGTATTCGTTGGCCAGGAATTCACAACGTGATCGTATAATGCCTAATTTTGCCCCAATGCTGCAAATAAGTTTAGTCTTTTCTTTTCCTTGCGGCAGGTATGAACAAAAGATATCGACTGCATTTTGAAAAACGAAGTAAGCGCATTCAGAACTCGTAACCGAAAACATAGGATTTGAGCGCTGACACAATTTGATAAGATCACGAGTTGAAACTAAGCGACCTGAATTGATAACATTCGATGTCACCTGTTCAAATGGTAACGCTACATACGGTTCCGTAGTATCAGCTTTTTCAGAGGCAAATATTTCTTGCTGCCGCAAATTGTCTGCGGATGTATGATCACCGCTCGAGAAAGTAAGGAAAACATCCACAATACGATTAGATATTGTTGCTAATTTTGGATAATTGCAGCTAACAACCTTACAGAGTTCATTGCGCGATAACGGTAAAATATTGATGGTGTAGAGATACTTCTCTAGTAGAGTGTAAAGAGATTTTTGGGTGTTATTACTTAGGGTAGATTTGTTGGTTCTGAAACAATAGATCATAACGTTTTATTTTCAAACGATAACTACGATAACGATCAAATATTCGTTATGGAATTCAGTTTGCAAAGAAAATAAAGAGAGAAACTTACCGTACGGTAACAAATAATTGGAAACCGGGTTCTATTTTTATGTTCTCTCTAAACCCAGGGACGCTTAAAAAATTATTCTCCAACAAATTGCTTAAAATTGTAAAAGTGTCTTGAGTGGCTGAATCCAAATCTTCCAAGAGTAACCAATAACCATTCATAACAGCCTAAAGTGAAAATGATGACTTCCAATTATTAAATTATTAATAAAGGAAATTGCTTTACGAACCTGTGTTAAAACTCCAGGTGACCAAACAAATTCACCAGGCACATCAGTGCAACGGTATTGGCCAAGTAACATTTTACTATCAGTTTGATCACCGAGTTGTATCCGCAAGAAACCATTAGAATTGTTTACCATTCTACTTTTCTCTTGCTTCTCCAGAATTCCTATCATTTCCTCAACGAGGTCTGGTGATAGAGTTTTCCTTTTTTTGCTAGCATTTGTTTCTAAACGACTAGAGATTAGGTCCTTATGGATATTTTCTTTACCATTTGCACGGTATTCATTAGTTTCGATAATGTGTAACTTGATCTCATTCTGCTTAGGTTGAGTGCGACCAGTTTTCCGGGCTAAGTATTCAATTAGTGTGGTTTTACCACATCCTACTGGACCCGAAAGACATATAGGTTTTGCCGAGGATATGCCCAGAGCAATGCTACGCAAATTCACTTTTGTAGAATCAACTTTAACGATTTTTTCGCCGTGACTCATTTCGGTCTCATTGTAAAATTTATAGTTTACTTTATTGAAGATTGGCAATAGGACTCCTTCGATATTAGTAACTATATCTGATTTTAAATTCAAACTAATACAATTGTTAGTATCTGTTGAGTGGCTTGGAGAGGTTGACGACCGTGGTACACATTGCAATTGTTGTTCTCTTTCAAACTCGAGATAAGCATTTATAGAAATGTCTTTGTTAAGTCTCTTCAATTGAGTAGCATTCATATTTGTTAAGATGGAAATAATATGATTGATATATAACTTCTGTATATCCTGGACCATTGGCTTACTAAGGTATTCTCGTATAAATTCAGACCAATCCCAACAGTCTTTGAAAAACGCAGGATCGGCACATAATAATTGATAACAGCATTTCAGCAGAGGCAATGTTTCTAACAGTTCTGCGATACTTTTATTTTCATTCATTTTAGTTTTCTTTGATTGTGAAATATCGGATGCAGTATCAGGAATCTGAAACGGAGCAGGCTTACCTAGGAAATAGCTGGTAGCATAACTAAAAGATTAAATAAATAAAATATTTAAAACGTTCAAATTGATGATTTTTCAGCTTTTGACATTTTACCGTTTAACATCCTCTGATATATGAATCAATTTGGCCAGGATGACACAGTTCCTCTGATATTCAGCGAATTCCAACTCGCTCGAAGGCAACTTCTGATCATTGGGTATACATATTGTTACTAACAATAGAATATATTCCGGAAAAGCTGTTGCGATTATTAAGGTGAGGTCCGGTTTAAGTAATTTGGAACTGATTATGTTTAAGACTCCCTCAATTTCTTTACTTGAGCAGTGCTATTTAATATTTAATAATAAATAGTTATTTCATTCAAAATATATATTCTATTTTATGAATTCGTTAATATTTTACTTGTTTTTGTAAAAATCCCTTTAGTGTACAATATTCTTCCGTGGCCGTTTCCATCGTGACGAGGTGATCCAATACTACTCGAACAGAAGTTCGAAATTTATTTAAATCTATTTCCATCATTCTAATATCTACAATAAGCCACTTTATTAATCTTGTTTAGAAAATGTTCAGACTAATCTTTACTTTTAATATTTCCAATCAAAATTAAATACAATGTATTAAATAAACGAACCGGTTATGGCAGATTAAGCCCATCGAAATAGTGGATGCACGTGCATTTCAATGTGGCATCTTTAGACAAATTTGTGGTTAAGGATAATTAAATCCACTTTATGTACCTGATTTATCTTATGTATAAATTATGAAATCTAAAAAAGTGGAATTTGCGAAACCCATGATCTGCATGTTTTTTTAAGAGCATAAATTATTTCACAATCTTCTATTCCCTCATTTAGACAAGGAAGTTTTTTACTACTTCTTCATTAATGTTTCATTTTGGCCGCTAATACATTAATTGATATTCTCTAGGCAACATTGGTAACATATGTTATCATACCCGGTATCATGATCAGCTGTCTTTTATTTTGACATTATAATGTGCTTATCACCAAAAATTTCTATTTGATTTTGCAACATCCTAATAGGAATGTGACTGTCAGATATAAAAAGGTAGGGAACTCGCACTATTCTATGCGAATTTTTGGCATACTCTCCCAAAATAATAAAATTTTATATGGGATTTTATGCATGTTTCTCGGAAAACATGTACGTGAATTTCAATTCCACTTACGTTTCTACGCTGGTATCGATTGTAGGGGTATTTTAGTCAAAAATGTAAAAGTAAATGTTTAATTCCGTTGAGCATTTAGAATTATTATTTATTATTTCTTAAACATTTGATAAGTGATGGATTAGGACGCAGCAAACGAAACATAGGAAAATATACACATATCTATACTTTTCTGTAGGAATTATAAAATTCACATAGATTCGATTCGAATCGATTCAAATCGAACAGTCAGATCCCTGTAGCGTCCCGTTGATGTGCTTAAAATAAAACCCACCACTCTTCCCTACGTTTGGTGAATCTTTGATCCACCATACCAACCATTATTTTCTACGCGGTGACAAATATGGTCACTCAAAGACATTATAATCGTTAGCAAATACATATCAAGCAAAGGCAGCATCGGACGTGTCCTCGTAAACTGTAAACTCGAACTCAACAGACCATAAAATGTGGACATTATAACCAGAGTTATAAACTAAGGGAACTCCTTGCTGTAAATTAAAAATTCGTTATAATGGCAATTTTTTATGTTATGTTGAATTTACGTGCACAAGTGGTGAACTTGTCTGCTCCTGCTTTTATTGGCCTTTGCTAACGAAGAGATATAAAGCATAATACACTCAAATATATGTAAAATATGTAATTCTTACAATTTTAAACAAAAGTTTAGTGATATAAAACAATCGAGGCACCATAAATTTGTTTTGCCTGCTGAACAGTTAGGAGTATTGTACATTTTCTTTTAATAATGGAAACGCCTAGAATAAAACTTTTTCCATAATTACTTCAATTATAAAATGAACTTTCTGAAAATATGAACGAGTTAAAACGTTCTTTAATAAAAATGTATTTTGGTTTGATTTCGCCGCCCATTTCAAATTCTTTTAATTTATAAATATTTTTATGAAAGGACAGATTGGCAACTCTTATGCGTTCAATGCCGTGGTACGATTGATAGGTGTCAACTTATATCTGGTTGATGTTTTTCAAAGTTGTGCTGGAAGCTGTTTATTGAGAATTTGTGGTCACTGAATTTATTATTTATTAGAAAATATTGGTTGCTAAATTGATATTGTTTTAACAACTGCGACCACGATGACTGACGTTCGCGATATTTTGGATATGGAAAGGGCAAATACCCCTGAAGTTACCCGTGAATCCTTTTTGGCCACGAAAAAGCGCAATTTTGAGAGGTCGGAACATTTAATTATACATTTGATTTAATTAATTAACCGATAAACAAAAATTAATTGTTTTTGAATAATTACAGAGTTAAAACCAGTAAACGACCGGAAGGGATGCATCGCGAAGTATTTGCTTTGCTCTATAATGACAACAAAGATGCTCCTCCTTTATTACCAACGGATACGGGTAAGGCCTCACAAGGGACTTCCTACACATTTCTAACCCTTCTGAATTTTTCGTATTTAATTTAAGCGCTTGGTATCGGCTCCGGTTACAAGCAGGCAAAGGCACGTCTTGGAATGAAGAAAGTTCGCCATTGGGAATGGGCGCCGTTTAGTAATCCGGCTCGCAGTGATGGTGCTGTTTTTCATCATTGGCGCCGGATAACAGACGAGCCACGCGAGTATCCTTTTGCAAAGTTTAATAAGCAATTACATATACCAACATATACCGTGAGTGATTACAACACTCACCTGCGTGCAAATCCTCAAAAATGGACAAAACCACAAACTGATCATTTATTCGATTTAGCCAAACGGTAATAGGGAAAAAGGGTTCCATCGACTAGATTGTGTTTAATCTAAGGATTTTTTAATAATTTCAGGTTTGATTTGCGTTTTATTGTCATGGCTGATCGCTGGGATCGTGCTAATTATGGAATTAAAACCGTTGAAGATCTGAAGGAACGATTTTACGAAGTGGTAGCTCAACTTAGTAAGGCTAAAGGCAATGTGGTCGATAAGAAACCATTTGTTTTTGACGCTGAACATGAGCGGCGTCGAAAGGATCAGTTAAAGAAACTCTTCGAACGCACCACTCAGCAGGTGGAGGAGGAACAGATGCTTCTAAATGAATTGAAAAAGATTGAGGCACGCAAAAAAGAACGTGAGCGTAAAACTCAAGATTTACAAAAATTAATTTCGCAAGCTGATCAACAGGGTGATGCCCCGACCAGCAGCAATATGCAGAGTACACGAAAATACGAAAAAAAATTACATAAGAAAAAATTGCATCATCAACCACGACCATCAAAAGTCGATTCGGTTGTGAATGCAATTGAGGTAGGGGGCAGTGGCATAAAGTTTGCAGATCTGCGAGGGTCGGGAGTGTCTTTGCGGTCGCAAAAAATGAAATTGCCCGCTAATATTGGACAACGGAAAGTTAAGGCATTAGAGCAAGCTATACAAGAGTTTAAAGTTGGTAAATAATTATATTAACAAAATTGTTCGGATGATCGATCATGCCTAGAGTTATATTAAATAACTACGAATTCTTTACAATAGACCCCTCGCCACCGCCTACCGAGGACATTTGCAATGCATTTAATGAGTTGCGCTCGGATATGGTTCTCTTATGTGAGTTACGTACAGCGCTGGCGACTTGTGTCTATGAGTTGGAAAGTTTGAAACATCAATATGAAGCAGCTTGTCCGGGAAAGGTTGAGAATAATATATTAAAAATATTACTAAATAAGTAATTAATCTTTCATATTTAATCTATTTCATAACTTTTAGACCTTGAATATACCAGCGTCGTTGATACCAACAGAACCGATTAAATCAGATCCTTCTGAAGTTAGCACCACCGCTTCAAATTAGTTATAAAAATGGTAAATTAGAGATCTATAAAATAAAATGTATTAAATCTAAGTAATTATAAAATTTGAGATGCTTTACTTACTTTATGGTGTGTTTTATCCAAGCAATTTCATCACTTGAAAGCAATTTTCAACCGAAAGTGCAACTGCTACTCCAATCAATTGCTTAGAACATCCTATAGACGAAATTCATAATGCTCTAAAATGTATTGATGATTAATTGCTTATGATTAGTTCACGGGAATTCAATCAGGCGACAATTTCAAATGTTTCCTTGGACGCTTAGGATATTTATGTCTCATGGAACAGAAGCACGCAAGATTCGTGTACGGTGGTGAAATTTCATAAATGATTCGTCAATGATTTATAAAATATTCAAGCAATTGTCAGGAATGGTAAGCGTTTCGTTCTCAATTCGTCTGACATCATTAATGTGCATTGGAGATTTGTTCGCAATGTTTATATCTGAGAAGCTGCTGAGAGCGAATGAGAATGAAGAACGGAGAAAATGTGGTCGAAACACGGAGAGACAGAGCACTAGTGTATAGAGAGCGGAAGTCGCTTAGTAAATGATAGTATTTGCGGCGCTAAGGGAGTGTAGCATTTTCTTAGTTTGAGTCATTATATTTGCCATGAAAATTTCAGTCGTTACAAAACCGTCTTCGGAAGTGGTTTAGTAGTCGGAAGAAAGTCAAATGAAGATTAATTAATTGAACTGTCGAATTAACTTCTGGGCACAATTATCGTGTGTTTGCTTCTTTAGTCTTTTGTTTTATTAGTGTTCCATTTTAATTAATAAAAAAAGTTATATGTTCGTGTATTATAATCAAATGGTAAAAGATTGTTTTCTGTTAAGTTAATACAAAGAAAAAATTCTTCACGTAATTGATTTCATTATTACCAAAATTGTTTGCAATAGTTTTGCGTAAGCCATCGACTTTTGTTTTTCTGTTAATTATGTGCGTTTTAATACAACAACAATTAGAAATGCAATAATTATGGTAACAACGAAATGAATAATAAAAACAGTTTTATGAATAAAGAATGAAAACGAAATATTGAGTAATAAACTCGTGAGCACGACGTACCAAACCTTACCGATTTCATTCATAACTTTGTTAATTCGTTTGCAATTTTTTCGTATTCTCTTTCGAAGTTTTACTTGCTTTTGTAATTAGATAAGAAATTATTCGTGGAATTAATAATTGCAT
This sequence comes from Physocephala rufipes, assembly GCA_963966595.1. Taxonomy (NCBI): domain Eukaryota; kingdom Metazoa; phylum Arthropoda; class Insecta; order Diptera; family Conopidae; genus Physocephala; species Physocephala rufipes. The sequence goes on from OZ016505.1 coordinate 2,897,516, forward strand.
TATTTCCTCTTAGTGCATCGTACTTAACAATTTATGGTTTATCATTTACTCATGCATACAATATGAATTGTGTAGTGCTCCAATACGTTTGCATTTTTAAGAGCACGCATCGATGTTGTGCAGCTGAATAAATTATTCTGTGTGACTCTCATAGTTTTTCTCTCCATGCGCCGAGGGTGTAACCCCGGAGTATTATCGGAACGTGTTTAAATGCGTAGTTAAAGAATTAAAATTTGTTTTTTTCTGATTATTTTTTCGTAATTATCTTCGTTTCGGTGTTCACGGAATCGTGTTACGGTATCGTTGTTGTCGTTGTTATCGTCGGTCATTGTCATTGCACATCCGTTTCCGTCCCCTTTGTTTAAGGAATTTATGAATGAATTAATACCGACAAAGTGAAGAAGTTACTCAACAAAAGTAAAAGGCAAAAGGTATACCTAAGGGAAAAACAAACAAACAAACAATAAGTAACGTCAGCAACAACAACAATACTTCTTTATTTTCAATTTTATGTCGACTGTTCCGTGAGTCGTAGTGACGACTGTGAGAAAATCTTAAAAGCAAAATAACAATCAGTAGAAAGGCAAAAAAAAAAGACGACAGAAATAAAAACAAGAGCCGCCAACGTCTTGAACAAAAACAAAAAAAAAAAAAAAAAAAAAAAAACAAACATTAAATCCGTAAACATTCTTATCGTATTTGAAATCTATTTTTTTCTTTTAAAATCTAAACTTCTTTGATTTGCAGCGTTCTTCAATGAGATTTTGCTTGACGTTTTCTCAGTTGAAGAAAAAAAATATTGAATGTTATGCTCGAAGTACTTTAGTTCTGGGTTTTTAATTCGCAGTAAAAATAAGTAGAACAATTTGAAGAAAACGAAGCAAGAAGGAAAAAATTGGTACAGTCTGAGGTTAAGCAGAGAGAATAAAAAAGAAATTGCAAGAAAAAACGAAGAATTGAGCGCTCGACTTTAGATCAAATATTTAAAATGAGGTGAGTTTTACTTTAAATAATTTTAATTAATTTTAATTCATTGAAATTTTTATCGTCTTCATGGCGAAGTTTAAAACATTTTTAATTTGAAAAAAAATCATAGGCAAATTTAAATAATTTTTCGTTTTTATTGCTCCCACTCTTTTTCATTTTTTAATCTTTTGCGTATAAAAAAATTAGGCATAAATTAAAAACTATAAAAAGCAATATTTTAATATTCATCTGTATTTGGATGCTTTTCGCCCACGTTAACCACCACGCAAGCCATTAAACCTTTTATTGATATTTGTACAATTTATGAAATAGAAACCTAAAGACGAAGTCCAAACCGAATACCGGTTATCAGGCACTATCTTGAATGCTCATCATTGAAAACATAAGCTTACATTCAAAGATTTTGTAAAATAATTATTGAATTATAAAGAAACTTTGTGGGTTCACAGCTGCGCAGCACCAGCAACAAACCCATAGCGAAGAAAAATCTCTGTTTCGAAAAAATTACGCTAAGAAATATTTTCGTGAGATTTTTTCTTCGAAAAGTTTACAGTTTGATATTTTTTATGGGTGCTCTTTGTTAATAATTTTTGTTCTTTTAACCCATTCAAGTTCAAAACCCACACGAAAATGGTTTTGGATATTTGTTGTATTTTAAAGTAGTTGTTTCGTCATTTGTTGATTTCTTTTTCTATGGTTTCTTCTTTATCTATTTAATCTATTTGGTTGTTGTCTCTTTTATGTTTATTTACTTTTTAAGTGGGCGTTTTTATAGTTAGTGAACTAAAGAATATTTTTATTTTAATGTTATTGATTTAAAATATTGGCATTGTGTTGAAATTGTTTGTAGTATCTATTGGTAAGTCTTCGTAAAATTATTAGTAGCAGTTTTTAACAAAAAATTCGTTTTCTATTTTGAACAATGAAATTATTTTATAATATTTTAGAGCTCGTTTCACAAGGAGTTCTTCAAATAGAAAAATGTCTTTATTAGAAAATATTTTTATAACAAGGTACTCTTTGCGAATCGTGATGGACTTTCCATAAAAACGTTAAGCAAATATGTAGAAAGCTAGAGTATTCAGTCAGTGTCGCTTATTATATTTACTGTATAAATTTAAAATATTAAACCTAAAATATTATTTTATCTGGCAATAGCCTTTCCCATGGGGCTTGCCTTCAATATTTGTACGGAGGCAGCCGATTTAGCGATGCGATATATTTATTATATTCTTCAGGACTTCGAATATTAAATATATCTTTTGTCTTCATTTCGGTCTCGCGTTTTGCTTTGGCAAGCTATTTGTAGACCTTTGCTCCAAAAATTGTTGTTTTGGGTACTTTCAAATTGAAGTCTTCCTTTCATTTAGCTTCTCTGTAAATATTTGTGTGGATTAAGTTCGTTACTTAAGTCTTCAGTTTAATGGTAGGTCAGTTTGTTGTTTAAGTCTTTTTTATCCCAGAGATTAATTATTATAAACCATTTTAGAAATAAGTATTATAAAACACCAAAGTATGCTTGGTTTCGAAATGACATGTTATCAATGTGAACATAATGAATACTGTAACAATTAACGAAATTGGATTATGATTTCGGTCCTCATAATGAACAGAATAGAAGACGAAATGTGAAAAAGCTTGAAATATAGCTCGGTTTTAACTTTTTTGTAGGAGGGTAAAGCAGGAGTACACAAGTTCTTATTTTAGTGCTTTGGTTATTGTGATGAATGGATTACCGTTAATTCCGTGAATTAACTACTACTATCGTGAATGCTTAACGCCAACATTAAAGAATAAGTCGTAACAAGTTACCAAGTTTGGTCAATTGCAGCTAACTTGATTAGTGTGGTTGTTATACCACTATTTGTTAAGTGTCCTCACATTTCTGGCTATTTCTTATTATACTTCTTTATATATGTTTTAATTATTGACGGTGAACATCATTGTTATCGTCATCATTATCATCAACGGATGATTAAATTAATTTGAAATGGTCTTCACCAACATCAATTCTTATCGTTGCTGCCAGTGATATTTTTTATTATTTTATATATTGTAGCATCGGAATGGCTTAACATGACCTGTATTTTTGTATGAATGTGTGTTTGTATGTATATGAGTTCTCAGTTCTCAGTACGTGTGTTCGGTCAACCGCTGATGAAAAGAGTTCTTCTGATTTTTCCAAGTCTGCACCTTTAACTACTGATTTTTAATCCCCTTCTTCTTCTTTATGTCTAGTGTTTAGTCTACTTTGTTTTAAAGTTTTTCAGATAAAATTGTTTTTAATAAAAGAAATTAGTTTTGTTGCAGATATTATTTTTATTGCTATAAGCTCTAATTTTTTAGTAAAACAAAAGAAAATATAAATGATATTTATATATTTTTCCTTTCTATTATATTAATAGTTACCATAAATTAATCTATTAAATTAACTGACTTATAGTAATTTAAAATTGCAAATTTAATCTTAAATTTATTTTCAACAAATTTGTTTTTTCCTTATTCTTTGTTTATTCAAGTGTTTCGATGCGAAAAAGAGAAAACTGGTAGAAAATACATTTTTATAACGAATGACTTTAAGATCTCTGACTTTACCCTCTCTAGCTCTACATGATCTTTCCAAGAAACACGTAGAATTTGATGTATTTATATATGCAATACATGCATATATAAACCAACTAGGTAAGGCAGGTATCTTTTTCTCTCTGTCGTTATCGCAAGGACATAAAATCAACCAAGTCAAATTATCATTCAAACTGTTTTCAAAAAAGGGTCTTCATCCGGTCGATTTCAAACTTTTTAAATAATTTGACGGCTCCTTGCTGTTGCTCGTGTTGTCGCTTAAGTAGACTGTTTCAATTTTGTAGCTCACTATCAGTCCATCTTAGTCTTCTTTAATTCAATCTCGAAAATTTTGAATGAAAGAAGTCTGTCGGATTTTGTGCCCCCGTCTGTTTTCTTTTTTATTAGTTTTGTCTTGATCATTTTGACGGTAGGTCGGTCGAATATTTTGTCAATGTATTGTGCTATTGTTATGCTTGTTGTTGTTTGTTGTCATTAATTTCATATTACCTGACAGTATTTTGTTGAAACCAGAAGAGAGAAGAGAAATCAAACGATATTAAGAATAATATGAATTGATTAAATAAAACCTATTGTTCGTTTTTTGTTAACTTTCATTGAAACTTAATTTATTTATATTCGGCTGATTGTTTGAATACTAATACTTTTATTAGCCTTTTAGGGATGAATTTCCGAAAATTTATTGGTGGTAAATTTATGTCTGGTTTCATTTGAAAATGGTTTAAGCAGTTCGAAATTTAAACATTTAAAACTTGCGCTCATATTTTTTTTGGTGTTGTGACAAATTTATGTTAACCATCCACAAGCGTAATGGTTCAGATTAAGCTTTTCTCGGGCTTTAAGAGAAAAAAATTGATTAGAATAAAACCAGGTGAAAAGATATTTAATGCCATCAAGGAATTTCAGGAAATTGATTTATCTAGAATATAATGAACATATGGAACATATACAACATATGGAACTGTTCCATCCACCATCACTTCTCAAACATAACCCAATTGGCTGGTTGTCAAACGAATGATATTCCAGGAAGAATGATTTTAAGGGCAAAAGTTTTTTCTAGATTTTGTAAATCTAAACATTATATTAATTTGTAATTAAACGACTAGAAGTCATTCAACCTGTAGTCTTCTATGCATTATGTTCACAACTGGAATTTCTCTAGTTTCGCCAAGTTATTGCTGTTTTTGTTGTCGAATACAATTAAAAGTGAATGGAATAATCTTCGTTTTTTTCCTCACTACATAGTATTTATTTAATGATTTTTTTAAAGAGTTCTTACATTTCGTTTGCATGTTAACCTTCGAAAGAATGGAAAAAGTTAACAAAAACAAAAGCAAAAATTGCATTGAGCGAAATAATTGCAACGAGCAAATACTGCCAGTGAATAGACAACGAAAGACAACAACAATATCGAAACCGAACAAAAATTTCTCATGAATGCAGACTTTGCTGTTCAAAACGCAGGTCAACAGAATGGTGTTCATGCACGCGCACCGACTGAACTCTTGCAAGAAGCAATGCGCAATTTTTAGCCCAGTCAGGAAACATGAATGAAAGGTAGATCGTAACTAGTTACTTTAGCAACAATAATAACAACAAAAAAAAAAAAAAAAGACGAAAAGAAACCAAACAAACAAAAATAACTTCAGAATCGGCAGCAATAATTTAAAGTGGCGGGTGAACAAAAAAGTATCAAAAATAATGACAATTACGAATATTTTGTGGACAATGCTTGCGGCGACAAACTGAGTTTCGTATTCATGCTGTCCGTCGTTCACAGTTGTCGCTTTTATGGTAAATTTTTGGAAACATTTTTAACCACGACGACATGGATGACAGCTGCATAGAGGAAGTCAAAGCAGCAGGCGCATTTCGGTTGCAGCACAAGCACAGACGATGTTGCAATTAGTTGCAATAAACAAATTGTGGAAATTTCCTTAAATGATCGTGATGTTAGAACATGATTTCGATAATAATTATGGCCGTGATAATGTAGATATAATAATAATATCGATCATGTTGATCACGTTAATTCTAGTTTAAATAGGAGATGGTGATCACAATAAATTTATTGTAACAACTCTAATGGCAATTTTGAAAAGTTCGGAAAAGTGGTAAAGGTCATGATCATGTTGGATATTTTTGAATAATTATCAAAAAGCTAAACCATAGCGTATTGAGAGGGATTATATATGATCATTATATGGTGAGAATCAACTGTTGGCAATAATGATGTTAGCAAGCTCTATATAATAGTAAATTGTTGCTAGTCACAGTAAAACTGACATGTTGGTGGGAATATTGTTGGCGTTCAAAGTTAATGTGTTGAGGCTACGATAATTATCGGCAGTGACGATGATGATATAGATGAATATATAATTTAAACGAGAATGATTTTACTAAGGTTAAGGAAAATGTAAGGTAACTAGTGTTAGAACTAAATGCAGGATAATTATTAGTTATTGTTAAAGTAATTACTACGGTGAAGTTCGTTTCCTAAGTCTTTTGTTATTTTCGCCTATAGAATTTCTTTATAAAAATTTAATTTTTTAGATTTTAATTAAATTTGTAATAAAAAACAATGTTGCTCTTTTTAAACAATGTTGCCATTTAATGGGATATTAAATTTTAATATGTTAGACTTTACCGTACTTCGGAATAACATATTTTTGTAACAAAGACTAAAAAACTTCTGGAAATTGCTCTTAAACATTTTATTCAGTTGGCAATTGTTTTAATTGATAGTTTTAGAAAATAGTAGTTATTGAGCATTTTAATTGTGCGCAGCGAATAATTGTTAAGTTATTTTGATACCTTAAATGGTTTTCATAATGGATTAATTTTTCTCAAAATAATACAAAATTGTTGTATTTGATTTCTGGTGTTTGTTTATTGGTTAACAAAAACATTCTGATTTGATGGACCAGCCTTTTTCGGCATGTTGTTGGATAAGTTTTATGATGCGGTTACAATAATAAATACCGCAACTGACGCCATGATTAAATTTTATGTTATTCGTTGCAAATAATTTAAATTTCTAAAATATGATTTAGCAGGTGTTGTCGCTGCTGATCGCTGATGTTGCCGGCACCGATAGTGTTTGTTTTTCTGGTTGGTGTTAGATTTATCGTTGTCGTCACTGACGTAGTAATTTTGTGTCGTTTAGGCTTGTATCATTCTTGTTGCTTAGGCTTAAAATTGCAATTAGCCGTAATGTCGCAGTTCCTTTTTTTAAGATATTTTCTCTTTTTCTTTATAAGCTCGCCTCGCTTACTGCGCCAGCGCGAAATTCTTCAATAAATTAAAGAAAACATAAATTGAATTTCTGCATTTTTCATTAGCGTGATAGTTCTCACGTTATGTTGCTAACGTTTCAACAGCAGGTTGCTCGTTGATTCCGAGTTTGTGGATTGGTGGTTTGTTTGATCTTTAGAAAGAATTGAAAATGTTAGACTTTTTGTTAAGCAATAAATTTTATATAAAATAAAAATAAAATGAAATAAAAATTATTTTATTAATCTTTTTATTTAATATTAGTTCAATGCTCTCTCAAATAGAAAAGTAAAAAAGGTAAAATTAGAAAATTCAACAGGCTACCAATTATCAATAGACATTTCATGATTTTGTGCGCAATATCCTAAAATTAATTAATTTTTAATTAATGAAAAAAAAACAAGCAGGCTAGAGAAAATTGCAAGAGAATAAAGAAAGAAAGCAAACTAAAATTAAATGGAAAAAAGAACATCGAGCATGAACAATCACAATAAATGAAAATATAAAAAGTCAGAAGGTTACTAGAGGCGAAAATTGGAGGAGCCATCGCCGAGAGCCATGGTCGTGAGAGCAAAATAAATCCAATAACTATGTTTTCCAATGTTCGTAATAATAAAGAATAGATTAAAATTATTTATTGAATTAGCGATCACGATACTGATGGCAAATATTTTATTAATCATGACCAGAATTATTTCCACTCTTAAACCCATGAAATTGATTGCTAATCTTCTCGTGATCATAGTGATCAATCGGTGATCATGACAACTATTTTGATTGTAACGATCTTGCTGACAGGAATATCTAATAATGTGATGGAAGTCTTTTATTAATTATGGTGGTCATAATTACAGCTGTGATAATGAGAGGAACCGTCATGGTAACTAATATCATTGTGATTAGTGATTCATGCCATTAGTGCGTCGCTGATAAAATTGTTCGATATTATTGATTGAACTATTGCTGATTATATTTAAGGCTTGCCAATTATGTTATCAGTGATCTGTAGGGTTAAGATTATGACTTCATTGTGAGTATATAACTGAGAAAGTGATCGCCTATATTGATCGTGAAATTGACCATGGTCGCATTTTAAAAATTATTAAATTATTGTAATATTTACCGAATATTATGAATGACCAACGCGACGGGTTACTCAAATAAACTTAATTGAAAATTTCTTTCTCTCCATTCCTCGCCCGGTATATTTTTCCCAATAATCTGCTCTCCCGAAATTTGGCATTTAAATGGAAGCCTCAAGCCATCCATTTACCCATTCATTGTATGTCCATTCGTTCATTTATTTAATCATCCGAATGAGTTTCAGTGCCTGCTGTTTGCATTCTCTACGATTTCGTTCATTTTGAAATTTCACATCAAAGGTAATTGAAAAAGGATGCCATCACCGGATAAAGAAGATTGTTATTGTGATATTGGGCATTGTTATTGCGGTTCTTTCTTTTCGTGTACCTTCGAAAGAAGGGTAGATTTGTTAGATTTTTTTTTGGTTTTTGCATGAACAATTCTTTTCATGTAGGTTCTGAATTTTATTGTTAAGAAATCATTGAGCCGGAAACGGATATTTTAAGCAACAACAACAAGAATAAAATAATGACGCCGTTAGCAGCTGACCAAAGTAATAGCGTACAAAGGATTTCAATGAAATGAAGTCAGACGAGGACCAATCTCTTTGTTTCGTTCTGTATGATTTTTTATTGGTTTATTTTGATGTTCGGATTTGCTTAATGAAAACAATCTATTATAAGATTTTTGGTTTGGCATAAAAAGTGAAAGATGTCTTATGGAAATTAAAAATATACGACAAAAATTACAATAAAATTAACGAAATAATCCATTTCATTAACAATAATCCATTTTATTAGGAAACATATTATCTTTTATTAAAAAAGGAACCTAGAATTCTTACATAATGAAATTAAATTAAAGTATCAAATATTCTTTTTAAATTAAAATTTAATAAAAAGACGTTCTACGTTCAAAATGTTGCTGATTTTTGTTTGCTTGCCAGTTATGGAATTAATTCATCTGAAGTTTATTATTTAATGTCCGCCCACTTCTTGCTTTAACGAAATAAATTATGATTAAAACTACATTTCAATTTGTTGTTATTGCTATTGTTGTTGCTGTTGGTGTGGTTGTTGTTGTGCCTTCATTAAAAATTATCTCTTTTTGGTTAAAGCTTTTTTCTATATATTTTTTTCTTTTTGAATAAATTTTCAAAATTCGAAAACGGATGTGAGTGGGTGGGTGGATTGTTGCCATTTGGGTTGGCGTTTCATCGGTCTGAGGTACTTCTGTCATTCTGTCACTCAGACTGGCGATTAGCGATTCCGTCCCTTTCATCTGCGTCGTCTCGCGTTAATGTTAATTAAAATAATTTCGAATGCCGACTTTTTTTAATCTGGCGAGTGGGTTGACTTCGAAAACGTACTTTGAGCTGAAACGTACTTTGAGCTGACTTCGAATACCTTTCAATGTTTTGGCGGAATACATAATTTGTTTGCAAAAGCAATGCAAGTGAGAGAAAAGCATCTATAGTAGAAGAAGAGGAGAAGTAGATGTGGTGAGGGAGAGGATGAAGATAGGAAGAAACATGAGGTAGTATCATCAAAAACATTGGGAAGGAGACCAAGAGGATTAAAAAAGACAATGGCATCAATTTGTACTCACTTAACACCCATGATCATTATCGGATCTCTGATGCTCATTATCGCCGTTTGATCGTTAAGTTTAACAGGCACCAAGTCGAGATCTGACCAAGTCCGAAATCGAAATGCTTGTAATGGGAATAACTTTATTAATCTGATGATAATTTTTATTATGAAAATGTGACGCTACGCTCATCTTCCTTTCTTTCAATCCTTAACAATTTTTTGGTTAATTTTATTGCCATAATAATGACACCAATTAGTGCCTTCCGGCTCTCATAAATTTAAGCTGAAAACAAGAATATCCATAACAGAATACTAAATAAAATAAATTTAAAACCAAAATGGTCCGCCAGTTGGGCGAGCTGAACTGCAATAAATTCTCTTCTGATATCAAATGGGGAAACGATTGTTGTTGTTGGTTTTGTTATTGTTGTTATTGTTAAATTCTATTGTTAAAATTGTGGTTTCAAAATGTTAGCAAAAATCCAGAACCAGCACTAATGACGGCTACTAAACCGACAAGAACGTCACAATAACGACAAAACGACAAGAATGACAACAAAAATAATAATCGCAATAACAATGACACCAACATGAATATCACAAATAATAATACAAACAAATACCGGAAATTAAAAGCAGTCAAACGTTACGAAAGAATACTCAAACCGTGACAAAAATATTGCTTTCCTTCGTTTGATTTTATTTTGTGTGCGAGTGTGTGTGTGTGTTCGCTCGTCTGAGTTTTTAATACTATTGAAAAATATTGGTAGTTCACATAAAGGGATGATCATAATATGTTGAGCAAAGTTATATGGGATGGTGATGATGGTAATAATAGTAATGTTATTTAAGGAATGATTATTGTTACATTCACGTGAGCATAATGATCATAAGAATGCATTAAACTGTTACACGCGTAAATTATAATGATCATAAGGTGTTACAAAACGTCATCACATGACAATGCCTTTCCATCTCGGGATGAGATTATGAGCTGATCTTTTTGGGGCTTTAATCAGTTCACCGCCAAAATGTCATAATGACCAAATCTTACGAATCAATTAGCTCGGCCATTAAATAAATACAATCGTTAGATAAGTTATGATTTTGCTAATGATATCAAGTGATATGATGATGACTATTTACGATGGCTTAATTTATTTGAAAGGCTAAATTTTATCACTGAAGCCATTTTAGAAAACCATATCGGTTGTTGTTGTTATTTTTATTGTAGTTAATTTCTCAAAAATTAAGTTTCTAATTCTCGTAATAAAATCACAAGATGCGGTTCGTGATGATGTCTTTATGATATTTCTATTCATCAAATAAAAACAAGCAGTTTCAATTTTATGCGAAGATTTATTTAATGTGTTTACCGCGTCTTCAGAATTGTTGTTGCCTTTTCTCATTGTTTATTGTTTTCTTATTGTTTTTATTTGTGATGAAAAATAAATAGGCATGAAATGTATAATTTTTTCCCCTTTTGTTTAAAGTAAATGCGCTCTGCTGGAACGGAGGGAGTATTTTTTTCCAAGCGATGGTTTTTGAAACGATTACCACCGTCGTTACGGTCTGTTTTCTCTAACAGACACAGACACGGCTTTGTGCCGACCGGTGACCGGTGACTGATGCGAAGATGTGTCTTTTACCATCGCCAAACAAAAGGGCTTAAATAAATTTTAACCGTGTAGCATAACCATTGGTAGCACAAGCAGAAGCACCGGCAACGGAAAACGGAAATCAAATGACAAAAGAACAAAAAAGAGAAAAAAAATTGAGGGAATCGTGGAACTCATTGTTTGGTGGAACCGACGGATGCGGTTGGTTTGCTGGCAGAAATAAACTAAGAGAAAAAATGGAAAATTATCATATTGTTTTCATCACAAACAATTGTCACCAACATTTGAGTAAATAGATTTTGAACTTAGCACGCGAAAAATATGCTGGCAACAATTTTTCCATTTTATATTTAATTTTCATAATATTTTTTTATTCTGTAATTCAATTTTTTTATAATTCCATATTTTCTGTAATTTTTGTGTTTTTTGAGCTATTAATAATTTCCGTTGGGTGATCTTTTCGAGCCAAATGTGTATTATTAGTGTTGGTGACTTGGGCGAAGGCGTTAAAATATTGCTTCTAAGTAATTCAATAAACGCGATCTGCAGCTTAGAACGAAGGCTTCTACCCTACTCATGACTCTTCAATCATTACAATTCATAAATATAATTTGATATGCATGTGTGTGTATCATTGATTTGTCAATACGTGTTAATGTGTGTGTATGCGTGTGTGTGTAGGTTTTTATTCAACACCTTCATGAACCACGAATATATTCATCTGACTGCCTCCGCTTAGAGTTAGTGATATTTACGTGGGCGCGAGAGTAAGCGGTATTACCACCACTACTTCAGATTTGTTTGTATACAATCGTGCAGACATAGAGGTTGCCATCTCGTTGGTGTTCTTTGAATACTGGTTTCATTGTTGTTCATCAACAGAATCAACATGTTGCGCCTATGCCATTGCACGGTCTCTGCTCTGACGATTTCACAAAATACGATTAAATGCGTAGGTCGTTAGCATTTTTTCCTTGTCTTCTCTTTGTTTTCCCCTTTTATTTTTATTGTATTTTGCATTTTATAGCAAAAAGTTATTGGATTTTTGTGTTTTGGTTTTCAATTTAGAGGCTTTGCTTTGTATTTGTTTGCTGTCGCTGTTGTTGTTGTTGTTATTATTTTTAAATAAAAACAAAGGTTTGTTTGACAGTCGACATAAAGCGATGCCGTTTTAAAGTGCTTGCTTTCATTAGCTTCCATTTTGGTCGTCTGGTTTATAAGAATTTTATTTTGCATTTTTTTAGTTCATGTTTTTTCTCCAAGCAAGAGTTTTCTGGTAATTTAATTTGTGCGTTTAATTTATAATCGTTTTAGTAAAAAATTGTTTTAAAAGGTTTTCATAAATATTAAAATGTTTTGTCTTGGTTTTAATATTTTCATCATTGATGTCAATTTGTTATTCGGCATTATCAAAATAATGATTTTGCTTGGAGTATATATTATTATTGTATATTTTAAAGATTAAATGAAAGTGTAATTCATTTAATGATGAATGATGGTGAGAAGCAATTTAGTTTAACGTGCTGGTTCAAACGTATTAAGCTATAAAAACAACACACACAAATTCTAAAAATCCTATTATAATATAATAAACAACCTAATCAAATACTAAAATAATAATAAAATTGTACCAAAATTATGATAAGTAAACTCAATTAATACGAATTTAATACCAGAACAGAATTAATACCAGTGTTCTTACAGAGTTCTGTCAATTAACAGCAGTTCCTAATTGAACGCTGACAAGTTTTAACAGAAGAAAAACTGATTTTAATATTAATGTGTTTAATAACATATTTTATAAAATAATAAAAAATTATAATAAAAGAAAAATGTTTTAGGTATACCGAATTATTTTTATTTCTCTGAAATTTTATTCAAACTAATATTAAATTAGTATTACTATTAAACTAAGATTAAAAAGCAGTAAACTAATCTTAAGATAAATGTTATTCATCTCCATTTAAGATGTACACGTCTCCTCAATCCAGGCAATATAATCTTTGGATTTAAGTAAATACATTTTGAAACCAGTGAGATAAAAAGTGATAAAGTAAAAACAACAAAACTTATTTTAAAACGTCTGCTAATTCATTTTATAAATTCGAAGCACGGCAAAATCACCAGACAAAAAGAAAAACTGATAAAAACAAATCCTTACGAAGATCATCGGTATCGTTTGGTGAGTCATCGATGAGAGTTAAAATATATAAGAAATCGAAAACAAGACAATAGAAAAAAAGCGAGAAAAAGTTTAACGAGATTGGCAGACAGCTTTACACCGACAAAAAATTGGTTGTGAATTTTAGAAAAGGGGTTTTAATTGATTTATTGATTGATTGAAAGGATATTCAAGGAATGCAAAGAGAGTTTATGAAAAATTTTAACGTTGTTTTTATTGTCAAAATATTGTCAAGTGTGCTAGCATTTCCGGCACAAATTTTTGCATTTGCATTCATTCAGTCAAGCCCACAACGTTCCAACTGTCACGAGTATTTCAAACGTAACGAACGTAGGCGAATTAATAATAGTCATAAGCGAAACGATAACAGCATTAATAACAAATCAAAATCACAACGTAAACAACAACAACAATAACATCAACAACAGCAACAACAACGACAGTAATTGATCTGGCATAACAACAAAATCGATCAAACAAACAAGTTGTTTGTTTTTCCGATAATTCCGACAAAATTTTATTGTATTATTTCTTAAATCCGAATAAATAAAATCTCACAAAGATGCTAAAGATGAAAGAAGCAAATGAGAGAGAAATGAAGAATTATCACCAGAAAGCAGATGAAGAAAAGAAAACAATTGAGACGGAGAAAAATTAAGTGAACATGTAAGAACACTCAATTCGGCCTGGCCGAATTTCGTCTACCCTCCACCGATTATTTAAATTTATGGCTTAAATGAAATAACCATTAAGGGAGACACACCTCTTTTGATATTACAGCTTCCGTTTTTTTAGTTAATTGAAGTCTACTAACCCACCATCAACACCTTCCTTCAACATTCAAAATGTCCACACTTGGCATAGTATAATTGTGGGAGTGACACCTCCTTCTTTTGGCCTAAAAAAATTTTGGCTTCACAATTATATTTTATAAAGGAGGTAGTTGTGTTGCTAAGCCGATTTTGCTCATTTTCAATCCCAAACGAACTATTATGGCAAAGGATATTTGCGCCGCATTTTACGTCGATACATCTTTCGGCTTGGCTGTAATCGTGATTTCCACACACAGACACGCAGACGACAGACAGACGAGCATCGTCAAATCGACTAAGGAGTTGTTAATGAACAAGATTATATATACTTTTTTGAACTTAATACGCTTTTGTTAATGAGTTACAAACGGAAGCACAAAGCCAATAAACGCTATCCCCTCGGGCGTAGGGTATAAAAAAGGACTTTGGAGAAAAAAAATAAAAAGCATTCAAGAAGAAGACTAGAAACAAGTTCTTTTTGCGCCGTCATCCATTGGCGACCGTGAAACGTCCTCGTCAATACGATTCTATTCGTAACGGATAAGCTAAAAAACACACAGAGAACTTGATTCGGAATAACGATCAACGTCTCTACGTGAGCTGTTTTCGTTATTTTAGTTATTTACTTTGAATGTGCTCGCTCGTATTCAAGAAACGTATGAATGCATTTTTATTGCTTACGTACGAATAAAAGACGTGTGTATGCGCGCCTTATTACAGTGAGAGAAATATTTTTTGACTTACTAAAATTTAATTATATAAATCTCAAGTTTTTAATTTAATGATGAATAGAAAGAGATGAATATTAGCCAGTCTTAACGATTGCGACTTATTTTATTCGGGCATTAATTCATGGAGCACAAGCTTGGAAATGAACATCGAAATTAATTGTTTTCAAAGTCGAATTTTTTATTGGAGTACTCTTTTTTCAATTTGCATAATTTTTTTGCTCTTAACCCTATATTAACCCTGTACTAACCCTATATTCGTTAGGTTGTCTTATCATCCCCAATCAATTTTTATGGAATACGGGTTTCGCCCAAATTATAAGAATTTTCGCAGTCAACGATCTCGCTTGCTTTTGTTTCATCTCCTTATTAAATTATATATCTTTTCACATTACACCTGCTTACATTACATGGACGTCTCTTTGGCCGGTCTTTCCTTAAGACAAGTCTTTAATAAAAGCATACGGGTTTTCTTTCTTCATTTGCTTTCATTTTTTATTATTGCTTACTCAAGAAATTCCTTTCTGTTTAAAAATTTTATAAAGGGTAAACACTACGGCATAATGTTCTTAAATTCGGTAATTTGGAAATGTCACCCCGGCATCCTTTCTGCCAACCGGACCAATATTTAAAGCCTTCACGATCGTATATTAATTTAGCGCATTGAACATCGTCATCGATTCTTTCATCGGCAAAGTCTGGAATAGCAAAATTTTGATTAAATGAATTGAAAAAATCGTAAACGATTTTCGATTAGATTTGCAATCTGGCTTTCGTGCTCTTCTAATCCTTCTTGACCTCTCCTCCTTTTCGACTTACCACTACATTTCTTCTGACACAATCCCCCCTTTATGCTCTCTCCGCAATAACCACGATTGCCGATTTGGAAAAGTCCATAACCTTTGCTTCTATCCAGTTTGGTCTTGACTAACGAGGTATCAAAATTGCTTTCATGTTGGATCATGCATATCCCTGGAAAGATATATTATATATCGCGTTAGATTACATTTCATCATTCTCGTTGGGGCTTGATATTTTTATTGGTATTGTAACTTAAACTCTTACAATTTGATAGGAATGTCCTGTTAAATCGATGTTTCGTTAAAAGTTCTTTCACCAAATCGCAGACTTTATATTTTTTCGCTTCTATCATCGGTGGACCGAACTGAAGAAGTAGAAGCAGTAGAGGGCAAGCGATCATTATTTTCCTCCAGGATAAAATCATCTTCTATTTGCAATTGTTTTCTAAAAGGCTCAACAAAAACACGGCGTTACTCGAAGTTTTAGAAAACTGCCAAACTTTGTCTCGGAACGGTTTGAAATCGGTTTCGGAATGTTAGAAAAGCAGAAGTTAATTCTTATGACGAGAAGCTACCAAGCCAAGATATTCGATTAGAACCCAGATCTAGCTGAAAGAATGAACAACAATATTAGACTACTTATTAAAATTCATTCAAATAAACCTTTACCTTTGGTCTAGACTATAAATTCTTATTTTTCTTATTTTTGTCATAAGGTTTTGTTTAATATTTGTTTTATTCAAAACATATTTCGTCTTGTTTGAACGAGATATAAAAGAGTTCCAAACAATACGAAATATTTTTGCATGACTTTGAAAAAAAGGAGAGCAACAGTAATGGAATTAAATGAAGGTCATCATAAACGTGCTATTAAATCCATAATGTATTCAAACAAAATTAAAAAAAACAAAATCAACAAAAGCCTTTAAAGAATTTCTTTTGAAAATTCTGCGAGTGAAAATAGTTTGAATATCTTAATAACAAATATGTTTACAAAATTATTCAAATAATTATGGTTAATTATAGTCGTTAAGGACAATTTTAACTGAAAACAAAAGAACAGACAATTTAAGGTAAATGCGTAAACATTTAGAGAGCACTCCCCTAGACCGCAAAAATACGAAAAAGCCACTGGATCATATTTTTTCTCGAAAAGGGTCTGGAGCATTCTTCAAGGAAATTTTTGAATTTTCATTAAATCGAATTAGAAAAGTCTTTATGTGAAAATTGCGTATTTTCCATATTCCCTTTTTAATACTATTCTCACATTTGTTCGTTTATGTATGTCAAATGAAATCGTGTAAATGGATTAGCGCAGATCGTTTAACACAAATATAAAAGTGATATCTCTTTTAAATAATTATAATCGATACAGATACTTACCAACATACGAAAGGGTACACGTTCAAGAAATTACAGTCAGTGAAATAAAGTGAATTAAACTCAGTCAATCGCACCTGTTAATACACTTTACTGCTCTCTCTCTCTCTTTCTCTCGCGCCTCTTTCCCTTCGTTCTGTTTCGTCTTCTGTTGCTTTCACGGACCGTCTAAAGCTATCTTATCTTTTTCTTTTCGACACACAAACACACGCTAATTCTTATAATTTGAAAGAATGAGTTAAGTAAAGATTGGCTCGATTACTTGGCTCCTGTGAATTTTTTATTATGTTGACTTTTCCATTTATATTATGGTTTTATCAAAGGCTAAAAATCAGTATTAAAAAGAAAAAAATATTCATCAGTCCAGTCCCGTAGCGTCCGATATACGCTCGCTGACCTGAAATGTATTACTAAATAATTCCAATAAAAATTTCGTATTATAAAAATAATTAATCGTTTCAACAAATCAGAGACACTTCGTTATTAATGAAAATAAAAACAACAACAATCAGAACTAAAGCAAAATCCTCTTAGTGCCGCCCACACTACACTCCCACCCACCCCTCATTCCGCACAATCATTTTGTGTTGTTTTCACAGCTAATTTTACAACGATCTTATGCGATAACGCCAGACAAGTATTTGCAATTACTGAACAAACAGTTACGGAATTCATTCGATCGGCGGCGGATACGTTCATACGCCTCGCTGAAGCGTCTCTTTTTGTGACCTTTTCACTCGGCCCTTTTGATCCCGAAATGTATATTTGCAATTTTTCGTAGTGGAGACACTTGTATTTGTTGGAGCTTGAAAAGGCGGAACGGAAACCAATTTTTTATAAAATATATGTATTTATACATGTTTAAAGACCTTTAGAGTATTTAATTTATAAAAAAAGTCATACTCTTAGATAATAATTGTCTGAAGTACAGACGAGAGCACTAAACACACAAGCAATCGACTAATCGAGAAGCACTACTCATTTCGGTGTCAACAATTTATAAGAAATATAAAATATTAATAAATGCTTATCAGTACATTTTAGTACTTATCAGATTTTCTAATAATAGTGTTAAAAATAATTCATCAGAAAATCTAAGCGAAGTCTCTTTAAATTTGGTTCACGTTTATGGACGTATCATAACATATAAATTTAGTATTTATATTATAAAAATTAAGGTATTTTGATATTTTTTAAAGTCATTAATCAGTCATTAAGCATTTGAAAAAATCATACGCCTTACTCCCCAAGGGGTTTTCTGAATCCAAGCAAAATGTTATGAAAGAAAGAACGTTGGCCTCTCCTGATCTGCGAGAACAGTACGTTTCTTAAGTCTTCCATAAGTAGCAAAGTTTGCAATAATGAAAGCAATTGATAGAATTTCATAACCGTGACGATGGTATTTGTCCTGAGAAAACTCGATATACCAAGGCATCAATTAATAGAAAGATTCATAATTCATAATTATGATATGAGTATATTCATTCAGTTCTTTTAAATATCGACGAGATTTACAGCAGTAAATACGTAAATACGTAAAATTAGTTTTCAATTCAAAAAACAAAAATTCTAATCTTCTTCTAGTAAAAGTACAAATGAAACAGACAGCAGGCGAGATGATGAATAAGAAAAGTAAGTGAATGAATGATCAAAATATAGACGAAGAAATTCTCGACTCCATTTGTGTCGAACTTTATCGTTACTTAACATCTGGAGACATCTGGCAATGTTCGCCCACGGCATTTACTAACCCAACCGGGCCAAGCCTGAAAGCCATGACGATTGAAAATCTGTTTGGCGCAGCGCGAGTCATCAGAAATTTCATCGCTAAGAAAATCTGAAAGAATTCAAAAGCAAAAAAGAAAACGTGGAAAAACAAAAAAAGAGTTATGCATTACGATAACAATTGAAAGAGCAGTTGTGGGTGAAAGGGTGTGGTTGGTTGATGGAATAGGATGAGATGAGATAGTATTATTGATTTAATTATTACCAATTGGATATACATTAAATCGTTGGCATGCATATGCAATACCCACCTTCACACTTCATATTGCAGATACCGCCCTTCCGGCCCTTGCGACACCAGTTTTTATTATTGATCTATGAATAAACCAAAAAGTATTTTCACGTGGTGGCAACAAAACCACTTCAAAATATTATAAACCCACCTGAAAGAGTCCGTAGCTTACACTCTGATTCGGCTGCTGTAGAGCTTTTGAGGTACTTCGTCCACTTTCATTTTCTACGAGGCAAACCCCTGAAATTGTTACAAATTATGTTTAAATTCAATTAATTATGTTTATTATTGATTTTTCTTTAGCCGTAATATTATATTACTTTGAGAGTTTTTATACAATATTGATAATTGTTTGGCAGAGACTTACAATTTGACAAATAACTACGTGGAAAGTCATGACGTAATAATTCTTTAGCCAATTGACATCTTGTGAAAATTTTGGCATCGATTTGAATACCAATAAAAGTCAAAATTAACATTATTAAAGTAATATATGTTTTATGATTAGCTAGGGACTTCATTGTTATTTTATAAACTCCAATTAATTCAAAGAATAATCGCATATAAAACGTTATATCCTTGTGGTAAAATTATTGGTAATGATTTTATGTTTTTTGTTTTTCAGATTGATAGAGTTAAATTCGTTTCAATTGAAAGATTTCTTTTAGAATTTTATTAAAAATCACATAATCCTGTAAGAAGGACGACACCGCCAATTATATTAAACTCAAGCCGCTCACAATGCTCTAAGGATTTGCTAGGTTTCTTATATGGCTGGGTGTGTGTGAGCGCACTTTTTATCTTATTAAAAATTTTCTTTGGAAACACATATAGTTCCGTTATAATAATATCCACCCCCTTAAACTGTCTTGTGACAACTACTAACGATTTCTTGACCGAAGGAACTTTTAAAGCCTCGGACTCGAAACAAATCAAAACAATTCAGTTTTTCTTATTTATTCTTTTTTATGTTGCACGATACGGATGATCATAATGAAGTTTCGTCTTGTAAATTGTATATGTATACACAATGAAATTAAATTTTCTAATAGAATAAAATTTATATAATAATATCTGACGTATATTTTTCATCTCGTGTCCGTACGCACGTACGCCTTGTTGTTTCGCATGATAAAAAGAATTAGCATTAAGAACACGAAAATGATAGTTGCAACGTGTATACTAATTTTGACAATAACAACAACAACGACGAGAAAAGAACACTGCAAGACAATCAATGCGATTTGTCATTCCGGAGTTACGGAAAACTCAAGAGTTTTAGAGTGAATTTTTTCGTTCACGTATTTTCTGATCGAAATTAAATATTAGAAATACATCTCCCAAAATAGTCGCTACCTTCGATTCATTGGCTCTGAATTAATAAAAACAAATATTGTTTAACTCGTAAAGCTGCAAGAGGTGTTCAGTGTGTCCCCGGTATTGGCATGGGGACCAAATGTTCATGCAATTCATATTACTTTTATATTGCCGTACTAAATCCTATTCCTAAGAATAGAAAAGGAAATTTATTACATTTTTATATCAACTAATTCAATATCGATTAATTCATTTAACACTAATTCATTTAATACTAATTCAGATCGACTAATAGTCGTATTAGTCGATTTAATTATTATGAACAGAAGATGAGTAGTAGACTAATGTATAGACAGTAATTATATAAAACATCTATAGGCAGAGACAATTGCATTAATGAAGTATGTAATCAATTTATCTACCTTAAGAATAATACCGAGAATACATTGAATGGCGCCTGTATAATATTAAAATTCCAGACTGGCACAGTTTCTTCAATTATATCAAGTGTTTATTTATTTATGTATTTATTTATATATTTCCTTTTCACACAATACCGACAATAAACCTTTGCAATGAGAAAGAAGATTGCGTTAAAAATCTAATTGGCAAATTTGTTTCCACAGGCGATGCAGCAGGAGCATCAGCTCACACTAATCAAAGCACCAATCAAAGTAATGTAATAAAGATTGTACTAAATAAAAAATTCTTATTGCGTGAAATGATCTTTATATTTCTTACTCGTAGTGTTTTTTTTTTGGATTTTTTCTTTGCAATCATTTCAATTCAAAAAGTCAACGATACTTGACCCAAAAACAGAAGCAAGAAGAAAATGAGTATTCCAATTATCAGACCAAAGATAACGACAATCCGTCCAAACATCAATTTATTATACAAATGCCCAGAAGATTTTCGCAGATAGAAAGGGAAAGTTTTCATTGTGGAGGAAGAAACGAGATTGCGATTCTCGTACTCACAATAAATCATGCATTGAGACATTCTAAGCATAAATTTTTGAATAAATCAAAATTGCTTCTGTTTCAATTTGATTTGATTTCTTTTTTTTAGAAATGCAATTGAAATATTTCTGTTGAGAGAAATCGAGTGAATTTCAGTTTACTTCAATGTAATCTTAATTAAGGAATGAAATCCTTAAGGTCAAGAATTTTATAAATTGAAAACATCACAAATCTCGCAACGAAATCAAAGACGTTCTGCAGCACAATTCTTTACAGTCTTCGCTAATTTTAATATATTTTCCTGGGAGGCTAGAAGACCGTCATGAATTAAATTTTCGAATTTAATATTTATATGTTCTCTTCTAAGACTTAGGCTCAGTAACATTAAAATGTTTTTCGAAATTTTCATTTATTCCCCGAAGTTTGTGATACGATAATGATAATGATATTCATATCTCTTCTAAGACTGTTTTTTTCTACTCAATTTTATTTTATTCTTTCCAGTAAAACACGATACGCCCCTTTAATTTACTTGATCTTGTGGTTGACCGAAGTCTCGTCAAATGATTTGAGTTTACTATTGGAGGATACAACCACAACAACAACAACAACAACACCACTACAAATAACAACGACTGCCTCAGCAGCGACAACAACGTCAGTATTACCGCTGGGACCAACACATTCCAAAAATGCTGGCAAAGAGAATCTTCTGATTGAGAATATATCAGAATACGCTCCCCGTGCTTCACTCTCATCATTCGTGAATACATCCCTTCCAAAGACTGCACTTCCACATCCTCTTATACCTCCTCCGCGTATTGTTCCGGATCTAATGCCACAACCTGTGCCACCACCCTCCGTCAAAGTGACGACCAAGTTTTTCAATAAAAGCATACCAAAAAAACGCAAATCAGCCGATATAACTTCTTTGTCGTTTGATGACGATAATACCGAATGGAAATGCCCAAATATAACCGGTTCAAGGAGTCTCGAATGCGGTTGTGATTTGCCACATACGTTACGATGTAGCGGTAATCTTCATGGATTAACGGTAAGCAGTAAAATGGGGCGAAAGAGAAAGGGAAAGATTTTGATTTTTGTCGATTAGAAAGTCTCTCGATATTAATAATAATATGGCTATATAAATGACCATGTCCTACACCAATAATTCCTTACATTCACTCACGCCTATATTCTCTCTCTTCCTCTCTTCCATAATTAGGTTCTGGCAGACAGCTTACGTTCATCTCCGTATTCAATATCGTTACTCGATTGTTCTCTTCGTAACGTAACGTTTCTAAGTGATGCCAAAATTTTCGATGGTATATCATTACATGGTTTGGTTATATCATCGGGAGAAATTAAGCGTGTTCACAAGTCTGCTTTTCTGGGTATTAAAGGTCCTCTACAGGCTTTGGGTAATTATAATGTGATTTATAAAGAGATTGTGGTAATTATTATATTCAATATCGTAACTATTCAAGGCCTTCCCAGTAATGCTTTATTAAGCGTCCCTTGGAATTCTATATCATCTCTTACAAGCTTGGAGAGACTCGATCTATCGAACAACAAAATAAAGGCATTGGGCACTTCTGATTTTGCGGGTCTAATAAATCTCGTCTATCTCGAATTGAGCAACAATCAAATATCGAGTATATCGCAGCGAGCCTTTGCTAATCTACGCCAGTTGGAGGTTCTAAAATTGGCCGCAAATCGTTTGGGCGATTATCCATCCAGTCTTAAGTCATTGAGTCAGTGTTATAATTTGCGGTAAGTCCAGGAGTTGTTCCACGGCTCACTAAGTTATCTACTATTTTTCATTGCTAATTCTTCCCCTTCTTCTTCTTCCTCCTTTAGCCAACTCGATCTTACAGCGAATAATTTGAATGGCCCCCTCTCGTCTGTCACTCTTCCGGGTTTGCGTAGTCTCGAATCGCTCGATTTGAATCGTAATCTTATCAAGAGTATCCAAAATAAAGCTCTTCAAAATTTCTCTCATCTCACCAGTCTTTCCCTACGTCATAATCAAATCGATGTCCTTCAGGATCACGCCTTCTACGGTTTAGGCGCTTTGGAAAATCTCGATTTGAGTTATAACGGTATCGTGGCAATCTCGAGCGCTTCTCTACAGCATTTGACTCGCCTCCGTACGCTCGATCTCACTCATAACTTCCTTCGTGCCTTAACTTCCGATTTGATAACGCCGTTGCCATCGCTGCATGAATTACGCCTGGCTGGAAATGATATATCAATTGTGGCCAAGAATGCACTCGATGGTGCTAAAGAACTGAAATCGCTATTGCTACAGGATAATCCGTTATCCTGCGATTGTACTATGCGTCCCTTTGCCGAATGGCTGCAAGTTGCGAAGATACAAGCGAAGGATTTGATTAGTCCAACGTGCGTGACACCACCTCGGTTGGAGGGTGCGCCTCTGATACAGGTGCCAGTTGAATCCTTGAATTGTGACATGGATAATGTGGAGAAGGATAATGCCAATATCATTGAACATTTGGAAACATTTTCACGACTGAATGAATCGTTGGCGCCGCCGCATGTTCGGGATTTGTCAGAAGAGGTGAGTAATGATAGCACGTAATCATCATCTCGTATTTTTGATATATTTTCAGTTGCCTTTCAACTGTTTGACACTACTAAGGACAACGCCTTGGCTAGTCAAACAGTTGTAAGGCAACTGGAGAAACTGTACGAGACGAGACGATACGAATTTTGGAATAAGCAGATGAAAACTCAGACGATGGGTCTGAGAGGAAGGGGAGAGATGGAGTAATAGATTTGGTTTATGTACTTTCGTAGATTATATTGCATGAACTGCACTATTCCGCCGATTATGGTCTGATCCTGACATGGATTTTGAATCTTAGCAAAAACGATTATATGTGCGATGCAATATTCGTCTACAAGGAAGAGAATATCAATGAGATTTTGATCGATAACTCACCGGTAGGCTCTTTGAATCAATAACCTCCTCACTTCCTTCTCTAATGTATTATCTTCCTCTTTCCCCGTTTATTTCATTTAGATTCATTGCGAGAGTAAAATTATCAATGGACAAAATACCGTCAGTGTGATAGTTCCCGACAGTTCCACACTGGATATCGGAGAGAGGTAATTCATAGTATATTTCATGTTTACCCTTTCGTTCTCTATTTCATATATATATGTATTCATTCTTTCGGTTACCAAAAAAAAAACAGCTATCGTTTTTGTCTTGTGATGATCCAAGAAGGGAATCCAAAAGCCGAGCTAAATATCGGTTGTTCTAATATCACTCAACTACAACTAAGTAGTCCACCGTTGGTTGCAACCGACCAGAATCAACGGTATCGCCATCAACGACGACCAACCTATGCCGAGAGTAAAAACTTTGAACGCACCTCGATTCCTTACGATGATCACGATGATGCGCCAATGAATCCCTTCATCGGCGGAATTGGCACCCAAACAAGTCGCAAATACATCGACTACAATTTACTCGAACAACAAGGCCACAAGGAACAGCAACAACGAACGGCTAACGTAGTTCTCCATTCAACATCATTCGATTTTCTTGATTCGTTGAATAGAAGTTTCCTGCCGGGGCTGGGCTTGGGCATTCTGGTGACATCGATTGTCGTGCTCATTTGGGGAGCGGCACGTTTGCGGCAAAATGTTCAACAGAATGGCATTGATACCAATCACAACGGCAACAGCTGCAATATCAGCAACAGTATAAGCAGCAGTAACAACAATAACAACAACAATAATGGCAGCCGACCGAGCACACCCACAGCGACCACTTGTTATGCAGCCTCAGAGCATATTACTCGACTCGCCGATTCAGAGAATGGAGCTCGTTATCTAAAATTGCAAGCGACAACGAGTCTATGAATATAGAAGAAGAAATTAGTATACGGGAGAGGGTAAAGAAAGTGAAAGAGAGAGAGAGCGAGAGTAAGGTATGGTGAGAGCGAGCGAGAGGGAGAGGCGCATAATTTGAAGAGGCCACTTTATTGTGTTCCAGTCAAACTTTTGTGAGTTGATCTCGTATTTATTCTCGAATAATTGTCGAGATGGGCAAATCGACTCTTGTGATAGTACCCCAAAAGGTACCCTTTATATATCATAATTAACAGAAAATCATTACATTTCTATACAATACAATAAATTAGTTTTAATTGTCTAACTTTTAGCCAATAAGCCAAAAATTTTGAAACAAATATTACATAATCCATATTTTCGTAGTAAATATTATCATTTTTTTATATAATGTTCTCGTTCCGTATAGAATTATATACACACGCGATGTAAAACGAATCACGAAATATCAGCACAGTTTCCTATAAAAAATATTTCAAAATTACTTTAAAAGTTTTCGAGGTTTCCAAAATAAAATATGTCTATATCGAATATTTTGTAAGACTTCACCTTACGATTACTTTTATAAAAAGCTTATTTTCATTTATCACTTCATTTATTTTTAGATATTGATTTAGGAATAAATTTGTAAGAACTAAAAAAGTATTCGAAATTTAATATATCAAATATTTACACATCCTATATTGTAATATAGACTATAATGATTCCTACGTAAACTTTAAATATCCTTTGCAATCCTTTCATTTTGAGCCAAGTGCCATTGTTTCAGTTTCGTTTATTTAATTTCTTTAAAAAAATTATTCATTTTTAATTACACTCGTATAGATTTTGAACACCCCGAGACTCTTTCAATGTAAAAAACAATTCTATAAAAAAATCATATAAAGTACTTCAAGTCATTAACACCTAGTTTATTCGAATAATTTATTAACAAATAATTAATTTCAAAGAAGTTAAGCGTAAAATAAAAAATAAAATAATATAATTAATGCACAATAAATCCATTCGTTTTGCTTTCAATTAATTACGGTAATTAATCAGTAAGAACTTTTGTCAAGGAGAGAATACGCGAGTCAAAATCTAGGATTACATTTTCTTGTATATTTTGTTCTTATGTTTTCTTTTTCCCGTATATTAAAAATTGTATTAATTTCAAAATCCTTTATGTATATTGGATTTGATATATTATAATAATTAATACGATTTCACCTTGCCAAACACCTCCGAAAAATTGTTTTATATCTGTTCAGAAGATTGTGCCAGACCATCAATTTGACACGAGTTCAATTTCATTTTAATTCAAGAACTTTCGCTAATTGATAATTAAATTTAATTGTATGAATCAAATGGGTTATTTTTTTCTGAGCGACAAATCATTAAATCGAATCGTTACGAAACGAGCTCGCACAAATGCGTCGTCGTCGTCGTCTGTAATGAAGATGCGCTTCAAAAACATTGTTGTGGAATCAGGTCAAATTTTTGAAGGGCGTTAACAGCGCTTTTTGTTGTTAACCGCCTTTAATCCTATTTCTGTCTAGTTAGTTTTCTCTTGGACATTTAGTTATTAATATTATTTACCCATATCCAATATTATCTATTTTATGACGCCATTCGTATTGACGCATATTCATATTGTTGTTGTTTTCATAATTGCAATCTATGCCTTTAACAGTTAGTTGTCATGAACTTCTTACGAAAGAGTGAATTGTTTATTCAACATTTCTTTAATTATTTAATTGTGTTAATTATAGAACATTCCACTAATTATTTAATTATTATCTAGCTCATCAGATTAACCCATTTGTTTTATATAAATTTTGAAAATTATTTTAACTGTTTTTTTAATAACTTTTGCATTTCAAAAGTTTGATAAAAATAACTGATTTCATATAAAAAAAATATAATTGAATTAAACCTTTTGAAGCAATTCATTAAAAAAGCATTAAAGGCGTTTTTATGGCAACAACTTTCTCAAGAAACTAATGCGGTCTATTAAAATTAATTAACCATATATTGATTTGGGCTATATTCCTTTAATCGTCTTCCTCATTTTTGGTTAAATGGAATAAAAACGGTCTAATATTAGTAATCACAATGCCAAAAACAGAAAGGCTGACAACAATAACAATGTTATAAGCTTTGTTGTTTTCATATCCAATGCTCTTTTCCGATCTATTCGTCTGAATTATATATATATAGTTCTACAAAAAATGGAAGAATATAATAAAGAAATTAAACGCATTTCAAAGCAGGAGTGCCTGTGGTTGTTGTTGGAAAAAACATTTGTTTTGGTCAAGCGCCACGAAATATGCAATGCCATAGCAGCAGCCATAATCGGTCAAGCGTATCGAAGAGATGCATACATACAGGCACGCACACACATTTACACGCAGGTTCATATGCAAATACAAATACACATACAAAAGCGTATGTGTTTATATATAAACACACACACATACACAAATTCTGGTGATAAAATTCCCATACAATGAGTCCTATACGTTCATACTAATCT
Source organism: Physocephala rufipes (assembly GCA_963966595.1). Classification (NCBI taxonomy): domain Eukaryota; kingdom Metazoa; phylum Arthropoda; class Insecta; order Diptera; family Conopidae; genus Physocephala; species Physocephala rufipes. Next base: position 2,925,248 of record OZ016505.1, read on the forward strand.
TTGTAAACATCCTTCTGAATACATATGAACGCACGAGCGCACACATACATAATCACATATAAATATATCTACGCAGCACGTATACACTCTGGAGACATGATGGCCGGCATTGGTGACGAATTTGCTTCAGTTCCAATTCGTTTGTTGCTCCAACTGAATCTAATTAAATTTTCTATAAAACGACGACGCAGATATAGGTGAAATCATAGAAGATTAAATTTAATATTGATTTTTTTCTCCTTGCAAAAATTTCATATTTATTTAAATTGAAAATATTTACTCACGGATTGATATAAATACGTTGTGTGGCTTCAAGGAAAGGAAGTTAGAATTCTTAGTTCGGTTTTTCAGAAATGTGAAATTCAGAAATGTGAAATGTTTTACATAATTTTAAATGTTATTAATGCGTAAATATAAATCAAATAAATCGCCCACATGAGTATGTTGGGCTTTGTATATTTGGTGCTAATTCTTGGCTGGATTATGATTATATTATTCCTCAAGTGTAAAAAAACAATAGCACCAAGTTTAGGTTTCGGTGATAATTACATGGATACCACTAATACGGGTGAGTGTGTGGCAAGAGTTGAGGGGAGGGGTACTGTTAAATGGATGCATAACGATATGAAAGGAAAGAAAAACTATACATTTCTTGTAATTTGATAAAATTTCGACTTTCATTACGTTCTTTTGGTTATTTAATTAATTTATTTATTATTACAATTAGTAATGATTAATCTTTGACCTCTTTCAATCATTCCATAGATCGACGACTTTCGGTTCATGTTATAGAATTACCAATTGATGAAATCGAAAATGAAGATCGACGCCTTGATTCCTCATATAATCAACAATGCAACACGTTGCGATGGCAATCGCAACGATCACAAATTTCTGGAAATGATGAACATACGATGGAGAGAATTACTTATCCTACAGATGCCATTATAAATCCCGCCTTTACAAATGACGAAGATTATATAATCAATGGTAAAGTAATGTATCTTATTGGGGAGAAACGAATTTTCTAACCAATTGAACTTTTCCTTTGTACAGCTCCGCCACCATCATATGATGAGGTAATGCGTCAACCGGAGATCTATCCAAAGGTGCATCAGACTAGTAAAAGTATCGATGCACATATTTAATAATCGAATAATTTACAAAATAATTTGACAATGACAATTTAAATATACTTAATAGTGAACAGTTTACTGTGATAATTTCGAGGCTTTGCATGAAAATACAAGGAATAAAGCATAAAAGAAATCAAATCAAATATAACTTTATATATACCGAAGGATAATTAGCAGTCAGTGAAAATATTTTGCAACAATTACTTAATTAATATTTAAGGCTCACAAATTTCCCTTTCTAATTAAATAAAAACTTTGTGAATAAAAAAAGAATACTGGCAAAGTTTCGTTTTGTGTAGTTCATGATTTTTATTAATTTTTATTTGTTTTTGCTTTAGAATTTTTCAAAGTGATTCGATCGCTACAGTCATTTGGATTTTGCATTAATATTTAATAACTTAAAACCTAGATTTTCTACAAATAGCATTATGAGCTCCCTCTCTTTCTATGAATTTCCTTAAGACAAACAATGATTATGATTATTGTTATTATTCACTTTCGTTAAATAAATATAATATGTCGGGTGTAAATAGCTTGCTCAGAAAGTATTTTACACAGAAATACACACAAACAATTTTACACAATTTTTTAAATAACAGTTTATACAAGTTTAGATCATGTCTAAACAATAAAAAAGAATAAAAACTTGTAGTATTATTTTCAACTAATAACTAAATTGATCTCGTGAAAAATATTAAATTAAAATTATGATTAATTAAATTTATAAAAAAGTTCAATTTAATCGATTTATATTTATAAATTACTGGACTATTTAAATAGCTATGAGTTTTATCATTATCAATTATTTAAGAATTATTTGTTGATACTTCTCTCAATTCATTTAGTGCAAAGGTAGTTGGTAATTGGCTTAAATCTACGAAGAAAATTTATCTACACTATGCATTTGTATAAAAGTCTCCAAAGACATTGGTATCAGTCCCTGATACTTGAGTTTGTGGAAGGCAATACATCGAGAAGCGATACATTTCAGTGATGTCATAGAGTTCTGATATTTTAGAATGAGATTACTGATGCCACCTGCATTAGGAATAATAATAATAAATTCGCAAATATTTCTTTGAGCCAAAACAATTCTGTTCCATTTAGGATGATTTCAAAGCTACTCACCGACATCGGCCACTTGAGCTGCAGTCAATCCCTGAGAATTTACTGCGTCTAAATGAGCACCTGCCTCTACGAATATATTTACAATATCTTCTGCATACATGGTTACGTCGACGTTATCACGACGATGCTGTATCTGTGAATATATATTTATGAGTAAGATTATAATCTGAAGACTATTTCAAGAAGTCCGAAAATATAGTTTGTGATATAAAAAACTCTTCTAATTTTAGAGAAATATTTCATTAAATTTAAGAGTTTTAAAAACTAGATAAAATTTCAACCATTTTCAACGGAATTACTGAGACGTTTTTAATATTGGAATAGCTTAATTGTATTTTTAAGAGCATTTTCTAAAGCTGCGATAATCGCAATTTTAATAACATACGAATTCAAGAATATTTAAGAATATTCAAAAATACTTACGCTAGAGACCAAAGTGTGTAGCGGTGTATTTCGTTCACAGTCAATAGCTGTAACAGAAGCACCAAGGTGAATCAATAGCAGGGCAGTATGGAAGCAGGGGAACCTGTAGAATAACGGTTATCAAAGTAAGTGACACGGAATATATAAACAGAACTTATTGATAGTATTAAATATCACCTGCAAATATCACTCGTATAAAAATCATCCACAGGCGTAATACCGTTTACCGCCAAGTGCAATAAAGTCTGGCCATCTGTAAGACGTGTATCACATTTTATTAATTGTCCGATTGTTTTGTAGATCATTTCGATTTGAGGTTTATGTTTATCCAAGAGTGAAGAATCGGCGGATAATAATCTGGTAATAATTTTAATTAAATACAAGGCAGTGACAACGTTTTGTTCATTTTGATCCTGCAATGAATTGAGAGTTATAAAATGAAGTATCTAAATTCTAAAAAAGTATAGGTTTGTGGGACGATTCAACTTACGGTAATCATTTGTGGAACATCCTTCGGTCCAGGATTTTTAATTTTTTCTTTATTATTTTCAATTTCCTTTTGGCACTTAACTAATATTGACAGAACTATGGAGAGATCTAAAGGTTGTTCTTCCAAACGCAAAATTTGTGAAAAAAGTTGAGCAAAGCGTAAGAGATCACGTTCAACCGGAACCTAAGCATTCAAAATTCAATAAAATTTGAAAACAATGTGGAAAATATTAAAAACCATTCAAAATCATACAAATAAATATAATAAACAAGCATACATTATTGGCCATTCTCAAATCGATTGCATAACTCCAAAGCGTTTGACATTGCGTAAAGCGTCCCTGATCGGCCATAACTGCACCGCGATAGACAATCGGCTGCGGCAAATCGGGATGATTTTTACCCAAAATGCGCTCACGTATGGTTAGTGTTTCCATATGAATTGAATGATGATTGAGGCGTATGGCTTGCAACTCATTAATATTTTCTGTTTCAAACCAGTAATCGTAGGCGGGCACAGGGTTAATGATTTTTTTGCGTAACACATTTCGGGGATCGGAAAAACGTAGCATCATTGCATGTACCAGAATTTCATAGGCTTTGTTAACATTATAATTGTCCTTATCATTGGCAAATGAGGCGCCCATCAATTCATAAGCCGTAATTATCTGAAGATCACCAGAAAAATAAATAAATAAATATATAGAAGACTGAATTAATTACCTCTTCTTTGGTCATAAGTCCTGGTCGCTGCATAAACATTTCCACTACTGCCTCGTGAGTACGATCGGCAGCAACCATTACTGGTGTGAGACCATGTTCATTCTTTTGCATGCGTGCACCGTGATCGAGAAGAAGTTTGCATACATCCAGATGACCGCATTCAGCAGCGTAATGCATGGCTGTGGCACCGCAAAGAGCCTGCTCATTCGGATCGGCACCACTTTTAAGAAGAACATCGATCTTTTCGGGAAGAAGAAATCGAAATGCTAAAATTTGAAAAATTTCTTATACGTTACTGAAAGCTTACCACATGTGTGTGTCCTTTATAGGCGGCTATCATAATGCATGTATTATTATATGTGTTTGCTAAATTGACATCGGCCCCATGCTCGATTAGGTACAAAACAATATCCAGACGACCTGTGAAAAGTGAACAATCAGAATTCAGTTGAAATTTGTTATGCGCGGGCAATAAACGACCGCATTACCTTCATAACAGGCCGCTCTTAGCGGTGACGATTGGGCTTTTGTATTGTGATTCACATTGGCGCCATGCTGCACCAGTGCCTTAACCACATTAATGTGTCCCATACCAGCAGCCACCCATAACGCAGTGGCACCATAAACCACTAGCCCATCAAAGATTACATTGCATTCTTGCTCTAAATCGATATTATTCTCATAATGTTCAAGCGACATTTCGACGAATTTCAAATTGCCGGCCATGGCCGCCATAGTGAGGGGCGTAAATGACTGACCATCGACTTCATCGAATTTCTGAATAATTCAAAAATAAATGAATACAATAGAAGTCGAATAAATTGATGTGATGCATTAATAAAATCATTACGAAAGCAATTTTCGGAAGCTTTCAAGTGGTCTGTTTTTGGATTCTGTTTGAGATATCTTTAAAAGGGTTTCCGGGTATTAACGCATGAATAAGTATCCATTTATATCTTCATTTCCAATGATTTTAAGAACATTTTCACATTTTATAACTAATGTCTGGAATATATTTCCTTACGAAATTATTTGTTTCTAATTTCGAAGCATTTCTAAATATTTAATAAACATTTTAGTTTTTAATTGGAATTATAAATAAGAAACAAAAATTATAAATATTATAAATTTATTATTTTTATTTCTAATATTTATATTATTATTTATTGTTTTCTATATAATTTTTTAAATAATATTATGAATAAATATTGTATGAATATAGTATAATTATTTCAAACATATATATGCTTCCATAAAACGTTTATTAACGAACATTTTAATAAATATTTTTAAAGATATTCTAAAATATTTGTAAAAGTTTTAAAATATAGATTTGCAGTCTGTAGAGAACTAACATAAGCTGCTTATGAATCATATCGAAAAATTAAATAAACTTACTGTGACTTGTCTAAATTTAAAATTCTTAATGCAAATTTATTAAACCGCATGTTAAGAAAAAAACATTCTCATGAGGAAATATTTTATTAAGAATTGTTTTCGAAAAAGTAAAAAATTAATTTCTTTTCCAAAGAAATTTCCGAATATAATTCGGAGTCAAGGTTATGAGTCGATGACGGTTCGCAGGTGATCTATTGTGCAACAACACCGTTGGAAGTGAGGAAAGCTTGCTCACGAACCAGGGGGAAGGAGAGGAAGGAATAGATGGAGGACCGAATAGGTGCAAGTGTGAGAATTTTTTAAAACGTGTGAGAGAGAGCACCCGCATTTCAATACTTAAAACAGAACAAACAAAAGCCAAACATTTACATGTTTTCGGCAATGAATCGAGTCCACGAAAAATTAATCACATTCGATCAAGTGATAGATAAAAAAACCAACACAGCAATCAATTGAAAGGAAACAAGATTGTATATGCCTTCCATAAATGGCACAGATGGACATGTCACTTAAAGCACTAACGGCCAAATGTCATGACGGTTCACACATCCATAAAGTATAAAGTAAATAAGTCTAAAGTATCATACTATTCATTCTCAAGAAATGACAGCGACAAATACTAACTGTTATTGCTGCAACACTATCAACAATTCCAAATTGATTATTAACATTTTTTGTTTATTGATAATCAACGTTTACCGAAATCATGACCAATTGAGTAAACTCACCATAGCGCTATAGGCATTAAAGTTAGATGATTCTACTGATGTTGGAACTTTCCAAAACTCAGAGCCCGGCCAAGGGGGAAACCAATTTTGACGCATCTTTTGTCATAAAAAACGAATAAGGCACTCTACTTTACCAACTTTAGAACTCCTTACTTTTAAATTCTTTAAATCAGTAAGAGCAAAAAAACAATCCAATCGAATAAAAATTATTCGGTGTTACATGAACAACCGAAATTAACTTTTATAATTTCTTTTATTAAACATACAAACAAGGCACACTTCCTCCGAAGGATATTAAATGAAAACTGAAAACGCCGTTGAAAAATGGAAAATTTTATATATACCTAATGCTACAACCGCCACCATCCTCAAGCCAGGCGATGCGTGGTTTGCAGGATTATCCTGCTGCGTCAAAACTCACCCTTATTTTACATAACAAGAGGGTGAATTTATGCCAGATGTGCCGGCCGGTCGGCATCCTTTGACAGTAAATACAAACCCAATTAGGAAATTGAAGGAAGTAACACTTCTTCGGATAAAGGAATGAGTTACCATAGGCATAAAAGAATAAGTAAAGTTTGTTGTTATAGCAGACCGAAAGAGCAGTATATAATTTGTAGATATTCGATTTCGAATTCGAAACTTAATATATATTTGAGTAATAAGTTAAATTATTGCTTGCTAATTACTTTTACCTTAGTAATAAGTTAAACATTAATTATAAATTATTTGGATTTCTTTATCAATTACATGTTTAGCTTAATACCATAATTTATTAAAACTTTTAAAGTAAAGCCAATTATCAATCAATGAATCAATCTTTATCAATTACATGCTTAGCTTAATACCACAATTTATTAGAACTTTTAAAGTAAAGCCAAGAAAAAAATGAACGCATATTTATAGTCAGACCAAAAGTATAATTTTTTATTAAATAGTAGGCTTTAGAGCACTTAATGTGCACTTTGTAACGAGCTTTAACGAGCTGTTATTCCTCAGAAATGACTTCTTGTATTAAAAATTGTTGCAGGAAAATTAATTTCGTAAAAGTAAAAATGTTCGCAGATATATACAACAACGTTCTATATATATTGTCCGATCTAAAATTCGTAGAATCGGGGTACCCAAGACCCAGTTTGGGTACCCAGTTTGAGGAAAATGACTATCGGAGTCTGGTTTACTTTTCAGTTTCACTATTTTATGATATACAATTATGTGTAATGCCAACGAATAATTTACAAACGATCTCAAGTTCGAGCAATTGAAAATTCTGCCAGCTAAGGAAGATCAAATGGATAATTTGGGATTAAGGGGATCAATGTGTTGTAAACTGATGAAATCTCTGAAAGTCGTCAATACTTTTTCGTTTGGAACGCATTATAAAGACATTTCGATGATGCTGAGAAATATATTAGACACAATATTAAAATTGGAAAGAAATCGGTGGAGAATTCTCATTGACATTCCCATCAATATTTAGAGGTAAATTTGGAGATTTTAGGGTAGAGGAATAAAATTTTAAAATGTTTTCTTTCTTCTCTATGAACAGAATGATTTTTTACAAAGTCATCAAGGTCATGATATCCAGCTCCTTAAGAAACCTATGCTTTCTTAATTATGCGCACATCGACAAAGACATGTCACAAGTAAAATAAAATACGAATAATTTCGTAGAGATGAATACATGATAGGTGATGATGAAGCTGAGCAATCTGCTGATAGATGTTGGTTTCCATTGTCCACTGAAAGCATAAGCGTAGTTTGAGCAGATTGAAAGCGTATTACAGTGGAGCGTAATAGTCTCAATAATAATAGAAATATATAAAATATACAGTATAGATATCGCCAGTATAACGTTTGATTGTTAATTAGAAGTTAACTGTCGTTCGAGCTACGCCAATTTCCGCTACGCTACCCTACGCTTATGACATACGCAATATTGAAAAAGCAATGAAAGGCGAAAAACACTCAGCTACCCAGGAAATGTGAGTGTACTTTATGACATGCATTAGCCAAAAGTCTCGAGTGAATCCAACATATTACTAATAGCATTATTAAAATATATAGGGCACTATCGGAGCCAATATTGCGCGAAATGATTACAGATTGTAAACTCAAAATATAATCCATACAGAAATACATTTTCATGAAATTGTTTTTTATAAAGCATTACTAAATATATTCAAAACATTTGCTTTTATTTTGATTAAATGAAAAAGCAAAAAATAAATAAATAAACATCACTTGCTTAGTTGTTTCAAAAGGAAAAAAGCAACAAATAGTTAAAAGAAGACAATAAAGAAACAGATAACATCTTTAAGTACGCGATACATAAAATGAACTAAAAATAAACAGGAAAAACAGCAATAAAATAAAAAGAATTTCACCAACTTTTATATTTTATAAATACGCGCCGATTAAGAGAAAAAGTGATCACAAATCAATGTACGCAGAGAGAGGTAGAAGGAGCAATAGTAGAGCACTCGATTACAACGAAAATCATCATCAGGACGGATACGAGTGATGATGAATGACTATGCGTTTATTCATGACTAATTGTCGCGCAGATTTTTTGCGTGATTAAGTTTAATTTGAAATTATGAATTTTTCAAGTGCAATAAATTAATGATCGACTATAATGTAACGAAAATTATGATGTAAAAATGAAAACACAAATTATAGAATAAGAAGGAAATACAAATAAACAAACTATTTTTAAAATACCCAAATTTTAATTAAGATGTTAAAATATTGCAATTAACAAAATGAAAAAAGAATGAATTATTAAAAGCACTTTTTAAGAAAAGAATTCATTTTTCATAATTTTAAATTTAATTATGAAAAATCTGTAATATAAATGGAAGGTATTCTATAGTTCGGAATTCGGAAAACGATTTTAGACGGTATCAGTCATTGCATTTAAAAATGTAAACCGTTTTAAAATACTTTTGTTTTTGTTTTTAATTTGACTCATCTATATATTTGTTTCCGTCACCCGTAAACCCAGGGAATAAATGATATCTTTTCAAAGTAAATTTCCTTCTATATAATCATCATCCAATTGCAATGATTGATATATTGCTTTCAGACAAACTGACTGCAATTGCGATGATTCTCGATGGTTTTACGTTTTAGCGTCATTATCACTGGCCTCAACAGCTTTCAAAACATTCTGTATCACATCCACCTTGCCCCTCTCTGTGAAATGGAATTCATTATTCTGATTAATTTGTCACAAGAGGAGGTGATATATTGATCAAACGCGTGCAAACGTGAAAACTATATAGTATAGTTAAATTCTGAGAAATATCTGAAAAGTGAGGATGGATAAACATGACGAATATTACGCATTTTGAAAATGTGTGGGACTCAGTTGGGATAATAGCTTTCATGAGTGCTACGAATTGCATAGGAATTAAATGGGATTCCCCTGAGGGCCAACCAATGACTCCTCCTTATTTTCGGTCTCGAGTCACGGGAGACTGCTTGAATAAGGATTTGAGAGATCACCAAAGACCCTGTAGTTCACTTCCATTAATCCTAGAACGACCGATTATTTTCCAAAAGTTAACAGCCATGGATAAATAATGACCATAACTCCAGTACGATATTCTCAATATTCAATGTCGCTTGCTTTAGCATCCTTAAGTACTTACAATGTTTAATAAATATTTGAGCAGTTCTGGATTTTTTATATCATTGAGTGCGGCCACTAAACGCTTTGCATGATCTAATTTAGCGGAATAATAAATAGTAGTGAGCAGATTTAACGGTATCTTCTCATTGGGGAAGCGCATTTGCACTTCCTCCTGTAATTCTTCCATGATGCCACTGAATGTCACGTTCAATTGTTGTTGTATAAAATCCAATCCAGGATGCTCCGCGGTGTACATAAAAAAGCCAAATAGTCGCGTATAAAGTAATTAAATGCGTTTCACTAAATTTTTCTTTATTTATTGGACAGCCTTGAATAATCTGCAACTGATTTGCAATTAATAAAGCGAAACGAATTTTTCACCCAAAAAAATTTTCCACTCTTTTTTGTCACTCTTTCAACATTCACAATCGTCTGCAAAGCTACAACAAATTTTCCTTCAGATCTCACTATACGCAGGGAAAACTCGTTTTCAACTGATAAGAAAATATTTTTACACCGAAAACGATGACAGCGTGTGAAAATTTCTTGTTACTGTTCAGATGACTTTACTATACATGTTTGGCAACGCGAAGTACTGTACAGTGGTTGACAGCTAGTTGTCTACGTCTAGCGAGTGAACCCAGTTGACGAATTTACCGCAGTTTGATGAACTGTTTTGAAAACTTGGAGTTTATCAAAATTCTGAATTTAAGATAATCGACTAAAATAGAAATATTTGAAATCTGTACATTGTGGTTATCAATCTTTTACACATATACATATTCTATTTCCCATATATAACTAATAGTCTTTTACCAAACATTTACATTTTTTAGGCATTGTTTTGGAATTTATTTCAATTTCAATTATTAAAGACAGATGAGTACAGTGATAAAAAACATCGAAAAATTGAACAGAAACGATACAACTAATTTATATAAAACAAGGGGAGAAGGGACGATAAGGAGGCAATATCATTGTATTGAGCGAATGCGTAAATCGTCGTTGATTTTTTTATTTGTCGGAAGAAATTAAAGTTTGAGAAAGAATGAAGCGTAAAAAAATTCAGTTGTTATAAGATAAAAAGCAATCGTTTGCATTTCATGTTTTTAGCACTTTCTTTATGCGCCAAAACAATGCAATTAATTATTGTGATTGAAATGATCATCATCCGATCCTGTTTACGAATGTAGAAATTCATGCTCGTTATTCATACTCATTGATTGATTGATAGAAGTTTAAATAATTAGTTAGAAGTCTCAAAATTAAACGATGGATGACAGATGTTCGCAGCATTTCTTCTGTAGATTGAATAAATAATTAAACGATAATAACGATGCGCACTCGATAATATTCGAATTCAAAGTGTGACAGTTGTGCGCGAACAAATGTTGCTCTCTAGCTGAGAGAGGAACAGCAATAAAAAAGTGTATGGACAAGATCCACTGCATTGTCCTTTGGTTGACAACACTTGCGACCTTTATAAATAGCGTGCGCTTCGTTCGTTCTCGTGCACTAAAGACGTAAAATAACGTAAACCGTTCGAGTCCGTTTCTTGCTTGCTTCTCATAGAGCGTCGAAATTAGGCAATCGAGTTAAACTAATTACTAAAAATTAAGTATTTTTGTGTACGATTTCTTAGATTTTGTGTTGTTGTGATTGTTGTTTGAATATATTAAAATTAAAAATGTCTATTTGCTTTCTCAAAGGAAAGACAGACAGACAACAAGCACGAAATAGTGCGAGCTTCATCGTTCATGCATAGTGCGATCATTCGATGACTGACTTGCATTGCGTTGCGTTAGCTTGGCAAATCCTTTTTCGATTCCGGTTAAACTATTATAACCAATTGGAATTGATTGCGGTTTGATATTTTCTTTGATTTCTTCTTCAGTTTTTTCAAAGAGAGAAAAATTTTCATCAATTTCCAACATTTGAATTTTGTTACTGAAATTTTGATTACGACGAAATTGTTTCATATCTCTAGTTTTGTTATTGTTATCGTTGAAATCCATTTCCGTTCGCTTGGGATCATTATAACGAACGTTTTTTCGTTATTTTCGAGTTATTGTTTGAAAGAATTGTTTGAGAGAGTGAATCTCGCGAAAGTTCATTTATCATTTTCATTCTCAATTTTCTTTCATTAATTGTTGCTGTTGTTATTCTTGAAATACTTAATAATAATCTGAAACTGATTGAGAATAGTTAAAGTTATAAAAACAATAGGAGAATTTGACCAAAAATTTTCAAAGCTTAACAAACTCTACAAATACAAAAAGATATTGAAAATAAAAATTTGAATTGGCATTAAAAAGCTTTCGCTCCACTATATTTGTTCAATCAATATTACCCCTCAATTATCTTTCCGTAATGCATGGAAAGACTGGGAAATCTATGGGACTTTCGTGCATAACTATAATCTCGTATAAAACATTTGAATAAGAAACGCGTTAATTGTTAAATATTTTTGCATAATGATTTAGTTTCCTTTACCTAAAAAATTTGTATACATAAAATTCTTGACGAACAACAATTGGTTAGAATAGAAAATGATAAAATAATGTTCGTATGTTGAATTGTTTCCGTTATTTTATCATTCAGTGAATAAATTTTTTTTGTAGTAACGATGGAATTCATTTTAAAAAGGTCTATAATTATTCAAATTAAATTTGAAGTATGTTGTATATTTAATATAAATAAGAATAAGTTACGTTTGATATAGTTGATATAAATTGATTTCGTTTCAAAGGCTTTACTTTATAGCTTGGTTTTCGGAGTTCATGTAAAATATGTAGATTTAAAAATTTTAAAGAATTTATAAAAAAATGATTTTAAACTTCAGTTTAACATAGAGTCGGCAATGGCCCATGTTCCAATTATCTTTTCGCGTGACGTATGTTCGCTTTTAAGTAAAATTCCTTTGATTTTTTAGTTCTTTTTGAGTGTTTGAATGGAAACGGAAATATCATTGGATATTGACAGCCGCACTGTAATAACGGATATTTTGTAATTAAAATATCTATAATTTATATAAAATCAACGGCATCGGAAGTTTTTCCGTGAAAGTGCATTAAATTTGAAAAATTGTCTATGAGTCTATGAGTCTATGAGAGTTAGCAAAGTTGATTAAAATTGCTTGGATTGTTCCCACTGTTAAAATTGATTGCATCAAAATTAGCGAATAATTGATAATTATAAATGCCGCTAGACAGAATTCATTTCGGTGGCTCGATCTAACAAAATGTTATATTATTTTGTATAAGATAATATGGAAGTGTTTTTTAAAAATTACCGTCATTATTTAATTATCATTTGATTTTGTATGGTGATGGATGATTGGTGAAGGACAATTCCTATAAGATGGATTCTTCGGACCAACATTGAATTGGGCTTTATGTTGTGATGATACTTTACGCACACTGTATGAAAATAGCTATAAGGGCTAACGCTTATTGAAGAGAAGAAATTCTTTAGGAATGGAGGTTGGTGAACAACCAATAACAAATTGAAATGATAATGAACTTTGGTGGTAATTTATCATTTGGGCGCGTTGATCAATCGCATGACTTGCCACGGCGATTTAGACAATTATTGAATAATAAAGAAAAGATTAGACAGATGCCGCTAAGACTTCGTGTTATTTGCATTTCTCAAAACAGCGCACTAATGCAATACTATGACTGTCTTTCTCATCCACAATAATAAAATAAATTTCTTCTAGAATATTCATAGATTTCATTCGACCTTTCTTCATGGTAAGCAAAAAAATGTATGTGAAAAGATCAAGCTCAAGTGTCAATGTGTAATGCATAAGCCTTCAGTTAGTAACTTTAAGGTGACCACTAGTATAAGCATTAAATAAAAATAACTACAGCAACAACAATACAAAATATGTAAAAGGAATCATAAAATAGGGAAATTTTTCTTTACATAGTTTTCTTATAGACTCCTTGCTCCACTCCTTCCTTCTTCCTCCCTTCACTTTACATATTTGCTACCATCGGGCTTTTATTGACAGGAGGATGTGATTGGTTTGACGTGTTGCTGGCTTTGCCTATTCCAGTGTGATTTTCTGTTTTTAAAGAGTTGTTGCGCGAACGTGGATATCGTTTACCCCGGGGTGACTTTGGTGCTCCGTTACTGGCAACAGGTGGAGTTGACGATTTGGTTGTTGAATCGGGCAGTTGATGAGCCGCGTTAGCTACACTTCCACATTGTTTATCACCGCCAGCTCCCTGCTCGGCACTAGCTGTTGTGGACGAAGAGCGTACATTGTTACTGTTGGAATTACTGCCGTCGTTTTTGTTGTTATTGCGAACTAGTGGAGAAAAATCACAGAATAGTAAAGAAAGTAATAATTCATGAGTGTCATCTTTTCCATTTATTCTCACTTATACTCACTTCCACGTCTATTTCGGCGACGATTACTTTTAATAATCGGCTTAATAGTCGTTTTACTTGGATCGAAATAACTATCAAACAAATCGGCCAACTCAGTCTTATCTTCAGGTTTTAGCTCTTCAATTACTTGGAGAATTTCAGCCAAACCCTCTTTCTGCTTCTCTGACCAGATGGCATTTAAGGTCTGCAAGTCGTAACCCTGTTCGGCCAATATTATGCGGAATTTAACAGCACGAACTCGATGATATAGAGTGGTTTTGAAATAATTCAAAAATACTGGGCGGAAAGAATTTTGTCGTTCTAAATTTTCATTTTGCGTTTGGAGTTCATTAAGATCACAATCAATCGGTTTTGCGTACGGTTGAATTGCTTTAAGGAACCTCTCGACAATCGCAGCCGAATCGAATGATTCAATTTTTTGATCTTGACTGCTCAGTTGTAGAGCAACTTCGAAAGCGAGTTTGGCACGTACACTAGCGTTACCATCAAACAATTCACGTTCCTGTTGCTGTTGTTGTTGTGATAATTTCTTATGTGACTGAATATCGGAAGATACAGTATTGTCATTGGCATTATCATAAACGCAATTATCTGCTGTATTTCCATTTTGATAATTATTGCCATTTTCAATTGTTTTCGTGCTCAATACTTTGGATAGTTTGCGTAGTGAATAATGTTGTAGAGATTCATTAGAATCAGCTTTAGCCAAACTGAATCCATTTGCAAACGATTTAACAGTATTCAAAAACCTGTCCAGCAGGTTATATTTCTTAAGCGATTCCAAGATCATGTATGGAATAAATTTCCGTTCTTCATGATAGACTAGAATGCAACCGAGCGAGTCAGCATTTTTGGCTTTAAGTTTTTCCAACCAATCGAGAAAATCTTTGAGAGCAGCTATTTCTGATTTCGATTTGATGATCTTAAAAAGTTTTTTATGAGAATTTATAAAAAAATTGTTTAAAATAAGTTGCATGATAGAGAAGAATTTACAGATTTTGTTTCAAAAGAGGCCTAGAAATGTTAAAAAATATCTACAGAATTGCAGCAATCGAAGAGAGACATTATTGAATATTTGTTCTTAAAATGTTATAATATTAAGAGCATCAGACGGGTAGCAGAGGTATTCGCGGAAAACTTCAAGAGGTTGATATTTTTAATGCAAACGATTGTCATACCAATGGGGTTTTAAAAAATAACGTTAAAATTCTTACCTTGTATGTTTGCATAGATTTAAGCATGCGATAGAATCCGATTGAGATGACACGCACTTGATGGCGTTGTCTTGCGGCTGGATTCAAATTCATATAAGGCATTATATACTGTTCGAAATGATCCTTGGGCGTGTAGGCAGCTAATTGAACAATCTGTTTAAAAAACAAAATAAGGCAAAAAAATGAGAGACAATAGAAAATGTAAATCTTCATCAAGAGGAATCTTAGTCATAGATGTTGAGATGAAGGTTGATGTGTGTGTGAATAATACTTAGAACTGAAGTGTACGTATTTTTTAACGGTTTTTAAAACATTAAAAAATTTGTGTTTAATCTTTTTAAATTTTATTAAAGAAAAAATTTGTACATTGGACATATTATCGCTTAATTTCCTTCTCTGCTTTGGTTTTTATTTATTTGGTTTTTAAATTTACCTCGTCAATTAAACGCCGTCCAGTTGTGTCGATATCTATGCCCACCAGTGTATATTTCCCCTCGGGCAATGTCTTGGATGGCAAAATTCCATTAGTGGTGCAACTGGTAGAGGTGGTTGGTGTTGTTGTGTCCACATTACCGTTTTGTATATGAGTTTTTGTATTGGAAGCGACCATTTTAAATGCGATGAGCTGAAATTGAAAAAAAATTACATCAAATGAAATAAAGTGTGAGAATGGAAGAATGGCGAAGATCAAAAATACAAAAACAATTGAAAGAAAAGAAATAAACCCTTCCGTTACTTAACATTTCAAATAGCTTGAAACTTTTTTAGAGCTTGAAATAGTAGAAACGAATGAAAAGGAGAACATTATTCGGCTTATTTATAAGATTCCGTTACAATAAATAACAACTTGATGAGAATTTGTTACAAAGGTTTCTCAATTTCTATTTGTTTTTGTTTTATTTATATGTTTTTAAACAAACATAACTTTATGGACAATGTGAGATGAGATTTCTGGAACGATGTTTCCTCAGGCAATTGATCATTCAATGGTTAAATTGCTCTATTGCAGAGTAATAATGATATAAATAACTATATTTTAATTTTATTTCAAATTTATGCAATGAAATTATCCTTAAAATACGGTACAGTAATTTAGAAATTACACCGCGATACGTGGCACTTTATTTTCTTAATTTGGAGATTGAACGAAGCATCGTTAAAAATATAAAATATTTTATTTTACATAAACCAAAAATTATTCGAAATTAAATTCTATGAATAATTTTTAGTTTGTTATGAATTCAACTATAAATAAAAATCAAAAAGTTTACCTGGAGACTAGATCAAATAAATTTTCTCTTCAATTGAAGAATTTTTCTCGAATATTCTTCCAGTTAAATTTAATATTATAACTCAATATTAAATCACGATTAGATTAAGAATCATATACTGTAAAGAAAGAGAATAACATTTACTAAAATTAACAGTTTAAAAAGGATTAGGGAAGCAAATTCAGGTTTATTATTATTCCTGCAGCTTTCATAACTTACCTATATTCTTAAATTTTCGAGATCCCGATTCCTATTTGCGAGATTCTATTTCGAAATTTTCTGAGAAAATTTTTAAGTTAAGCTTCTAGCAAAGCTCCGTGCCTTTTGAACTTCGATTTTCGAATGAAGTACGTTAAAGGCAATTAATGCGCAAGATCTGACTGCCAAAGCTAGTTGGTGGAGAGATGAAGAAATAGACCGAAAAATACGACAAAGGTGCAGATTTGATTACGGTACTTTTCAGCACCTCTCGCAAATCTAACGTTTTTTCACTTCTATACCCCTATACACAATATATTCCAGCCTGGCTTGATCAATTTTATGTCGTTCTTTAGTTTTTCGGTCGGCTTCCTTTTCGCGCTATCTTTTTCGCTCAATTGGTATGATCGGCTTTTGGATTCTTTACGTCGTCGAGGGCGTCGTAAAGGCGTTTGCTTTGGAAGGCGTTTTAGTCTGTGTCGAGAGCGCAACAAGAAACGAAACAATTCGTGTGAAAAACAAAACAAAATGTTTTCGATTTAAAATTTTTTCTTATAAGTTCTATTAAAAAAAATAGCAGGCGCTGAATGAAGATTTACGCTTGCTCCTTTTTATAATCTTTTAAATGACTTTTACAAGTGATTCTAGCTGTTTGAGTGTTTCGGAATATAAGATGCAGTGATTGATTTCTGCGATAGTCGTGAGAGAATGTCAAATTTATTTGTGATCGAAGATTTATGATCACCTTCAGTAAATCAGGTCGGTCACTTGTGGGTTAATGAGTTTCATTTGAAGTTAGTGGATAATTAAGAAGGGGTTTATAAAACAACTGTAAAACTTACTCTATAATGAATTTCCTTAGGTAAGTGCTATTATTTAACTTTATCTGTTTGTCCCATACAATGATACAAAAAGCTCTCGATTCAACCCTTCCTCGGAAATACGCACGAGCACCACACTTTTTGAACCATGAGCTGGCTGATAAGGTAAAAGATTATTGTGTGCAACAGTTGACTTGAAGTTAATCAGCTGACGATTTAAAATTAACCCCTTTACATATTCCTGAGGAAGGTGAACAACAGGGTGGGCTTTAATAAAAGAGCTTAATTTGTCTACCTCACGGGTTGAGGTATATAAACATTGTGCATTTGTGCTAATCATTATTTGTACTACTGTATATTCTTTATGTAAAACTGAATGATTTTCGACGTGAATAAATTATCAAAGCTTCATAACCACACACAAATAATTTGGAAAATTTCAAAAGACATTTTTCTTGGGGATTACAAAATAATATAAAATACATAAATATTAGGACTTTATGAAAATCAAAGCGTTTTGTTATGTCGATTAACAATTAAAAAATTCTTTTCTTAATAAATAAAATTTCGTTTGCACCCTTTGCCTCATAATTCATGTATTTCGCGAATGAACACCTGATTTTGTTTGTTGTCGATTAATTATTTTTATTTGAGTGTGTGAAAATTGTTTTGGGAAATAAGAGTTTTCGTAAATCCGGTTATTTTTTAACTTGAGGCTACTAAATTCAAATAAATAATTATTGATCAATAAATTCATAGTGTTTATTTAAAATCGAAATTGTGGACATTTCAACTATAAAAAACCGAAGCAAAGTTTTGGTTGCACGAAAAGACGCAAAAACAGACGTCAAGCAACATAAAATACGAAGAAGAAAATGTTATCATTTTTTAAACGCAAACTATCAGAGACGGAATCTAGTTTGAGTGGCAGTGGCACTAGCTCTAATATAACAGAAGCGAGTTTAGTTACGCAAATGGATTCTTTGACGCGTGTTACCAAAGAGATGTCTCTTGACAATAAGGATGAGCCCATAACGATGGCAGAAGATGCTCTGTTGCACGAGCTGGGATATCAAAATGCCATTGACTTACAAGAGACTGTCTTTGGTGAGGAAAATTTACTCTGAAATATAACGGGAAGTTATCGTTAAACTATAATCTGCTTATAGACACCTTGCGTAACATACGTGACCCAGAGAAACCGTGCACTTTAGAAGATCTGAAAGTGATTTATGAAGATGGAATCTTTGTGCAGCCACCCACCAAATCTAATGTCAGCGTGGTATATAGGCTTTTTGTTCTTTTAACGGCCAATATATTCTATATAGCCTGTATGATTGCATTTATTAGGTACGGATTGAATTCAACCCGACTGTGCCACATTGCTCGTTAGCTACCTTGATTGGACTTTGTATTCGGGTAAAGGTGGAACGCAGCTTGCCTCATAATATCAAATTGGATATTTTTATAAAGAAAGGAGCACATGCAACAGAGGATGAAAGTATGTACCAATTTGAATTTTTGAAACAATTTAAAATAATCAGTAATACTTTATTTTATAGTTAATAAACAAATTAATGATAAGGAACGAATAGCGGCTGCCATGGAGAATCCCAATCTTAGAGAATTAGTAGAAAATTGCATTAGAGATGAAGAATAAGACAAATATCAACGGTACTTTTTAAATTTTACATTACTCAGATTAGAAGTAGAAGAAGTTTAAAATAAAATTGGTAATTAACTTGTGAATTAGATAATTAACTTGTGCTTATGAGATCACTAATTCGGATAAAGTTAACAATAGTAATTATTTTTGTTATAAAACATATTTCTAACAGTTCTTAATGTAAACTAAATCATTAATTTTTTCTGTTAACTTTTTGCTTTGATTATTAGTGGCTCAAAAGAAAGTTTAGTTAGTTGACATATTCAATAAGCTGTAGTGATAATGAAGAAATTAAACCAATGTTCGCCTTGGACAGCCAATTAAACTACATTATACGCGAGCTCCGCGATTAGGTCAACCTATAAACAGTCTTTCGTGATTAAACAATTGCTTAAAGTGCACTTTATGCAAATTATGAAATTAACTAAATCAATGTAAAAACTGACTAAGAAAAACACTGATTGACATATGTATAATATTGTATATTTATGTCATTTAAATATTGACAATAATTGGCAGAATAAAGCAGAAAGATAAGATCAATTCTTGATAAGGGAAATCATTATTAATTGTTTCTTAAGTTCTTGAGTGAGCTCAGATTTAAAGCGGATTGTTCTAAGTTAAGAGACGCAAAAGTCCTAACCATACATCACATAAAACCCAGTTCCACCATCTGCACCCAGCTGAAGATCTCTGCAAGTGCACATATTATTTTGTGAAGAAAGCATTAGGCTTATTTAGCTTTGTCTACATAAGGATCAAAACACAAGAGACGATCACAATTGAAGGAAGACCCTGCCTGTTTTAATTTAACAACTATTTAGGAAAGCATAACAAAAGTATGGCAAAGGTGGGGTGCTGGTGGTAAAAATTAAAAAAACAAATTTTTTACCAACTTATCATTTTGTTCCTACGTCACGGTGATTACATTCTATGCAGTCAAATTTTGATAATGATAATGACAGAACTTTTGTAGGGTTTTTATAAATATTTGTGTGTTTGTTGAGAAATGAAAAGTCTCAGGTGTTTCTTTTTTATATTTGTATTCGCTTAGTTAGTTTTTAATTAGTTTGGAAATAGGTTAATGATAGAATATTGCTCGGGGGTAAAATAATTATATAATAAATTGTTGTGGGTAATTATTCAATTGTATGCAAAAAAATAATTCTGGAATAAAGATGATAGATGATTATTTGAATTTGTTTTATTAATTTTGAAGGTAATAAACAAGAAGAAAAAACTTTATTAATAAAACAGCAACAACAACAACTGAAGACTCCAATGAAGAATGAACGTTGAAGAGACTGATTTTGAAATGATAATATTGCGTTGTGTTGGTTTTTCTGAATACGTTTTTATAATAATGATATAGTTTCATTATTATTCTTTAAAAGTCAATGTTTATTTAATATACTTGGCAAAAATTGTTAATCTTGCATCAGTTGTTAAATGTTGCATAAGGAAATAAATAAATTCGAATTTATAATTTATTTTTTTTTAATTGAACATTATAAATTATTATAGTAGACAAATTTATTTTTATGTGAATAAAATTCAATAATATATTTGAAAACATTTCAAATTGTAATCACTTGGCCCTTTCCCCTCCATCCATTTTATTACTCTATTGTGCCTGGGAGATTAGCTCCACCGCCTTTTCGAATGTCTGCACATTTTCCTTTTCCAGCTTTGACAATTTTCTTTGAAATCTCTTAGCCCATTGTTTATTCATCCATTTATCTTGTACTTCTAATTCTTGGGTCAACGAATCGCCTAGTATTCCTTCTAAAACATTAGTCACGATAGCTTTACCTTCTTCATTTAGTTCTTCAACCTTATCCTGATACCATTTGTTCAGTTTTTTCTCTTTCCATTGTTCGGCTTCTGCTTCTATTCTTTTTTCGGCTTCCTTTCTTTCTTCTTCCCCTCGCTGCCCTAATAATTCTACGATTTTTTTTCGTATTATTTGCCGATTTTCTGGTCCAATTTTTCCTTGAAACCATTGGTCCCATTGCCCATTTATCCATTGCTGCGTTTTGCCTTCCTCGCCTAGCATGCTATCGAGTTGGTTTTCTAATGCCGTTCTGCGATCCTCCTTGACGTTTTGCAAAAGCTGCCGAAGCCATTTCTCTTTACGGTTTAATTTTGATTGCGTTAGAGGCGCTTCGAATGCTTGAGTTGGTGTCATCTCATTGCTTACGGACGACATGTTGTCAACTTCATTGTTCTGCGTGGCATTACAAACGACGCAGAAGGGAATCACCAAAAGGATTACAAGAAATTTCGAAATCATTCTATAAAAGAAATGTTAAGAAAAATTGTTAAAACGAATTCTTTTTAGTTGGACATGACAAATACAAATAATAAGAGACTTTAATTTAAGACTTTATTATGACAATAATTTTTACCTGCTGCTTATTCTTAATGCTTTCGGGTATTGTTTAAAAGCATTTCCATAGTTATTTGTTTTCACACTCGGCCTTAAATACTTTTTGGACACATTGTTAAAAGTCAGAGACAGAGAACATTAATAAAAGTTTTGTAGTTTTTATTCAATGGTTTTTTTAAGTTATTTACAATCTAGTTTATAAATTTCAAGTAAATTATTTCTCAAGCAATTGTTTGTTCGAGTTTGAAAATTCCAATAAATTTATAATTCTTCTATTTGTTTGATTCATTTGTAGAAAAATTGTTTTAACAGCTGGTTTACAAGATTGTTATATACTTAATAAATTAGGCATTTTTAGGCAGTAGACGACTGAATTAAAAATTGTAAGAGTAATTTATAATTATTCATAATCTTTTGAATAATAAATGAAACTCACAACGCCCGATTAAAGTATTTTTTATAAAAAGACATATGGCTAAAACTATCGTTCGTAATGATTCTGTTAAGATAATTCAAGATGGCTTTAGAATTTGTACTTTAGAGAGAAGCCTAAAATCATACTAAGGTTTTTATCATTCTATGACAAAATAGCCATCAACTATTCGACCCGTAGAAATAATTTGTATACAGCGTGTGGTGCATTTAATGCGTTATTGTAATTAATATAGGCTGAAAACGAAGGAATGAACCAGTGGTTCTTCTAGAAATTGGACCAAAGACTGTACCGTTTTTGTCACGAATTATTTTATATTCGGAGTTTGGAAATCAAAATTGTTGTTATGATTTTAAATTGAAATTAAATAATGCTCACTTTTGATGTTCTCGCGAAAATCTTTCAGTAATTTCTTTCGTCCGTCGTTTGGATGAACCGAGGTTCTTCTTCAAATAGCAGCTTCAACTGCAGACTTATGTACACTTATTCTTCAAATAAATTTTCATTATAAATATCAAATGATATAATCAGCTAAGGAAACAGCGAGGAAGAGACAATTAAAAAAATACGTACAAAAACATTGGCAAGGTTTTAGTTTTGAAACTTGAGTAAACAAACATTCATTCTTTTCATCAAAAACCTTCAATTAAATTATGAAACATTATTTGATATTCATGCATGAAATTCTCTTGTTCTTTTTCAGTTTTTAGAGATCAGTCAGAAAAGTATTTAAAACCGAGCGAAAGAATTAAAACTTATGCAGATATTTTGGGAACATCTTCAAAAGAGTTCTATCGGTCCATTGAGGAGAAAATATCGAATATATTAAAATCTACATTAAACGTTTGTGAGATTTTGGCTCTTTTGAAACTCGAGTTAAAATAGACAAATTGCTCTTAGAAATTCCGGAAAATAATCTTTATAGGATGTCGTTGAAATTTCTTCTAATCCTGCTGTTTTCACTACTCGGGATCTTTTCAAATCTCGTACAAAATAGTGAAGCTGTCGAACTTATACGTGGTTCCCATGGTAGAGGTAGAAGCTCTGGAGGTAAAGGAAGAACTAAGGCACATTATAAAGTTCCCTACGCAAAATTTACAAATTTATTGGAAGAAGCGTATGGTGTGGTAGAAAAACTAGAAGATCTTAAGCGAAGCTTGAAAGAGCTTTCAGTATCATCGGGAAATTAACGGATATGAGAGGCATGACGGCTATAATATCGTATACACCATATTGTATAATGTTTTAACATTTAGTGAAATAAAATAAAATTGTGATGCTTTTTCAAACCAAATATATATTTTGTTAATGATTTTGATTTCCATTGGTTCTGGACGTTATAAAAACGTTGGCTACGTTTTGTCATCGAAATTCATACACAGTATACAGATCTATCTATATTCCATATACTGAAATAAACTTAACAATCCAGCCCTAAATGGTCTAATTTTACAATTGGCCAGTTTAAAAAGGCTTCTGTTTCTTCAAAGATACCAAGATCCTAAACAAAATTCTGATGGATTTAATCTTTACGGATTACAAAAAGCTTTTAATTCTTTACCCAATTCGTATTTATTTGATCTTAAGAGTTCTGAGCATTCGAAAGTATTTGTACAGATTTTAATATTTACCATATGTTTTATGCTTCTCTTGATTTTTCCTTTAAATTTATTTACTTAAAATTGAATTGAAATATTTTTGGATAGTCAATAATTCTAGATCGTAAATTTCGATCAATTACGAATTTCCAACGTAATTTTAGTTGTTTGTTTTTCCGATAGACAAACTATTTTCTTAGTTGATTTTATTGTTTGCTTTTACATTTTGTGCAAAAATTATTTATTTGCCTTTCCTAAGTGTAAATACGAACAGCTTTAGGCAACACTTGTAGACCAAAAAGAAAATGTTAACAAAAATGCGTGTGTTTGAAAAGTTGTAGAGTCTCAAACTCTTAAAATCTGGTCGGGTACGATTCTTTTCATTTTTCTTTTCAATTAGTTTCGGGATCTGAAATGAATTTAGTTCAAATAATTGCAAATTAAAATTAAAAACAAAGAAAAATGCATTTTTTAGATAACATTATGGAAACTTTTCATAATTTTCTTTTAGACTGGGAAAAATTTCTTAGAAGAATATGTTGAAATTTGAAAGAAATTTGATATGTTTGGAAGGCTCAAAGTGAATCTGCTATCATCAAATTGTCCAAATTCTAAACGTTCGAGACGTCCTGGTGTAAATATTCAAAAATCAAAAGGGTTTGCACCCTGTACTGTGAAGCGAAGTATTAAATTTATTGATTGTTGCACAGTGGTCCATTAATGTATTGCTGAAAAGCTATAACTTTTGAGCAATTTCGAATCAATCATTTCTTTTTTTAAATGTTTGAGTCGATTACTATTAGTAACGTCTACTACTATTACTACTACTACTACTACTACTACTACTACTAGTAACGTCAATTACTAGATGTACGCTATTGTTCGTACGGGTTGAAAAATTCCGATGAACTACGCACTTGAATAAATACAGAATATTATTTCATAAAAATTCCTAGACCATTACATACAAGAGTGTATATGGTTCTTGTTCTTGTTTTCAATTATTTTGTCTTAGGCGGAAAAGTATTTAATGCCAAAGAGAAAAGACTAAAATAATAGATGAATATCGTTGATTGGAATGTGAGAACCTTTAACCAGTCAAGTGAGTAAGAAATTTTTGTGTAAAAATTGGGAAATTGTTGCAAAACATACCAAATAATGAACTTTTTTAAAAATATTCAAAGATTAAATTTTTGATTTGTCCTTTCCCAAACTCTTTCAGAATGCTTCAAAATTCAAAATTCATTGCAATCCTTTTGATTGGCTTGCTGGCTGTTTTTTATAATACCGTGCCAGCCAGTGGGGCTAAATGGAAGAAAACTGTAGCCTCAAATGTAAGATCTGGCTCATCCCAGCAACAAATAAACGTTAAAGCCTTTTGGCCACCAGGCTTAGGATCGCGAGGATCTCTACAAACTCAGCTACCTCAACCCAATAATTTAATGTATTCCTACAATATGCATTCACCGCCTCAATCGCAAACTTCTTATAAACCACTGCCATACCATAATCCTTCCAGAGATTTTAATCATTATACTGCACCGCTGGCACCGTTGAAATCGGCGGAGCAATTGGAACAGGAACGACTAGAGTTTGAACGAAGATTGTTGGAGCAAAATAAATCGCAACGAACGGAATTTGGGCGAGGCAATCAAGGGGGAGGACATTATGGTTCACCGCAATTACCAATTCCATTAAATCATTTCGGTTCTATTGATGCACCGTTAGCACCCATGAAATCTCCAGAACAATTGGAACAAGAACGATTGGAGTTTGAACGCGCAAAATTTGGACATAGTACGCCACAACTATCGGAATCCGAACAAAGCGAGCAAGGGGAACAAGAGAATCCGGAACAAGGCGAAGTAGGCGAACCATTCCAGCCTGAGCAAGGTCAATCGGAGCAAAGAGAGTCGGAACAAAGTGAATTGGAGCAAAGCGAATTGGAGCAAAACGAATACGAATCAGGAGAGCAAGGCCAACCGGATCAGGGAGAATGGGAGCAAACCGAACAGGAACAAAATGAACTGGAACCAAGTGAAATGGAACCAAATGAATTGGAAGAAAATGAAGTGGGACAGGGTGAATTACAGCAAAGTGAACATAAAGGGGACAAATTTGTGAAGAACAAACGTAGGAATAAGAATAAGAATAAGAAGAGGAGGAGACGCTGTAAGAAAAGAGGAACTTGCAGAGGTAACGGATATAAGAAAAACGGAGGAAAAAAATTTAGAAAGTATAATTAAATTGGAACACACTCGGGCATAACAATATCCGATGAGATCCCATTTGAAATTTCAAATAAGTTTATAGTTTGTGTCAAAAGTAAATAATTTCAAAATATATAAATTGTATTTCTTATATTGGGGGTGACGGTATATCTCGAAAACCAGAGATGATAAAGATGACTTCACGTAGGGAAGAATTATAGTTTCATTCTGATGGAAAAAATTAGCATAAGTTTGTTGGTGAATAAACATTGCCATAATCAATAAATAAATACAGAAATAACAAAACCAGATGAAATGTTGGGAAAGAGGGAGAGAGAGATAAAAACGGTATTGAAAGACAGTGTGAGAGAGAGGCGTGGTAGAGAAACAGCAAGATAAGGAGAGAAAGTAATCGAGTTAGTGGAAGGAATGATTTGCTATAAAATTTAATTATTTCCTATAAAATCCGCGGAAATATTTTTTGTAGATTTCTGTAGGAGCCTGCTCATTAGTAACCATTGTTGTTATTGTTTATGTTGTTATTGTTTCCCTAGTGGCGGCAAGTTGCTTGTATTTATCGTGGTTTTTTCTTTTTTGCCTGAAACGAGAATTTGTGAATAAAAAGTTACTTTTGATAGAGGCAGAAGTTAGAGAATGAAGTCGCAATATGATGTAAAGGGTAACAAATACGACGAGTGAAAGGAAGAAACGAGGTGAGCATTATTAAAAATAACTTGCTGAGCCGATGCTCGTTATAAGTTTTAATAATTTAAAATTTTCAGTTTATGTGGTTACGTTTCGGTTAAGCGAGTGTGTATGCATATGTGTGTGTATGTGTGTGTACATATGTGCTTAATTACGTACAAGAGAACGTGCTAGTGTGAGCCTAAATGTATGCTAATAGTATTTTCCAGAAACATGTTTTTATGTGTGTATAAGTGAGTGTATGTATGACTGTGCTGGCAAATAAATTAATAAATTCATGACTTAATTAGATAATCATTTGTATTACGCCACTTTGCCGTTAGATTAAGGATAATTAAGGATAATAAAGTTATTTACCGGTAGTTTGAGAAGATATATATGAAATTTTACCAAAGGATGAAAATAAATTATTAAATGCATTGCCATGAAGTGACTCAGTATTCATTAAAGCGGACCCATTTTGATAATAAAGGATTCAAAATCCTTGTTATACGTCATTATATATGCAGCGGCCATAAAGTTTTAATTTGACGTGATATGCTAAAGTTTTATATGATGTACATTTCTTCTTCTCTTCTTTCTCCTTTTTTAATTTACACTTTCTCTCTGATTTTTACGCTTTTTTATAATATTCATTCAATGTTGTTGCTCACTGTATATATGTCGTCCGATGATAGTCCCTGCTGTTGCCATTGTTGTTGTGGCAAATTGTAGTGCTAGTAGTTTTAATGGGTCTCGCTGTTGCAACAGCGACAATTGTTTTTGTTTTTGTTGATCATAATGTTGCATTTTTATTAAATCAAGCGATTTAAATGGATTCTGTTAAATATAATTTATTTATTAATTTATTCGATTTGATTTGCATTTAAATAACTTGATAAATTGCAATATTTGCATACGCACACGCATACAATATAGTCATAAAATCTTACATATTTTTATCTTGTATTAATATTAAGCGCATTTAAAAGTGTTATTGTTTTTATAAAATTCATAAAATTCCCTTTA
The DNA here is from genome assembly GCA_963966595.1 of Physocephala rufipes. Classification (NCBI taxonomy): domain Eukaryota; kingdom Metazoa; phylum Arthropoda; class Insecta; order Diptera; family Conopidae; genus Physocephala; species Physocephala rufipes. The sequence goes on from OZ016505.1 coordinate 2,952,824, forward strand.
AATTTCCTTCTTGTTATTTTTTTTAAATATTTTACGAGAGAATCAATTCCTTGGAAGTGTTTTTTTTTCATTAGTATTTTCTTTCAATTAGCATTTTTGTCAAAGGAAAGAAAACAATTTGCTTTTTAAAATTGTTTTCCTATTAAAAATATTTTGCAGAAGAGTTAATTAATTTTAGGAGATTCTGTTGGTTCCTTTTTTCACACCTCCTCCCCGAAAATAACCGACAACCAAAACTCTACGAAATCATACAACGGAAATTGAAAATGACACCGAATGGATTTGAAAAAAAGGAAACAAATTTTTTGCAATCAAAGAAAAACACGTAATTGAAAAAGAAAATGATTTAAGAGAGATCACTTCAATGGGTTAAGTCTTTGTTATAAAAGTAAAACAAAAGCACTTTAAAAATGTATCGAATGAATGGGAATTAAATTTAAAATGAATTGGAGATTGTAAAAGTTCGTACTTTTCTTACTTTTATTACAAAAAAACAAGCACAGCTTGGGGAGCACCCAAAATCAACAGCGTGGGATTTTATTACGCTCAATAGTGCAAAAGCAATACTACGCTCTCTATTTCTTTACCATTTCTTCTCTCATTCTCTCTATCTCTATCGTATTGAAATCTATTGCTGGAATGGATTTCAGAAAGGAATTTTAGTCATAGAATTGTAATGGATTTGAGTAAATTAATCAAACATATACAACAATTTTTAATCAAGTCGTAGTATCCAAAATTTACAACCATTTAGTGACAGCTGTCAAATTACATTTGATGTAATTTTTCTAAAAAATCAGGTTTCATATCCGTTAACAACTTAAGGAGGCAGTGATATTTTGCCCCGAAATTTTTTGATGCTAGAGATTATAAATTATAGAAAGAAATCATTTCTGACTTTTTACGTCTGAAAAAAAATTCAATTTTGCGAAAAATTATTAGATTTTTATTGCAAAATTTGTTCTATTCGCCATTCTCCAATAAACCGAAATTTTCATTTTGATTCCAACTTTGACAATTTGTCACAATACTTGACAATAATTTTTCTTATAATATTTAACTGTCTTCTAAACGAAAATTGTTAACAGCAATATAATTTGTAGTGGCGATACATTTTAACTGTCACAAAACCGCAATTTTGCTTTGTCACGTTTTCTTTAGATGAACGTGATTGCCGAAAGGATATTTCGAACATACTTCCAGTGACATGATTTGATGACAGGCAGTGAGAATGAGCTTCTGTTGATGTTGCAAAATTAATAAGTGCACTTAAGATGCAATCTCCCGTCGGAAAATTTTCGGTAATATTTCTTTGAAATGATACAGCAAAAATAGCCTTCAGTTATTTTCATGTTGTTTCCTTTTTGGGCTTGTGCGATATTTCAGCCAACACGTTGTCTAGGTCTTGAGTAAAACTTTCGTGTCAGAATTCAAAATGAAAAATTAAGAAATTCTTGAGAATTTATTTTACTTGGTTTCCTTTAAAAAAATTTTGCCCGCAAGAATTCTGTAAACATTGCAGAAATGTTTTTGAAGTGTAAGAGAAAATGGTATTTGCTGACAAAAACAACCATAACAACTACCGTAACCGCAGCCACAATGGCAGAATATAACACTTTTACAATCACCGCGTGAAATGTCGAGGACATCCGAGTGAATCCCTTAAGGAAGGTCTTCTTCTCTATATCTGCCACAAACTGCGGCGATTATTTATTCATGCATCTGTCCTTTTCTGAGTAAGTGGTATCAATAGGGCAGAGAGAGAGAAAAGAAGAGAGGAAGCGAAAAAAAGAGAGGGAGAAGAACAAACCAAAAAGCGTGAACCACCATTGTAGAAAAAACTACAGCCAAAATATAGTGCCCTCATTGGGTGCTCCCCAATATTTCACTATTTTTTTAACACAATTTTTCATTTCATTCAGTGAACGTTTGGAAATTCAACATTGAAAGTGTTGAAAAGTAGAAGTTTTGATGTGGAAGTATCTTCGAATGTCGTGCATCTGATGCACGACAGTGTGTGCATGAGTGTGTGTAAATGTTTATATTTGTATTAATGCAAAAACGTTTTGTAATGTTTTCATTTCCGGTACAGGAAATAAAAATGACTGCCATCATTTAATAGTTGTTGTTGTTGTTGTTGTTGTTGTTTCTGCCACTTCTCTTACCCGACGGTTACTGCAATTCGACGGAGTGTCGTATACATACACATACACTCTCTCTTGCACACGTACGCAGATACACCCACGTGCACACATGCACGAATACGCACGAAAGATTCTGGTGCATTTCTTTTATTCTGGTTTTTTATAGAACTTTATATTTCTATTAAAATATTTTTTGGAAAAGTTTTTAAAAAGGTCAAAACCTCTTTCGAATACAAAATCGAAAAAAATATCGAATAAATAATACAATTTTCGAATAATCGACAATACCAACTCAGAAATGGTTCATGCTTTCACTAAATTGGTAGTATTGCTTGGGCGGCGTTATTGAGGATTATTTCACAAAATCAATGAGCATGTTTTAAATGTTTTTTAAATTAAGATGCTTTAAGGATTCATTCAAAGTTTTGATAGTATTTCGAATTTCATATTTTCGAAACTTTTAAATAAATTAAAAAAAAATTAAATAAAACACCATTAAATTTTATAAAGTATATGATTATTTGGTTTAATTTATTACGAATTTATCAAAACATCGAATCAAGGATTAAGTTCGCAAAATGAAGCTTCTAAAAAACACCTTCAATTTTCTCATTATTTATAAAAATAATAAACAAATGCTTCTTAAATTTATACTTTTTTACACGTACGAAGGAGAACTTCGCCATAAAATCCTTTCTTTTGTTTATATTCCTTACATACTTTTTGGTAATATGCTCTTTCTCATCTCACTCCGTTTACCTCCTTCACCCGTCTTCACACATATTGCCCTCCTTTTGTATCGCCTTCACAACGATGTTGCCATTTCTTGAAAATGGCACGTAATGACAATTTGTAATCCCTGCCGTGTGGTAACAACAATTTGTTGTTGTGGTACTATTATTTTATTGTTGTTGTCATCGTCAAGAGTATTTCAATTGTTGTTTTTTCCTTTCTTTGCTATAAAATCATTTGGAGCCGATAATATATCTCTTCTGCTCTGATTCGTTTCGTTAAAATCAGAGACAAAAACAGGTAGAGTGAGAGGTAGAGTTAGGGAAGAAGAATGCCAGGAAGAAGGGGCGTGAAAGAGAAAACAATTAATTTAGCACTCGAAGGGAAAGCAACCCTTTAACCATAATGTTTGCAAGAGTACCATGCTAATTAATCATCGTTTGTGAATGACTGGCGGAATTTCAAAACAAACGGTAAAAGCTGCAGCAGCGAGAAGGCCAACAATAATGAAAACAGCAACAACAACAGCATCAACAACAAAATGAGCAGCATCGACATAAAGCGCACCTCGAAACAGTTTAAAACGTAAGCACCGACATCAGCGAACGCAGTAAATTCAGTTCAATTAAAAATACATTGTTGCCAGCATGAAAAGATTTCAAAAAAAAAAAAAAATTGAGAATCTTTCATTCTACATAAAATGTTTGTTTCAAATTTTTGTTTCGCATGAAATTTCAAGGAACGAAAAAGTTTGTTTTATTAACAGGAAATATAAGAAATTTTCAAAATGCGACTAAAAATCATCATAAACAAGATATGAATTATGACGTTTCCGTAAGAGAGTGTTGAAGGAAAAGCAGGCAACGTCACCACTCACGAGTCGGCAACACAACAATTGTAATAAAGTGAATAAAAGCTAAAATATTGGAAATAAATAATGATGAAAAGAAGAACAAGAGATGCAGAAAATTATTGATTTTTAAATAAATAATCGAAGCGAAAGCAATTATCTAGAAATAATAAACCGCGAAAGAGGTGACAAATTATGATGAGCGAGATTATTTTCATTTTCCGACATGAATTTTGAAATTTTGAACTTTTGAAATTCAAATATTAATTCACTAAAGTAGAAGTGAATCATTTATTAAATTTCATTCAATAATTTTGGTTTCATTTAATTTCGGTTTTAATTTTTAATTGAAAGAGAATTGTTTTGTAATTGTTTCCCTTTTCCGTCCATTAATTTCTCGTTTATTTCCGCATTTTTCTCCTTCTTATTTTTCATTAAAATCATCAGATGCACGTAGATTTGTTTTATAATTTTTGTTTGAAAAATTGTCCATTTCTATTCGGATCACATCCGTTTCTCATCGTGCATTTCCCGTCCGGGGGAAATATTTTAATGTTTATCATTCGTTATTTCCTGGATGGTTTTTCTTCTGCTGTTCTTCGCCCCCCTCTCTCCTTATTCTTCTTTTTCCACTTCATCTTTCTTTTACTCGCAATTTGGAAAGATTTTCTTGGTATTTATGCGGAGCTAAGCCACGCTCTTAGCTTTTTCAATAGAAGTAGAAGAAGAATAAGAAGAAAAAGCATTATCAGCAGTCATCTGGCCCCTGAGTTTGCACTCAACGCACTGGCGATGGTCCTTCCTCCATCGGTCTGCTCCATGACGTAAGTGCACTTTGCTTCCTGAGCGTGTTAATCTAATGCTTCGTTGATGATTTTTGCTGTATGTTGTTGCATCACTTGCGTTGCTAACGTTTACCACCACGATTTGTTATTTGTTGTTTTTCCGAACGGCGTTTCCTGTTTGTTTCTTATCGTTTGCTGTTTGTACTTCAGCGCGACCATCATCAGCATGAACAGAAGGATTAATCCAATGGCTTTTCTAAGCAATTTTGCCCTTTTTGCCCTCCCACCCATTCTATTTCTGCATTTCATGCCATTGCCATTCATATTGTTGGTCTCATGGTCATCTCGTTTATCATCATTATCATCACATTCACGATCGTCATTATCATCATTGTCAATTTTATTTTCCTTTTTCGATATTACCACAAAATTATGAAGAAACTCTTTGCCGGGATTGTTCAGAGCTCTACCCTCCATTCTCACCACCTTCCCCCCTTCTAGCCACCCCTTCGACTCTGCTGCATTTTCCTCAACTACTACCGCATGTTTGAGCATTCTAGAGTCATTGCAGCTGGTGCTTCTTGATATTGCCATTGAATGCATTCAGAGCGTGTGAATGCGCTGCTTGTGTTGCCACTTCTTTTCTCGATTTTTCTCCTTTTGCTTTTTATTCTCATGTTACTGTTTGTTTGATTTTGCATATTTTCCTTGCTCTTCTGTTTTTTCTTCGCTGTCTTCGTCTTCTTCTCATACGTTATGGTCCTTTATAATTCCCCCTCGTTCTTTATGAGTGCTGTAATGGATGTTGTTGTAAATTTAACACGCCATTTAGTACAGGTGTTGTTGTTGCGACTTTCATTGTCGTTTTCATTTTGTCTCATTTTTCATTAAACATTTATTTTATTTGCTCTAGTTAAGACGTTCATACCGACTGATGACGAAATACTCCGCTCCTTGCGTTTGCTGCTTTTGATGCCATGACGGTGCTGTAGGTGTTATTGTTCGTGTTGTTTTTGTCGCCGCCTTTTTTGTGTGATTATTGTTTTTTATGCGACTGTTTTAGTCGTTTCGCGAAACGCATTTGAGCGACCTTGAAAAAACATCAGGACCGTTTTTTTTCATTTAAAATACGAATGCTTGCAGGGATAAACACAAGTACGTATGTCTGTGTGCACGTGTGTGTATGTGGATGTACGTAATGTGCATGTGTTTGAATAAATACAGCACTTGTGATTTTACACTCGTATCTGTGCGTGTCTGTGCGCGTATATGCGCGTGTGTTGTTATGAGCGTCGAGGCGGAAACTGCCAAAATGGTTTGTTAAAAATCATACTTGTGCTTGTTCTTTTTAAGGTTTTTTACGCCCTCGTAGTATTTTTGAAAATGTTGAATTTTTTCATTTTATGTATATATTATGATATAATCTAACAAAAATAAATATAAAGAGCTTCATAAGCAAATCTTTAATACATTTTTTAAAGTTAAAGTAAATAATATTTCGTCTCAAATTTGCCCCTTCTGATTTTTATACTTGACCTTGCGTTAAACTAAATACGGGCAGTCATACGAGAGAAGACATTTCCGGTACATTTACTTGAGTGTTGTTAAAATATTTATATGAATGTGCTCTTCCGAAAATGCTGTTCAACGGACTTGCATACGCACAGGAAATTACATACAAGCAAGCATAGATAGATATCAGGAAAACTGACAGATGCGACAGCAGTAATAACTACTGCTAAATTATAAAAATTAAATAAACTACTATAAATTTACATTCCTGTGAATTATATTTCCCCCCAAAAATGCGTTTGCTTAGAATTACTTGCGAAACGTTAAAAAAACATTCAAGGTCATATTTCATATGCTTCATTTACCACGCATCCTAGATCATATACCATAACGTAAAATAACCTCTCACAGCTAAAAAATATACTGTTAAATAGCAGGTTGGTCATATATTGCGGCTTCCATGTAAATTGTGTTAACCCTAAATATCCCTGGGGTTTTATTTTGGATTTAATTCATCGGTCATTCTGTATTAACCCGAAAGTGGGTCTTTAAATATTCGTTTATGGTTTTTGACAAGTAATTAATAATCCAAAATATTTGTGCATATATTAATATATTATTGCTCATATAATTTAATACATCATCGTTAGTCTGCAATAAAACATTTGTTAATTTTTTATTTAAAAAACAAAACTTTTCGATTAGTTGTGAAATATCGTTATTACTTTGTCTCCTCCTCTGAAACTGTCCGTCCTGTGCAATACTTCCACGGCGCGTGAACTTCACTTTAGGCCATGATTTGAATAATGTTGTCTTACTTTGTTAAAAGACTTGTTGAAGTTTGTTATTTGGGAGTCATAATTTTTGAACGGTTCGTGCATGAGTTGTGTCAGGAAATGGCACAAAAAGTTATTTGAGGGCAGTCAGACACTTTCGCAGGTGTGCGAGGGAAATACATTCAAAATTATTTAAAAGACTTCACGTCCATGTAAGCAAACACGTGTATACACACAAACATACACAAATTTTTGCTTTCAAAATTTATAGAGCGCAGATAAAAATTTTATGTAAATATTTAAACTAAGAGAAAATTTAAAGTCGTGATGTATTTTAATTGGAACATAAACCAACTGGATACACAAAATGGAAAATTAAATGTCGTGAAGGGATTGTTAATATAAGGCGAACAAGAATTATAACGGAGGAAGTAATATGAAGAGAGAGAGAGAGAGAGTTATATTCAAAATCAAAAGCCATTTAAGACTAAAATATTGCCACTAAGAGGAAGTTCGTGACAACTTTTTAGGGAAACTTAATTGTTTTCCTTCCATGAGGTTTTTTAGATGAAGAAATTTCTGTGGTAATCTCTCTATTTAAACAAAATCTACTCCACTATGTTCGACAATATTGCGTACTTTTTCCATCAGAACCATAATTACATTGGTTAAGTACTTATTTACTAAAGAAAATTACTACTTTTTTACAACTTTGTTACCAAAAATTGTATAAATTTGGAATATTTCAAATAAAAATTTCTGTTCCATTTAATTATTTGTATTAAAGTAAGTAAAGTTTTTCACAAAGAATTGTTAATTGAAAATACAAACTTTTCAAGCTTGAAAAAAACAATGATAAAAACTGGTGCATTAACAAAGAAAACTGTTGAGTATTATTAACACGTTCACGCCGGCGCGTACCACCGGTGGCCCGCGCTAGATTGTCTCATTGGGCGGCGCGTACCACCGGTGGCCCGCACTAGATTGTCTCATTGGGCGGCGCGTACCACCGGTGGCCCGCACTAGATTGGGTTATTAGAAATAATGAAAATTTAACGTTTATTTATTAAAAATATTTATTTTTATAAAAATTATAGTTAAAAACGTGTCATATAAATAAGTTTTGTTCAATAACATAAACATAATAATACAGTATATAAATGTAACTCAAATTCGGGAAAAAAATAAATAGAATTTTTATTTATAACTTCATTATTTATTGTTTTTTATGTAATTTGTTGAAACATTTCAAGCATAATGTTGGCTGGCCCTTGCACTGGCCACAATAAGTCTTAACTCTTGTAGTTTTGTTAGTGGCATAATCTCTGCCCTTTTTCTTGGACAATTTTTTATAGCATTCCTTGCAGCGTTTACGTGACTCTCTTGCAGATCCCTCATATGATTGAAGAACATGTTTACGTGACGGTATAGGACAGTATATTTGTTCTTCAGCCAAAAGGTGATCAATAATAGCTTCCCTAAATTGTAACAAATTCATATTTTTAGTGCCCCATCTTTTATGAATATACCACGCATTCACGAGGGAGGTTCCGCATATTAATTGTATTATAACTTTTCTGTACCATTTAATGGTTTTTCTCAAACAACTGTAATAACCCGATAGTTGATCTGATAAATCAACACCTTTTTTTGCAATATTATAATCAAACACAGCATCGGGTTTTACTTTGCCATTTGTTCCTGCCACAAATTTACACCGGTGATTCTTTGAGGTAGTTAACATGCAAACTGGTCTTTTGTCAGTCCATTTCAGAAATTTTACACCGCTACGATTTTCGAAATGCATCAATTCACCACGTTTTTGTTTTTGTTTTGCCTGCGGTGGTAGAAATTTTTTGTTTATTTTTACAGTACCACAAATAAATGTATTATTTTGTAATAGTTCTTCAGCCAAAGGAACACTCGTATAATAACCATCAGTAAATAAAATGCGGCCCTCAAATAATAAACCATTTAGTAATCTCATAACTACATCATGAGAATGTGATTTTTCAATGATTGTGTTATTTTTCCCGGCGTAAATTTCTATATTATAAGTATAGCCATCAGGTAAACACAATTTGTATAATTTTACGCCGTACTTATGTCGCTTGCCTGGAATATATTGACGAAAACGTAGACGTCCTCTCCATGGAACCATACTTTCATCGATAACGATATTTTTGCCAGGTCTAATAGAACTCTTGAAGCTATCTACAATTGTTTCAATAATGTTTCGAATTTTGTACAACCGATCTTCAGTTCTAGCTGTGGTATTGTCCGCAAAATGTAAAAACTTAAGAATAGATAAAAAACGGTCACGTTTCATTGCTTTTTTTATGCGTGCGTTCGCATACATGTCGTTGTTAGACCAATACAATCTAATTTCTGGTAATTGAACTGCACCCATAATGAGCAATATGCCAACAAAAGTATTCACTTCATCTTTTGTAACAGACTGCCAGGCTTTTTGGTGTATTCTACTGCTAGATGAAGAATTTTTTATACATTGTGTAGCATATTTATTTGTTTCTTCAACTATCATCTCTAGTATGTAATCCGTGAAGAATAGTTTGTATAAAGCAAAAGGGTCATTACAGTCAGTGTCATATAAAAATTCCTCTTCTTCCGAATATTCATTTATTACTGAAGTTATTTCTTTTACTGCCTGCCATTCTTCATCGCCATCCTCGTTCTCTGATATAGACACCACATCTTCTTCCTCCGAGGAACATTCGTTCATATCACTGTTTCCAAAAACAAAATCTTCGTTAGAAGAGGAAGAAAGTATCCGTAATCTTGATGCCTTTCTCCTGCTCCCATTTATAGATTCATCAGAGTCACTTAATTCCATATCCTTGTTATCTACTTTTTATTAAAATTAAAATTAAAAAAATATTCTAACCACCTTATACAATAATTACTGGCAGAAACTATCTATGGTCAGGATAAGAAAACGGCACGAGTTACACTACTTGAGCAATAAGCCTCACTGTACTACTGAGCAAACACGACGCCTATGAAGGTCTGAAAAGGAAATAATTGCGTGCCGCCAGATGAAGCGTGGCGCCTATTAAAGCGCCGCCTCGCAGCAAAAAACATTAAAGTCGGCCCCGGCGTGAACGTGTTAAATAATTTGTGAGGATTTTACAATAAAGAATAATTAATTGTTGCGCATACGACACGATACGATATTGTCATGTGTAAACGCTTTTTATATGGAAAAGTACATTACATTTTTAAAAATATCACATATTTAAAGAAAAAAATTCCAAGGCTATATTTATCCCGTTTGTTTTGTTTTGTTTATGAAAACATTGTGAAAAATGTACTGAGTGAAATTTTTGATTTATTATAACTTGCGGATGTATTACAGTTACTCCATCTGTGATTTTTTCAAATAAAGAAATTTCAAATTGAAACAAATTTTGATGTTAATTTTTTAACAGTTATTTTGACATAACAAGAAAATACCGTCATGTGGTAATAAAACGGAACAAGAAGAAGAGAAAAGAGTGAGATAGAGGGAGAATAAATCCTTGGAGCTTGTGACAATTAATGTACAACACGACTGTTCCATACATCTGAATTTTCAGTGTGTTTCTGCAGCATTTATTTAAGAAAATAATAACGAATCATGAACGACATTTCATCATATTGTGTGAGTGTGTCTATTTAATTGCTAATCTTTGTAGCATAATGTTAACTAAAAACTAGAAATGTAAAAATCAAATTTTCTGTGAAATTTTCTGTAGCGACGTTGGACATTATAAAACCAGAGGAAAACGGAGTGGGGTAACGACTCTTATACTAGTGTCCCGCCTAAAGTCAACAATCTTTAAATTAAATTTTTGAGAATTTATGAATTCATGAATGTGTGAATTTTAGTAAGAGAATCATGCAGGAAAGAGTGTCTTCAATTGTACCTTTTAATATTTGTTGGATTTTTGTAATGGCAACACTTTTCTGAAAATTTTTTTTTGCTTTTTTAAATATTTATTATTAATATTTTTCATGTGTCATATTTACAAAATAAAGAGAAAATAAATTAAAAATGCAAATCGAGTGGAAGGGAAATGTTTGTGTATTTTCCCCAAACAGGTTGTCCTTGTGCTAAATTTATTTTTTTTAAGTTCAATAGATTTTGTAATTACTTCTCTTCTGTTTTGCAAGCAAATTATTTTCTTGTAAACATTTATTTGGTTTCTACCTTTTTTATTTGTAATTTTTAAAATTAATTTTATTAATATTTTTATTTATTAAATAATTTATTCTAATATTTTATTAATTTATTTGAAATTTTATGAGAAGTATTAAGGAAATATTTATTAAAACTTAAACATTTTAAAAATTTATTAAAAAATTGAACATTTTATGCACGATTATAGCCTTATTTTCTACCCTTACTTTTTATGCTCTTAGCTACTAGTTCTTTCTCTTCTTTTTATTTATCACAGCACACTTGTCATATTTGTATTAGTTGAAAACGTGAAGTCAATAAATCGTGAAAGAATATTTATTACTAGTGCTTAACAAAGTTCTATTAAAACGATTAAGTCCGTTGGATATTAATTGGATATCTCAATACGGATAGTAATGGTATTTAATAAAGGGATCTTCCATTAAATAATTCCTCAGATCACCTTCGGCTACATTTACGCCTGGCTTTATGTGTTTTGCCTTATGAATAACACACACACACATATATATATATATATACACACATGCACACATTTGTGAAATACACAGCATTCTACCATGTAAATTACTTTGCACGCATACATGAACGCACTCACTTTCTAAAGGAGGGATAAATGAAAGTCTTACTTCAGGAAGTTTTCATACATTTGTCGTAGTTTCGCATAACTTCTGCCTATATGTTTTCTATACGTGATAAAGCAGGACATTAAATAAGATAAAGTAGAAACATATTGGTAGTAATTATTCAAGTATTAATAATACGTTTTGTTTGAATTAATTAGAATCAATTCAAATATTATAAACTAATATTAATTTCAAATGAATTGTGCAAGAGGATTATATTTTAGATATTGTTTTTGTTTGATACTAAATAGGAATATAATTAATAATTTTCGGAGAGAATAATTTTGTAACTTTGGCAGTGATCACAGTTTTATTGCTTTTATTATTGTTTTCGTGAATTTGATAAAGGAATTCGATAGAGATTTATCTGCAAGACTTGTTAGATTCCAATAAAATACCCACAATTTCATTATATTCGGTTTTATTAAATCTAAATTATTTGAATTGTGAAAAATTAGCATTGATTTACATGAAACCAACGAAGCGATTGGATAAAAACGCTATTCGTTTGAATATTTTGAAAGGGTGTTCAAGGGTTAAGCGTTAATATTTACTCTTTTTCAAGAAATTTGTCACCCAGTCGATGGCGTTTTGTATGTTTGCATATGGTACTGCATCCAATAAAACTGTAATTTATGTTCACTCTTCTCTTCGTTCCCTTCCTCCATTTCTCTCACATTCCTGCCTTTTTTCTTTTTCTTCTTTACCCTTCCTTAAACTCTGTCTGTATTGAATTGTTCCTTTCTGTTTTAAATTCTTTACTCCCCCACCCCTTTTTTCTGTTATTAGCAGACTTAGCTTTTCTGGTTTAGGTTTCAATAATTGAAAATTATTGAAATTCCTGTCTTTGCGAAAATTCATTGCGGGGGCCGAAGCCATTATTTAGAGGCAAAAGCTGAGTTGTAAAAAGTGTTAGAGGATGGATTGGTGAGGTTTTTTTGGGTGAGGGCAGAGTATGCTATGCGATCTTTGTGTATGTGTGTGTGTCGCGGTGTGTTTTTGAGGTTATACATTTCTAGAGATTTCGTGTATTTGCAATCGCAAAAATGTTCGTTCGTGTCTGGATTTGTTTGCATGTTTATCTCTTTCTGATCGCTCTGCGTCGTGGAAAATTTTTGCTAAATACTTTTTTGGTTTATACGCCCTCTAATTCCACATAAACCATTTTATGAAATTTATGTTTTCCTAATATTAATTTTAATAATCTTAAAAGCTGGAGCAATGGAAATAGTTTTATAATTACACCGGATTTGTTTTTCATTCGGGGCACCGAAGGGATAGGGTGCTGGGTGGGTGTGGGAAAACAATAATGGAAACGAGAATAAATCCATTCACGTCGAATAAAATTTAATACATGCGGAGCGATTTTGAAGAATCTTCGGAATGAATTCATTCTTTGCCATGTTTTACGGTTTGTGAAATAATTCCGATAAATAAATATATTAAATAATTAAAACGGCATAAATAATTGAATTTTAGTTTACATTCATGAATTTTTTTAGATTTAAATTATTATTTAATCACATTTAATTGTGGATAACTTTCAAATTAAATATTATTGGTAGTCATTGCAATATCAAATTTGAATATAAAACATATCGTTTTCATAATAAAATAATTTTGAATTCGTCAAACGTAAAACATTGATATGATGTCCATAAAACAAAAACGTTTCACAGTCTTAAACGTAATGAGCTTGTAATGATATTGCGAATAAATGGAACAACTAAACCCATTTGAAATCTACTGTAATTGGTTTGATAAGACGAAACTACTGCAGTGATAGCATTCTAAGGAAATGATATTTTTAATAACTTTTTGGAAGGCTTACCCTTTCTAATAAATCGAAAATTATTTCATAACTTCTTTAGAGTTTTTTCTAAAAGAAACCACATGTTGGCCCATCCTTAACAATTTCAAATAACATTTCAATTCTTATGTCTTTCGAATTCAACATCGCTATATTGTTCATGTTGTATTTTCGTTATTTTTGTATTTTCTTTCGTTCAGACGTTTTCGTTTCTTACGTTTTTTGTAGTCTTTTTCACTTTCCGCGCATTTTATATGAAATCCATGCAAATTCTTAACGACTATTACAATTTATTTAATGCAGTCGCTTGTCTTAACTGTTGTATACCATTTTCTTTTTCTTCTTCGCCTTATTTTCTATTTTTTCTTCCTTCTTTCTGTCTTACTTTCCCCCCTCTTATTTCATTTCTCATTAATTTTCTACTTTACATTATACTTCCTTTTTATTTTATGCTATTGCTGTTGTTGTTGTTGGTTTTGTTGTTTTAATTTTTTAGGGTTTGGCGGAATTCTGTTTTAAAACTTAATACCTGTGGTATCCTTTGAATACTTGGAAATATAATTTTTTTTCAATAGTTACTGCTTCCGCTTCTGCTAACAGTCATTGTTTTTGTTGATCCAGAAACATTGTAAAGGACAAATTAAAGAAAATCGTTAAACACGAAAGAGATGGAGAATAGGTATGGCGATGATAGCTCGTTGCAAATTAAAAAGAAGCCCAGGATATTGTCGGTAACATTAACGAAGATAAAGTAATTAATGATTAAAAGGATTAGTAGTTCGAACTGAGAGGTAGCCTGTTGTGACGGAGAGGGCGAAAGCGAGAGGGGTAATAGTGAAGAGAAATATGGAAGTGACTAGTGGGTAATTAAGAGGATCCTTCTTTAGAAAGGACGAGGGAAAACAAGAAAACGGTTTTGCATATTAAGGAGAGTTGTTGATTGTCAGCGGATGTTTCGAAGACCGATGAATAGCCTTTGAGTGGACGATAAAGGAAATTGAGACGAAGAGTAATTTATAAAAGCAATTAGACGATATAATAAATAAGAAATGAATATAACGATAAATTGTTTAAGTTAAAGGAAATTATAAATATTTCTATGTCATAAAAATTCCTAGAAACCAAAAGAAGGACAAGACAGGGAAATAGTTGCATAAAGAAAAATCGAGAAAGTGCTAGCATTTAAAGTGCCCAAGCTATTTCTTTAATTCTGAAAGTTTTGTTCTTTCTACAAAAAGTCTGAAAGTTTAAAATATATTTCTTTCTTTTACGAACTAAAAAACTTATAACTAAAAAACTTATATAGCTTAGAAAATTTTTTATTAAATAAAAAGGAAAAAATGTTTGACAGCGGCGGAAATAATATTCAGTTTTTATCTATTTGTGTTTCCTTCTCGAATATTTGTGGTTTTTGTTTATTTTATTTCTTCTATATAATTGCTTCTTTTAATAATTCTTTATTAGTTCGTATCTATTTTTCAGTCTTTTATTAATTTTGTAAAATCGTTCAAGCTTGTTGACGTTTTCATTGCCTAAGTAATTTAATAAATTCAGTTATTTTTCTTTTTGTTTGTCGGAATGAGCTCTCCTTTGGGATGAGACTGATTTTGATAATGAAAACTTTTGGAAATTGTTTATGTTTCAGCATGCTGTCGTGTCGTGATATTTCTGTCGTGGTTGTCATTACTTTTGTTGTCGTTGTTGTTGTTTTTGTTGTTTCTGTCATTATTGTTATTACTTTCTTGTTTTATTTGTTTCCATTTGTCCGTTCCCTTTCATTGCTTTTCCTTCTTTTTCATTATTGTTTTCTTGTTGTTTGTTAAGCCTATTATTGCTACTGTCGTGGTTGTTGTTGCTTTTGTCGTTGTTGTTGCTGGTGTTGTTACTCAATTATATGATAAAAGCAATCGGTTAATGATTACTTTTTGGAATAAAATTAAAGTGAAATGAAATTTTCCTGACAAGTTTGAACAAACGATGAAGAAGAATTTGGATTGTGTGTTGCTGGTTTTGTCTGCTGTTGTTGTTTTTATATTTGTTATTATACAAGAAGTTATTTCTTTACTTAATCTTCGAACAATCGATTTTTTATCAATGAAAGAAAAGAACTGAAACAAAATTTTGGGAATTTCGTGATAAAAATTGCTCATAAAAATCGTCAATAAAAGAAAACAGCTATAATAATAATAATCAAAAAATATCATAATGAATTTAATTATTTACAAAAAATAAAAGCTCTCTAAATAAAATTTTACATTTCTTTTCTTACGAATAAAAATATAAAATCATGCAAATCCGATTAATACACACAAGAATGTCTCCCTCAATTTTCTTAAATATAAGTAAAAAAATGTGTTTGTTTATACTAAGGCTTATCATAAAAATTATTATTAATTTTCTAACAAAATTTCGAAATTTTCATAATTTCTGTCAACCCTGTAAAACAATTACTTTTCTTGAATTATTCCTCTTTATGTTGGTTATTATTTCCATTTTAATTTCAGTAAAATTTTATTAAAATCGTAAACAACTTCTCTACTCTCATCCTTCTCTGCCGTGTACATAATTCAATTAGGCAAATTAATGAAAGTGAATTGTCATAAATTTAATGTAAATGAGAATTACGAAGATAGTCCTTGAACCGGCGCTTATCCACAGAATGCTGTTTAATAATATTGCAACAAATCATTCACGAATCAGTGACGAAATTTCATTGATGTTATTGAAAAGAGCATACAATTTGTTTTATTGCCATTCACGTTATTTGTTGGTATTTATTTGTGTGGGAGTTTTCCTTTTGAAACTGAAAACATTCCAGTGGCAAAGAAATACAATTTATACGCGCTGACGAAATGTCTTGCATCATTCGGGGTTGACAGATTGCATTTACTACTTCATATTAAATGAATGTAAACGTAATTTTTTTTTCGTTTTTGAATACAATTTCATTTATCACTCCGAAACCATTCAATTACTTTTAATTTAATTGCGATTCATTTGTGAGCCACTCGCCTTAATTGGTCATGTTTGTTGCCGCCAACGTATATGATTTGCTTTCGTGTAAGAAAATGTTCTCTTTTAATTATTTCATTCATTATTATGCCAATTTATTCCTATTAGTTTTCATTATTTTGGTGAAGCTGATTATTCTTTGGCAATTCTCTGGCTATTTTTACGTTGCTTTTTTTGTTTTTGTGCTTTTGTCCGTTCGTGTTGTTGCTTCATTACTCATTTATTATGTGTTTTGTCCTTTATCGATTTATGAAAATGAAGAAATTATTGATTATTGATTCATATTAATTAATAATCAAGGGATTATTATTCATTGATTCATACTGATTTGACTTTATGTTGAAATGAATGGCGTGATCATTTATTCTACGACGTTTTCTGTGAATCACATGATCCTTCATTTTTCGCGTAAACCTTTCAGAAAGATGATAAATTGAAAATGAAGAAACAAATGCAATTTTTTAATTAAAATTTAGTAGAAGTATTCTATATTCTTTTCCTTTATTGCTCATTTAAAATTGATAAAAAAGTTGTATATCTGGGTGTGAGAAATATTTCATGCAATTGATTAATTACTGAATAAAATAAAGGGTGCGAGCTTTCAATGAAATACATGGTCAAATGAACTCCTGCGAAAAATAAAAAAATAAGTTTTTAATCGATGAATTTGATATATTTGTTGCAGTTGTTTCGCTACTAAAGGGCAACCATTTGATTAACGACATTTTTGTTCTCTTTTATTTCTAGTCTTTGGTTTTATATTTGGAGGTGTTATTTTTTCATTGTTATCATTGTTTATGCTATTGCTATTGTTGTTAGGCGTTTAGAAATTTATTATTTTAACCACGTATCGTTTGTTCTCTCTCTTTATGGTTGTAGCAAAAATAATAAACAATTACAAATGCAATAAAACTAACAACAACAATAATAACAGAACTAACTAACATTCTCATTTCGCTTCTCATTCTTTTTCACCACTTCCATTTCAAACAGTTTGAGTTTGGCAAAACTTTTTACGTCGTACGCTTTTGGTCGTTAACATTTTGAAGCGAATTCGCAAAGATCGCTGCAGTTATTAATGATCGGCATGACTTTTATAAAATATCATCGCATATATTATTATCTTAATATACGTTATCTTATTACAAAGTATTTATATTTATTTAGTATTGGCTTTTAGTAACAATAATAATAATAACAACAACAACAACAATACGTAAATAAATTCTTTACATTCTTTCTCTATGGCTATTAAAACAGTTACGCAGTTGAATTCGCCGGATGCCGAATTCGCAGGATGCTAACCTCACACCATTATCAAATAAGGCAACAACAAAGCCACAATAAAACAAACAAGAGAAATAGTAACAGTTACAATAATTCTAACATCTACTACAAGAACGTGAGCCATAACAACAACAACAGGCATGAAGTAGGTTGATGTAATGTTGTTTCATTTATAAGAACATTTTAAAAATAAAATTTTATCTGCAATGTGAAATAAACATTTTTAATAATCACACGATTGTTATTGCTGTTGTTGTTGTTATGTTTTGCAGATGTTGTCAACACATGACGTAGCTCTTGTTTTTGTTGTCTTTGTAAATGGTATTACGTATAAATTAATTATGATTCATAAAGTTGTTGCGGTTACTACTCCTGGTTGAGTCTGTCGTTGTTGGTGTTGTTGTTGTTGTTAGTATTTTTGCTGTTGTTGTCACTGTTGCTGACATTGGTCGGCATTACTGTTATTGCAGTAGTAGCAATTAAAACGAAAATATATTACAATAAATGTGAATAAATATAATGAAAAATCATTATACCAACCGACAAAAGGCGAAGCAACAAAAAACCACATATACAACACACCCGACACAAATGTGTACACATATGCAGGCGTAAGCATGAACATATTACCGATATGAGTGTAAAAAACCTATTGTTCGTATTCAATTAATGGTAGTACCGATGTGATTGTAGTATCGATTAATTGGTGAGGTTTTTAACGAAAAAAGAGAATGATTTGATTAAAGGGAATTAATAATTTTTATTAATTTCAATTGGCATCGATTGCTGTTATGAATATCAAAAAAAAAAAAACAGTCTTCAAACTGATCTCAAAATATGACAAATTGACGTCATAAATCTCGCCTCTTTTGGCCTGTGCGTTTTTGTAAAGAAACAAAGGTTGAACCATTTCGTAAAATGCGTGAAATGCGTGAAGCAAAAGCCGGAGAAAATATAATCACTAAAAATATTTGATGGACAATAAAATTTAATTGTAATTTTGGGCGTGATAATTTTTTATTCATTTCTTAATGAAATTTAGTTAAAGTAATTGGTAAGGAAGCCTTCTGTTGACTCACCGAAATGAATGAAACAGGTTATTTATTTGGCAGTTAAATAAAAATTTAATGCCCCAAAAAAGCAATAAGGACCAAGGATTTAATACGATTTAATTTTAATAAATTAATTTTTTATTTTTTTAATTGAAATAAATTTTTAGCAGTGTAATAAAAGAAATTACTTATAGTAGTTAAACAATTTTAAATAGTCCACATAAATTAATTTTGAATATAAATTTAAATAAGTATTATTTAATTACTCTAACCAATTATTAACAGATCATTAATGCGAGTCATACGAACATCATAATTGTCACCGCCGGCAAATTGCAATTTTTTTACATAATATTGTTCCGATGGTGTGTAAGACGATAATGATGAGAGCTTATAATGATTCAATAATGATGAAGTTTTTGAAAGTAAATATTCAATAAATTCGATTGTTTTTAATTAGCAAAAGCATTGAAATGCAAATTGCGATTTTAAATTACTTCCACCCACCTGAATTTTCGTGTGCATGCGTGTGTGTGCTTGTGTTTATGTGTGTGCGTGTGTAGGTGCACGTGTTTTCGTGAATATAATTGTAAAGAAAATAATTCTGCTTAAAAATGCTTTTATTATATGAATCAAATTTTTATTTAAGTTATTTTCCAAAGAAAGGAAAAACTTAAGAACTTCGAAGAACGAAGAAACGAAAAATTCACCAATTTTTACTACTCTCAGCTTTCTCTATCATTCAGGTTTGCGAAATATCATTACTTTTCCTAATTGCTCTATTTTTCTCTTTCTTTTCATCCTTCCAATTGTTTTCCAATTCATCTAGACTATCTGTCCGGCTGTCTGTCTGTCTACGGAAATCACGATAATGACTGAGAGGAAAGAGATACTAACATTATTTGGGGTAGAAAGTGTTCAAAGTGGAATAATTATTGCGATGCTTAATGAAATAAAATTTAATAAAATAAATCTTGAAGTTGAAATTTTATGGCCTAGATGACAGTGGTATCAGTTTGTCTTCCTAATTTTTCCTTGTTTTGTGCTCACTCCAAATTATTCTTCCTTTTCTGCCTCCTCTTGACTTTGTCTTTGTCTTCTCTTTCATTATATTTCTTCTTATTATTATAGTTAACATTATTTTTCATTCAAGTATATTGCTGTTATGTTGTTGCTTCTTTTCCTCTTCTTCTTAGGTTTGTTAACTGTTATTAAAAGTGATTATTAATTTTTTGTAAATAATTATTCGCAGCTATCAATTCCCTGCTATTTTCATAATAAATTTGTAACCAATGTTGCCAGATTGTTAAATATTTTACTCCGGATTTGAGTTTGGTGCAAATGAATAATTATTGCAAATATTTTAATAGAAGATGCGTAAGAACGCTTATTATTATTATTTAATGGTATTGTTTTTGCTAAAATCTGATCATCATGTTGTTGTTGTTGAGCTGTTGATAATGGTGTTATTGGTTGTATTCCTTGGTGTTGCCATCAAAGTCGTTTGTGCGCTTCTGTGATTTGTTTTGTGATAATTTATTATAGTTTCCTCGTCCTGTTTTAATTTATTGCCTGCAATAAAATATCTCGTCGAAGCCAGTCTAATATGTTTTAATGAAATCATTTCGCAATGATATCTACAAACACAGACACAAGCACACGCACACATATACACCCAGAATAACATGCACTGAGATTAATTGAAATCTCAGCTTTAAAGTATTTACGAAGGGCCGTTAAGGAAATGTAAAGGAAATGAGAAAAGGAGCAGAGAAGGAAAGACTGCTAGGGGAAAAAGGGTCGTCCACCCTTTTGTAATTGAATGTAATTCAATCAAGTATTGAATGATTTCATAAAAAATAGCGATTATTTACCTAATTTTTTCAAACACTTTTTATAAAAATTTAGAGTCTTCAATTCAAATTAAATTTTCACACAAGTTTTTACTAGAAATCATTTTTTAATTCTTTACCAGGAAAAATTATTAGATGCAAATGAAAATTTGTGTCAGTTCAAACAAAGTGTTTACAACTTTTGGGCGCCGAACAGAAAAGTTATCTTAAATACTTTTTTGTTTGGTTGTGAATAGTCGAAAATATTGATGGTCATACCGAAATATGTGTCATATTGTCAAAACTTGTTGCAATTGCTATGAACAATCATTTGAAATTTTTAAAAAAAAGATGTTGACCCAAAAACTTTTTTATAAATTAGAGAAACTGCAATTTGATACTTTGACTATTACTTAATTTTATATCATTATCATATACATTTCGAAAAATTTCCTATTGCGTCATGCTGAACCGTTGATGATGTACCGAGGAGTACCTGAAAGTGGTTTTCTTTGTTGATTTCTTGGTTTATCTTTAACGATGAAAGCGAGCTATTACGATTGTTTTTTGTTTGTGTGCGTGCGTGTGTAGACAGTTTTTCCTGTAATCTCAACGATTTTGTTTGCCAGCGTTAGGCGAACAACTTCCGTTCGTTTGATTTTCAACTGATGGTAAGTTTTGATTGTATTGGAGCGTATGTATGGGTCTGGGTGTATGTGCGAGCGTCAACAGTTTCAGCCGAATTTGAAACTCTTTCATAAATAAATGCGACTACATAAATAAGTCCAGTAGAAGAAAAATTATGAAGGGAAGAAAGGGAAGAAAAAGAAGAAGGGAGAAAGAAGATATATTTTTAAATCTGTTTTGTTCAGGTCGACACTTTAGGTGTTGCAAACAAAAGAGGACAATGGTAACACAAAAACAACAACGTTAATAACAACAATCGACAACAACAACAACATAACTCCAATTAACGATACTCATCAGCCTCTGTTTCATCATCAACATCAGCAACAACAATAAATGTAGCAATCTACCAACAATCCTGAACATAATTAGAAACAAGCAGTGAAAGTATCAGAAGGGTGATAACCCTAACACATTTCAACAGACTTTAGCATTGAGTAACACTAAGGTTAAGTTACTTTGATAACTTGAAGTAATGCCACTACCGTTAACAAAAACCTCAACGAACGACTCATCAACCGGACGAGCTAAAATCCATTTGATTTTTTGTTTGTTCACTCGTTCGCTCGTTCGTACATTCGTCCGTTTGTTGGTTCGTTCGTTTGTTTGTTCGTTCGTCTGTTCGTTCGTGTGCTTATTCATTACTTAATGCCTTCGTATGTTAGTGTGCGTGTCACGCGTATGTGTCTCAGTCTGTTCAGTTCTAATTGTCTTTACTATCAAAGAAGCGATTGCCTTAAGGTTAACATAACCATATTGTCAGCAAATGCAACAGCCACAACAACAATATTGTTATTTATTTTACTCTTACTGTTCTTGTCGTTTACGTTTTTGTCCTTGCCTTTCGTCTGGTCACCGCAGGTTTCATCTGCAAGAGCCCAAACTTTGGATTGTGTGAAATGAGAAAATTGTACAAATTAAAACGATTTGATTGAGGTGTGTGTAATATTGTGAACGCTGTGTCCTGTAGAGTAGTGTGTTAAGAGTTTAATGAACTTTGGCGTATGTGGTTTTTGCGACGGTAATGCATTGCAATTGGTTTGCAACATAAATAGCGAGGCAGGAAAAATATAAATAATAAATAAAAACATTCACTAAAATTTTTCATAACTTTCCATGCATTTCACAAATCTGTTTTCTGTCTTCCTCACTATTTTTTTGAAATTTGAAATACATGAAATAGTAAAATATTTAGTGCCTCTGTTTCAAAATTTTTTGTTTGGTTTTCCCTTTTTTGAACTTTTATGTTTTCTATTATTTTTAAATATTTTTCTTTAAATTAATGAAAACGATTTTATCAGGATTTTCCTTAAAATTATATTTTTTACACTTATTATAAATTATAAAAATTATAAATTGTAAATTAAGAAAAAATATAAAAATATATTCCAAAATGCACAATTTTTATCATTTTTAAAACCCCAAAACCTTTCTTATTTTTATGACTGAAGTCATAAAAAATTATGATAATTTTTCTATATCGTAACATGCAAATTTATTACTGTCATTCTCATAATCAGAGGCTTACTGGCTAAATAATAGAACAAGACGAACAAGAAGAAACACAAAAGAAGAAGAAGGCTTCCAAACGGGCTCAAAGATTATTTGTATTTGTCGCAGCCAAAATTTATAACGTCATTGATTTTATTGGCTGTTAACATTTAATGATGACATTAAGGAACAGCTGTTAGAAAGTGAACGTCAATAATAATGGTTTTCGATTTTTTCTGCTTGCTTTATACCAGAAATCATTTATAACGCCAATATCCGTTAGCGTTTAGCATACAAGCCGAGCGCATAAAAAGGAACACATCCTTTTCAGAAGCACAAGAACATCGCTTTGATTCATAAAATAAGACTCCATTAATTTTATTAAATGCAAGAGCTTATGGGCGAGCTTTAGGGCATGTGTGTGTGTTTATATGTACGTGTGTGTTTACACGCGAGTGTGCGCGTGTGTGCGTTTGCCTTTGCCTTTATCTGTGAGGAAGTGTGCGTGTTGAATCCTATACAAATTTAGTGCATTTTGATAGATTACATTTTCTGAACTCAGAGTTTTTGTATTAATATCAAAAGATGGTTTTTATCGTCATTTTTTAAATAATTGTTTGATTTGTATTAATTTCTTAATTTCTTATTTTATTTATTAAGTTCCTTTGCATCTAAAAACATGTGCAATTTATTGCAAAAAATCTGTATTAACTTTGCAATTTTTTCAAAATTTTATTTAGACGAATTTAATGAAAATTTAAATATTCATACCGTCATTTTGCTCTGCCGTTTTTACTTCAGCACATCAGACACTTTTAATTGCTTGTAAACATGAAATCATAAACTGCCACTCCTTCCTTTAAGCCCACTTGATTGCACTCCTCATTCGTGGCATCGTGCCATTCACGGCATAGCACCGGATGTGTTGAAGCATCCTGTAGAGTGTATCTTTGCAATAAGCTCGCTCGAAAGTCATTCCAAGAGTGGATCAGTATAATTTCTTCAAGCCCATTTCAGTTTGGATGCTACAATTTTTTTCACTTCTTCCACCTTTTCATTTTTCGTTAGTTTTACCGTCATCAATTTCTCTCCGACTCATTTCTATTACGAATTTCTGCTAATGAATATCTCTGTCTTTCTCTTTCTTATTTTTACTTGAACTGTACTCAGTTTATGGCATTCGGAAGCGCCACAGAGAGAGATAGAGAGAGGTATATATATATATAAAAGGAGATAGAGGGGATGTAAGTGAATACAGTCTCTTCAATATTAGAGTTCGTTTTCTTTCAAGTATCTTGTTCATGCCTTCTCCTTCGTTGAGATACAGCCATCACATGTGTTGCAACCTCCAATCACCGTTGACGAAACCGTCTCCATAATCATTACCGTCAATGTACAGTCGGCGTCAACGTGTCTGCCATGCAGTCTTCCGAAATGAGAATGAAATAGAAATTAAAAATCTTCCACCTCGTTCATTCGATGGCATGAAATCGTATAAATTGAGCACATAGACGATGACGTGCTTGGGTATTATATATAATGACAACAACATTAACAACAACAACTACAGCTATAAGGACTTTCAGCATTGTAAATTGTTGTTAAAAAGCACTAAAAATGTTATTACACCTCAATTAAATTGTTTGAACTGTTGAGCATTGTTGTTTCAATTGCTGTTGTTGTTTTTATTGTTGCCTTTGTTATAGTTCCTTACGATTATTGTAGTTGTTTCCAATGTTAATTTTAGTAAGTGCGAGCCATAGGAGTTGGAATTCAGAGCAACGGTATGAATATGTATATATCTATGTGAGTGTGCGTCGGTGTATGTATGCGCGTGTGCGCGAATATGCGGTTGGTTGCTTGAAAATCTCACTTAATGATCTTAAGAAGCAATACTACAACACCATTAAATTGATACGTCAATCATCGTGTGATTGAGTGACAGACTGATTGAGCGACTGACTAACAGATGAATACTGCATTAACGAATACTGCGTAGGAGATTGACATGAGGAACAGCTATAGACTAGATGGATGTCTTAGGGGAAGGCATCAAGGCCTTCAAGGATAGATTAATTTTTATTTATTATTTAAAGTAAATCCGCACTCTTTGCATTTTATTTGAATTAAATTCTTATTGATCCTAATTATCGATCACTTTTTATAGGTCAGAGATTTATGATTTTTAAAACTATTGGGTTGGAAAATTCGCACTTATAACCTTGTGTGCGTATAGTTTGTACTTAAAGAATATTTAGTCAATATATGACTATTCTGCCTTCCAAAATCGGGGTTTAAGTTTATTGTTCTTTCTAAATTTTCGCGATATTCGAAATGAAATCCAGTTTTTTAGGGACAATAATTCCTCTAGATAAAAGCTAACAAACTCTTGTTAACAGCTTCGTTCCTTTGTGAACGAAAGACTCACATATGAACTACGTGACAACGCATACTCGTTTTAAGTAAAAGGAAGTGACGAATGCCATATCACAAAAATTATATTTGTGTCAAATGAGGAAGATTTAGAAGAATTTCTTCATATCGTTAAATACTTGCAGCTGTAAAAATAAGAGCTTTGTAAGAGTAGTCAAAGAAGTAAAACAAAAAATGAGAGAATTTCAAAAGATTTTAAACAAATTCCTAATAAATTTTTCGAATGAATATTGCATTGAATTTAAAATTTTTTAAAAAATGAATCAATAATAAACTTCAAAGGAAAAGCTATTTTTTCATATGCCATTTATGAAATTTAATTTTATTAAAAGCAATGGATTTAAGCAATTTTTCAAAGGAAACACGAAAAACCGATTATTATATTTTCGTATCTTCAGGGATTTTGAACGTAAACACAATCGCACATACACGCTTCAAGTGGTGGCTTAGTGAGATATAGGCATAAACAAATATAGAACTACAAATAAATACACACGTACATACACACGCTCACCTATGCTCTCGCACATAATAGAGACATACTAACACACGCTTCTAAATTAATTTGAATATTTAATGCAGCAACCAATCATGAGAAGATACACTAATATACACATGTATACAGAGTAACTAAATGGGTAAAGAGACATTCACATCTACATACTTACCCACACACACACACACACAAGTTCACAAGCCATTATTTTACTTTCAAACAAATGCATTTAAATTGCTTTAATTAAATAGATTTAAATTTGAAATGCGAGACAGAAACAGTTCCCTAAAGATCAAAACCTACAAAAGCAACAACAACATTAACAATAACAACGACAACTGCAATGACAGCAACAACATCAGCAATAACATCTAGGACAATAAAAGCAATTGAAAACAGCTTGATGAAACGCCAGTCTAAATGACAGTTGAAGAGTGAGGGAGAGAGATTTACTTACACACACATAGTGACACACTTATATATATGATGTATACACATACACACAAATGAATATATCAATGCATCGTTAGCAAGCAATCAATCATGCTAAATAAAACTTTCACTGCGATGAATTTCTCCGGGGAAGAATTTAAGAATTCAGGTTGAGAATCAGTAAAACAATATTAGTGGAGGGGGGGGGCGTATGTGCGCGTATGTATTTTCAGTAAGTCTTACGTGAATTACAGACGTCGTGATATGACACGATACGAACATTGCACTAAGCGCTTTAATTGATTTGTGCATAAGAAATTAATTGATCGCCGCGTTTGTTCGCGCCGTGAAATGTTTCGATGCTTTCTTGAAGAGGTTTTACGACACGATAAAGAATTTTTATTCAATCTTTCGTTAAGAATAATGTAATAACAATGTTTTGGGAAATGTAAACGACGGAGTCTAGCGTTTATTATGAAACACTCTTTCCTCGAACAAAAAGTTATTTACCGTTTAATGTAACCGTTTATTCAAAAACAAACGCAAATTGATGGAAAAATATAATATTTAGAGATTTATAATGAATATTAAATACGCGATTTTATGATTGCTAAAATTTTTGCAGCATCCTTTTTTGTATTCTCTTAAAACTACAATAAAACAAAGCAAACGAAGAAAGTTTTCAGCGTCGGGATCGTATGAGTAATATTTAATTACAAAGAGAAAGAATAATTTTTTGTCTAATTTTTTGGATTTTTGTCTAATTGGTTATAAACAATGGCACCACTATCGGTGGTCTCTGTCACCACCATTCGTACCGACGAACACCAGCGAAAGGAACCTGCGACGAAAAATAAATTAAAACTCAATTAACGCAGACATTCTCGTGGCGAACACGCCTATAAGCCTACAAAAATATTATATACACATACGTACACACACGCATATTTCTAGGAAACTACAGGATGCCCGCAGAAGTCGTCTAAGTTCTTTCTTATAAACGTTTGTGTTTGCAATAAAGAGAACGATAACAACAACAACAAATCACGCAGTATCTGTGTGTTGAAACGTTTTATGCATGGCCCGCAGAAATAGAAATTCGTTAAGAGTTTAATTGAATTTTTCCTTCAATTTCTTTTATCGCTCTTTTGTCATTTCTTTGTTTTCATATCTAATACTTATTTTAATTATTGCGGAGATTAGTGAAAGGGAATAAACTTGTAAACAAATATGGCAAATTCATGTGAGATAATAGACAAATTAAAAGATAGATAAAAAATAATAAAACCTTGTGAAAATCTGTCATGCAATTAAATTAAATTGAATTCCTTCTTTTTTTTTGTTATCTTACTCTTTTTTTCCACCCTCTGGATCATTCCATCTAATTTTTGATGAGTGTCTAGCATGACTTTGATGCATCACGGTCTTTTTGCAAAGATGTCTGAGATTTCAAGAAGGTTGTTCAATCTGTTTTATCTTTTATATATTACATCTCCTTTATGAAGTCTGGTTGTAATACGAAATTTGGTTTTGGTAAATTGGCTTCGATGAAATGCAGCAGGACTCGCTTGAATTCTATTTGAGCCTTTCCTTAATTAACTCCAAAATTAATGAAGCTGGGTGCTGTTTTACAAAAACAAAAGTCAGTGAGAAACACTAAGCAGCGTTTTGGTTACACCAGCATCTTTACCAAAAAATAAATAGAGAAATCAGTCGACGGCGTGTGGCTTAGTTACCCTTAGTAAAAAATATCGAATTAAAAAAATTATATTCGAACAAATTTGTCTGGAACATGATATCATAAATTTCTAATACGTTTCTTTAAGTGTTTCTGATTTCAGACTTTTGATAAAAAGATATTATTATTATCTGATTTGGCATCAACAAAATTTATTTTACTATTGTCATTTCTTTCAAAGCGAAGATGTTTTGATAGAAGAAATGTGAAAAATTTGTGGATAATTAAAAGAATCTTTTACAAGAATAAACGCGTTTGTAGAAATGAATTAAGACAATTCCTGAGACTTAATCAAAAAAATGTGAGAATTTGATTAGTTTTATTGATAACTTCTTTCAATAATGACGAATTGTTTCCCTTCTCTTTTCTATTTTCGTCTTTCGATTCTTCACTCTTTCTAATAATTTGGTTCAGTGCGTTCCATGCAGGAGTCATTCAAATCATAGAAACGAGCAAATATTAGCATGTAACGAGTAGCATATACTCTAATTGTTATAGAGATACACCCACAAATTCCTCGTAACTACTAGTACTTGAAAAAAGTGAACATGTAGTGAGTGATTCAACATTACAAAATCAACAACCATTAGGACGAAATGAATGAAGAATGAAATTAGCTTGAGCAGTCGTTTGTTTCGGAAGGTATTTATTGATCATTAAATCACCTGAAAATGTTGACTTTTTACATGTGATGAGAATTAGAAATCGCACGTGTGTGTAGCTGTGTGAACGTAGTGATGTGATTATGTTTATGTGTGTGTATGTGTTTGTTTATGTGAGTAATTGGAAATCAATTCCAGCACAGGATTATTGGTTTTAATGTTGCTAAATAAATTGCAATTAATGAGAATTAATGATCTGAAGGTATGCGTCGAGGGCATAACAAGCAGAAAATGCTAAAAGCAATAACAACTAAGCAACAGTGAATAATAACAGTAATAAATTTGCATTGCGAAAATAATAGGTATAATCACATAAACGCAGAGCGAACGTAAATCGTAAGTTTTCTTGCGGGATTCAGAAAAATTCAGAAAGACAAAAATTAACGACGGCGAAAAATTGATTAGAGATTATTAAACTAAATTGTAATTAATTGAATTTGGAGGTTATGCGAAACGACAAGGAAATTCAACTGTTATTATTTATTTATATTGTTCAATAATGCAAAAAGTTTTTGGAATCTTTGACCAAATTATTTCATTTTTCATCCTCGTCCTATTTGTTTCTTTCTTTTGTACTTTTGTGATTTAATTAGTTTCCAATTAGTTTCCAATTTTAAGATACAAACCGTAATTTCATATTATTTAAAACTTGTCACTGTTTTCATTATATCGTAAAATAATAAAATGTATTTAAACGGAAATTAATTAATTTATTGTAAAATTGCATTAATTTTTTCATGACTTATATGCCTGATTTAATAATTATTTATCATTTCAAATGTTACAAAAATAGTGATTGTACTAATTGTAATGATTTTTGCTTCATTCGGGCTTTGGCGTTGTTGTTGATTAAACGAAAATTAAATTTTCTGAAAATAAAATTTTATGATATCGAAAGAATATTTTATATATATACGTGTATATTCCATATTAATCTAATTTAACTTTCTACCTGAATTAATGCAGTTATTTACTAAATCTTACTACAGTATAAGACCATATTTTATGATTCTCAATATATATTTGACCTGAATGCCATTGGAAAGGATTGGATACCATTGGACAATATTGGACAATATTGGACAGCCTTATATCAATGATATTTATATCAATGATATATGCTATTAACAATATTTAATTCACTCCATATTTTTGGAAAAGCTTCCGACGCGATTGCGTCAGTTCTTGTTGAATAAAATATTGGGTGACCGCGTATACGGTAGAACAAATATTTGTTCATGAACATAATTTTACGTCAATATTATATTATGTAAACGAAAAATGTGTTTACCATATTTGTGTACAATAGCACAGTTTGCTGACATTGAACGTCATTGGATACCTTTTGGACAACTTCGGTCAATAATAAACACAGCTTTACTACCACCAAAGTTATGACGATAGTACTAGTTATTGACGTCCTAGAAACCGCATTGAAATAAAACAAATTGAACTCAAGAAAACGGCAATGAACCCATTATAGCGAGGGTAAGTATTGGCGGATTTCAAACATGGGAAGAATTGATTTTATTCTAATTAAACTGCGATTTGCGACGAAAACGAATAGAAGAGAAGAGGTGCGGAGGGAAGAGGTGAGGGGTGTTAGTGAGCATCATTTGCAATTTGAATTTGATAATTTCAACTAGGTCATGAGTTAAATACTAAAGCATATGGGCGATGTGGGTGTGGTCAATGACTGCGTATTAATAAACGAAATGTGTTGCAGATAAACATAAATGTTAAATTTCTATAGAAGGCCGACCAGTCAGTCAGTTAGTTAGTCAGTTACCTTAATTCATTATGACGGCGATGAGGAAGCGAGTTGAGGATGATAACGATATTGATGATGCCTGATGGTTGCTGGCTGTTGTTGATTGTTATGTGATATCAGTTAATGAGGATTATGAGAGGAGATGGTCAGTAGAAACCACCGAGGTTGCCATGATTATAGCATTTTGACAGTTTGATTCGATTGAACCGTAATTGCGTTACACGTAGAGAAGAAACTTATCCGAATATTCGAACGGAGAAGCATGGTCGTCATCTATTAAACGATAAAGACAGGCATATGTCGTTCATGATGTGTGTGTTCCACGATATGTCCATTTGCGTGTTTGGCTTTTTCTCATTTCTCCCTCTCTCATTCTCTTTTGTCCCACAATGTCTCGCCTTTTACCCCCTTACTTATGTCTCGCCTTTTTTAGCTTATATCAGAGTGTGGGAGTACTTTGAAAATGTTGCCACTGACAGATCAATGAGTTTGAAGTTTTTAATTGGCATAACGAAGTCTCGATTCCAACGTTCCTGTCATTCACGTACGAGCTGATTGACATTATTTGCTGGTTTTTCGTTTTTTAATAAGTGGCAACCGTCACACTGTATGACATCCGTCATGCATATTTGACAATGAACACCGAGTTAATACGAAGATTCCTTTAAAGTAGAAATACTCAAGGAGATATGTGAACATAAGAGAATGGGCAGAAGGGGCTTGACCTGATAAAAGAAAATGAATTGTGGAGATGACGATGATACCGTGAGAATGACAGCCTCAAGCCGTGGGGCAGGTATAAGCTGAAGTTTAAATGGGCGGGTCATTACTTCAAATCAGTATTCATTATCAAAATTTGTTTTGATTAACGGCAAAACTTTCACATATGACTAAAATATTGGGCATTTTTTATTAATTCATGAGTGTTTTGTGTATTGTGTATTGTGTTTATGTGTTGATTTATGTATGCGTATTTATTCCACGCGATGTCAGCAAATTATTCAATGCGAATATTGCTAATGGAAAAAATATGTCGAATGTTGCAACTATTGATATTTGATGGTCGACGTCACGAATTCAATTGAATTTTAATGGTTCGGGGGATGCTTCGTGTTTTTCTGTCATCTGCAGTAACTGGTCGTGATAGATTTGTGACTTTCTGGAATTCACTCAAATTTGATTTTTGTATTGCATAATTTAAGGCTGCAGTGTTAAAAATGTTGCATATCCTTAGGGCTTCGTCTTGCTAAGTGTTGATTATATTTACGATTCAAATAATATTCAAATAAATCTGATACTACAGATTTCCCTTAGGCTGCCCTCTTAGGCATTTACCTGATGTCATAATTCACGTATAATTCTCATTAAAACCATTTAAACTACAAATTAAGCACAAATTAATCAAAATAATTGATTACTAGAAAAGTTATTCGCGTTTAACACTAGTAGACATTATTCGTCCAAGCCGTTATTTATGTTTATTGTAAATATATACTTTCGGCACATCATCAACCATTTGAGGTTCCTGAAATTGCGTTTGTTGTTGGTTTGAATGTATTTTTATATACAAGATAAAATCAGTATAAACTCTTGCACAAAATTGAATATATTTTATGATATGATTTGCAAAAGTAAGCAATGCATACCGGACACTTATTGAATAACTTCCTTTGGATCCCGGAGATCATCTAATCTGAACAGAAAAATAAGAAAGAAAAATAAGAAGAAAAAAGCGCACAGATGGATGACGAAACTGCATAGAAACTAATAAACAAGCAGAGACAAAGTTTAGGAAATGGAGAATAACGAACTAAATGACGATAGAGCCCATTTGAAAGTTTTAGATAAATTAGTTTTTAGCGAAAGTTTATAGCGACCACCAGCTGCTGCAGTTTCTTCCAATGCACTTGCTTTATCTTCGAAACTTCGCGATGTACGTACATAAATGTATATTGTCGTTCATTTCTCTAGTTGTTGTTGTTGCATTTTTGTTGTATTAGTATTTAGCTACTGTTTATAGCATTGACTGATATTTTTGAGCAGCAAAAAAATCTGCAAAAGTTGTAAAGAGTTAGGATCATTAGATAAGTAGAAAAAGAAGAAAAGCTGGAAATAGAAAGATATGGTGAGGGGCGAATAAATAAACGAAAGCGAGAGAAACTAAGTTATAAAAACTAAAAAAGAACGATAAAATGCGAAAATGAAAAAATATAATCATAAACTAAAGTTTCGAGAAAAGATAAAGCAAAAAAAAAATGGTTTACAATAAAACCTTGAGTGAAGAAGAAAATCAAGCTAAGAGAAAATATAAAAACTTTAATGAAAGTATAAAAAATAAGGTGATTTGCAGGGTAGTAATGAAAGAAGGCATATCGACTTAAGCACACATAGTGTTCCTCGTTTGGTGGCTGGTAATGAATACGGTGTGACCATATGGCATAAAAGCCCCCGCGTGTCTTGTTTGTAAAATGTTGCATATTTTTCGCGAAACTGTTTAATTAACTATTGCATATTTTTCGGGGAACTGTGTCACGAAATGTTGCATAATTTTCGAGGAATTGTGTGACTAAATGTTGCATACATTTCGTTAATTTCCTACGGTTCCTCCTACGATTACTATTCAGATACATCATGATATTATTCATGGCTTTCCTAACAGTTTTGAAATTTTAGTGATAAATTTTCCTTCAAGTTGTTCAAATGTTCAGATGTTTAAAACCATATAGACTGTTTCTTTGGTGATTTGAAGAAAATGTAGAGGTGAAGAAATACAAAGCTGAAAAAACGAATTTGAAATTATAGGGAAACTTTCTAAATTAATGTCAATTTCCAATGATTTTCCTTTAATCCTACCTTAAGGATCCCTAATGAATTGCATATTCAGGATGGCAATGATAAATGAGATTCTTAAAAGCGAAAGCTTTTGTCCCCATTTGTCAGGGAGTTCCAACCAATCAACCAACCAACCCTTTTCTTGACTTAAATCGATGAATTAAAAATTTAAAAAATGGAGGGATTTGATTTTTTAATTTCTTAATTTCAACTCTTAACTCTGTTAATTTACGAAGGCCACGAATAATGATGATGATGTTAATTAAGGACTGAATACAGAATTGGAGGTTAATTTGCAAGTCAATCAGCTTATTACCGTTACCAATGAGTAATACTAATCGATTACTATGTTCCGCCTGTTTCTAGACGTCGCTTAGTATCTGTATGTAATAAAAAAGTCATGAAAATAAAAAGATTAAAGAAGAATCTCGATGATGAAGGCGATGGAGAGCTCGGTATAATTATTTTGAAAGACTCATTTCTGGCAGAAATTGATGTAATAAAAGCGAATAAAAACTGATATTCGGGTCGCTGCAATGGTTGATGGATGACAAACTGATTGATTTATGGATTGCTTGATTGATGTTTTCGAAAGTTAGAGGTAATGTCTGGGAATTTTTCGCGCAAAGTAGAAGCGATGAGAGGGTTAAAGTACTGTTTTTCTCATTCGCAAGAGACGCAGACAACTTCACAAAGTAAAGGGCTGAGACGAGTTAGTTGGAGAGCGGGGGGCGGGCGGCGGGGGGTGAGTGCTGGGGAGATGGAACAGACTACATTTCGAAGAAATAGTAATAAAGAATAATGATCGAAAGTTATGATGAAAATTTTGATACAAACATATAGAAAAAAAGTTGTGAGGTTCGAAGTGTATTGCGAAGCTTAGCAAACTTTTATCAGCTATCTGTCATATTGTTTGATCCTGCATTTTAAAATTCTTCTCTGTTTCTCTTTTTCTTGTGTTCTGTCTTCTTCTCGTGGGACAACTTCGGACCAACTAAAAATGTCTAAACAATCGATTACTTTGTCAAAGTGAAATCAAATTACTAAACAATCGATTATTTGTACGCTTCTTCTTCTTCTTCTTCTTCTTCTTCTTTTTCTTCTTCTTCGTTTTCGCTGCTGCTTTTAATGAAGTTTCTATAGAATGTTCTTTATTGAATGAATGAAGCCCAGAAGAACTAGAGTCTAAAATGTAACACACTTAGCGACATTAGCACCATAAACAACAACAACAATAAAGACAAACGGAAAAAGAAAATACGCAGAGTAAAAGAAAACTAATTTCTAATTAATTTTGGTTTTATTTAAAAAAATTTTTATATTAATGAAAAGGGCTTCATGAACTTACTGCGATTCGATTCAATTTCCGTTTTATTTTCCCCTTTACTTCTCAATCCGTGTCCAGCTTTATAGTTTTTTCTTTTTTTAATTCCTTCTTCTTCTTATTTTTTCTTCCATTCCCTTCTTTTTCCTCTTCTACCTTTGCTCGAGCATCTTTGAAACATCTCATAGAAATAGTTGGCCATTTTCTCCTTTCCTCTCTTTGTTTTTCTTTCTCCTTTGTGCTACACACATTTCAATTTATGTGTCGCCTTCGGTGTGATCGGAGCTATAAGAGTCAAAACATATACACCCGCACACAAACAAATAGTTGTTAAAGTCAAGTAACGAGTATAAAGCGTAGTAACTAGTATAGAGTTATTTTTTTCTTGAAATGAAACGAAATGAAATCAAATGAAATTAATTCGAACTAATTAGTTGACACTTTTGTAAAGAATAAAATGGAAAATAAAATCTCTTTTCTATGGGTTTTCTAAAGAGAAAAAGAAAGAGGGGCGCAAAGAAGGGATTGCATTTTTATGTGTGCATGTGTCGGTTTGAGGCTTACGGCATTGCAAGGCATGAAGGTTGTTGCAAACGGACTATGAGGACGAGAAAAGTAAACGTTTCTATTAGTAAGACTTATAATTGGGGTTGTTTGTGGTTGTTGTTGTTTTCATTTCTGTCCTGTTTCCCAGGACAACATGAGTTGTCAGACTTTCTCTTTTTTTTGCAATTTCACAATTTAATTGAATTAATCCGCAACAAACATTTGATTTCGTTATTAGTTGAAAATTGTTTGAGGGAGAGAATGAAGCGGCGGAAGAAAATATCTAGATATTTTTGTGAAAGAGCGTGTGAGATGTAATAACAAATATTTAAATTTAGAAGAAAGACTTCGCGATGTGTGAGCAATATGGCTCAGACCACAAGAAGTGTGGCTAACAATCAAATAATTTTCTGGGCTGAACACACATTTCAATATTAAATGTCCTTAAAATATTTCCTAATGGCTGCTTCTGAATTATAGAAAAATCCCTTTCTTCTGCTTTACTTTTCCTCTTATTCTTCCTTTTGCGGTTACGTTGCAGCCGTGTTCAACTTTATGGTCTTTAGGAAAAATTATTGTCATAAAAGTTTATTTAAATTACTAATGGGATTCTGCTTTCAGCAGGAAAAATTCCTTGTTCTGCTTGTTCTTCATTATAACTGTTCAAACAATCATAAGCACAGCCATTGTATCACTCTGTAATAATTATTTTAATGGAAAATCTAATGGAAAAGTTGTCGATATCAGAAAATATGAGCAAAAATTGTTTGTCATAAAAGTTCTTTATAAAAGACTGAAATAGATAAAAATGAGAACATTCCACGAAATAATAAACTCTTTTATATTAGAGAAATTCTCGTCAAAATCGATAACAATGATGTTATTGATGGCGGAAAAAATATGGTTTAAATTTACAAAATCTGTTTACTTAAGAAAAAAAAATAGGAAACGTTAAAAATTATGGAAGTAATAAGTTAACGTTCTGAATCTCTTCAATTTCATTAAAGAAATGGTCCATTAAATTTTCTTATTAAGTCTTCTTATTTGGCTTAAAATGTTTTTGGTATAAATGGCCCGAGAGTAAATAACAAATTGTTTCAGAGATGTAAAGTACCCAAAGCACCCATAAGGACACACTGCTTCAGACGCCGAAAGAGTAATTAAATATCAGATTATTTTTATGAAAATTTCAAAAAATGGAGAAAAAATTTGTCATAGAAGCTCCACAGCTTTGACCTTGATACATTTAAGGAAATTTCAATAACTTCTAGAGATATTTCAAACATGGTCAGCAGCGCGGAAAGGGCCTATAAAAATTCCTAACAATTCAAAAATTATTAAATTTTGGCCAATGGGCTTCTATTTCATACCAATGAGGGCGGGTGCTTCATTGAAAAGCTTTTGCTTTACAAATTATTCTTAAATACTGAATTGAAATAAACTTTGAATTGTATTTTTGTTGTTGTTGTTGTTGTTACCCCTGACATCCTTTTATGTATAAAACAAAAGCCTTCTTTCTCTTTTTTTATTAAGTCTTCTTTATTTTTCTAAATATTCCTGCCGTCTTTGTTCATTCTCACAATTTCCGCAACCATAATCAATATTTCGCGCAATCAATTTTCTCAAAGAAAATAACTTTGTCTTTTCTAGTCAATAATTTTATTTATATCATAAATTCGCCTTTATGTTTCTGCTTTCAAATCTTTTGACGACACCAGCAGGCGAAATCGCGGCACTGAATTTTAAAAAGAAAATTATTTCGCGCTTTTCCTTTCCTTTTGCTTCTATTGTTATTGTTGTTGCTTTTCCTATGCACAATGGTTTTAAAATTGACAACCCGTTTCACCCACCCTGCCGCCTCTTTAACCATCTCACTCTATCTCACTTTATCTCTTTCTCTTTCTCTCTGTCTCTGCATTTTGACAACTTTTTTCACTTCGTTATCGTCGCAGCCTTTGAATCGTAAACAAAGTAAAAATATTGCACAATAATTTGTGCCATGCCTTTTGTGGTTGGCAATATGTTAAGAATAATTGCGTGTTTGGGTGTTTGCTGATGTTTAGGGGAGCATGAGTGTGTTTGTGTACATATGAATGCGGATGTAGCACAACTGATTGCGGAAATGCGCGACTGTTTCCGTTGAACAATTTTCTTAAACGCCCTCGCACCTAAAGGTATAACAAAAAACGTATCGATGCAACAATCGTTTTCAACAGCAACAGCCGAAGCAATCGGAGCACATCGGCGATAAAAAAGTAGTGTAAGCATTATTGAAGAAAGGAATAAAAATGATTGCGGAAGGATTGGAAAAAGGAAAACGAGGGTGTCGGGTGGAGTGGGGACGAGTGGGGTAGGCGGATGAAGTCGCTATGGAATGAAGTGAATTGAAGATTTATGTATATTTCCTTTAAAACTCTGGAAATAATGACCCTAACGGAGCAAGGACAAGGCGCAAAATCCTGAAATTATTTTCAGCCTTGAATCGACGACAGTAGTCGGTTTTTCGAGTAAGGTCAGGTCAAGGATGAACGAATACGGGCAATATATTGATCTGATATATAAAAATTAATTGCCCTTCTTTGCCTTTGGAAATTAATGAATTAATATTTTTTACGTTTTTTCTTGATCAAAAATAATTTCATTGAGGGTAACGATAACGATGATATACCGTATTCAATAATTTGGTTATGGAAAAGAAGAAGGGAGGGAGATGGTGAAGAGGTAAATTTCTGAAATTGTGTATTTTTTCTTTTTTTGTATTTTTTCTTCTTTGGTGATTTTTTGATATTTTACAAGATTTTTTTGCAAGAAGATTGTTTGATTTAATGAGGTCGTCTGATTTGGCAGTCAATTAGTATCCGCCTAAAAGTGTTCTTGAAATATTTGAAAATATTTTTCATAAACAATAATTAGCCTTTTTCGAAACTAAAGACTTTAAATCAAAATTCCTGAAAAAGAAAGGGAGAATCGTGATTTTTGTCACGGAAATGTTCGTATAACTTCATATGATTTTAATTATCCTAACTTTTCATAAATTAAAGTCTTTAAAATTGCTTTAAAACAAATTTCAATAGCGTGTTGAGATTTCTAATCAAACGGAACAAATTGAAAACGAATAGTTTTAAAAAGAATAATTAAAAAAATGCAAATAGGGAGCAGCAATCACACAAAGCGAGCTGCTTGCAAAAACATTTAAAATAACGGTAAATATCTGTTTACAAAGAAATTGCAAAAATCAAAACAAAGTGAGAATAAAAGGATTTCTGCAGCGTTTTTTCCTAAATATTTCTCTTTTAAATTGAAGGGAAATATTTATATTGGCTTTATGTGTTTGAATAAATATTAAGTTTTACTGACTTTAATGGGAATTAATTTATTATTGTATTACTTTTTTTATTTATTAATTTTTTATTTATTCTTTAGTTTTAAAACTAATAAATTTATTTTTGAGTTGGTTAAAAATGAATTCTTTTCTTTGAAATAAATTCGATTTTTGTTGGACTTTAAACTTTATCTATTTATTATTTTTCTAAAATATCGTAGATTTATTGAACATTTTCCATTTTTAATTTCATGTATTTTATTTTATATAAACATAGTTTTATTAATAATTTCTGAATGTTAAAAAAATTTTAAAAATTATTTAAATGTTACAAAAAAATATTAATCTATAATTCAGTTATTTTAACTGTTTTGTACAATTTAAATATTTTTTGAGATTTTGTCGATTAATTATTAATTTTATGTCAATTATCTAATTTTATGAGAAGTTATTTTATATTTTACTATTATTGTTTTTACTTTTATTATTATATGTATTTCATTAATAACAAAAATTTTTTTTTATTATTGCTTTGTATATATTCATAACATTTCCATTTCACTTTATTTTGATTAATTTCTTCTTCTATTTGTCGAGTTGGCGCGACAGAGAAGGAGATAGAGTGAGAGAGATAGAGGAGCATGGTTAGATCAATGATTGGTGGGAGCGTGGTGGCAGTGTAGATTTTTCAACAACTGTGCCCCGATGTGAATTCTTTCTTCGTTTTATTATTCGAACTCATTGAATTTGTGTAAATTTGTTGTCGATGAAACGAAGCCCTCGAGTCGATTCGGTTCTGGGTCCGGGGGTGAACAAATCGAACAAACTAAAACCGCTTTTTGTGTGTTTTTGAGCGGTAACAATGCGTGCAACCAAAATATCTTGTGCTTCGCCTCTGCGTGTTGACAATCGACATAACACAACAGTCAACCATAACGACATTGTGTCGGTGGAGCGTGTGGCAACGCTTGGGTTGGCAGCGTTGAGATTAATGAGGTGCGAATTATTTGAATACGAAAATTTACAAAAAGGAATGTATGAAACATGCATGCGTACACACAAATGTTGAATGCGTACATTTAGATATATGCACACACACAAACCCAGAGAAACGCACACCTACACATACACACACACATTCAAACGGATTTCATCCAACAATTTTCCTATACTCATGCATACAAATATATTTTCGAATAAATCAAATGCCTTCGGGTGGGAAATAAAAATACGGCTACTCCGGGGCGAACGCATATGAATGTATGTATGTGTGTGTATGTGTATGTATGCATGTTTGCGTATGCTTCTATGGAAGAGCGTAACACATTTCCATAAAACTCTCGGCATGCGTGAGTGGAATAAACATTCTCAAAATATTTTGGCGCTGTTTCTTATTGTTTTTGTTGTTGTTATTTGTCGTGTTCGTTGCTATGTTGCTTTTTTGATTGCATTTTGTTCCTTTTGTCGCCGTCGATTGCCGTCGCAAAGAATGCTGCTCTTCAATTCCTTTGCAGAAAGGCGTTTATTTCTCATTTGATTTATTGCATTTATTTATGCTGGCAAAATTAAGAACGCCATGTTATGATGATGATGATCGTGATGATGACGATGGTGGCTATCATGATTGTGTTTTATTCCCGAGACTGCTAACGATGAAGTGTGAAAAGTGCTTTTCAAAGGAATCCTCTCTAATTAATTTTGATGATGAGGAAAATGATGATACTAATGGCAATTCCGTTAATTATAATGATAATGACATTGAAGTGTGATAAAAATGAAATTTCCTCTTTCTGCGAATTCTTCAAAAACGTGAGAATACAGAGCGTTAATGTAAATGTAATAAAAAAATTGAGGATTTTAGGAGGGCGCAAATTTTTAAAATTTGTTGATGTTGCTTTTTTTCAACAAACCGCTCCAATATTAATCAGAAATTTTTATATTAAATATAAAAATAAGATATAACGACAATGACAATAATGAGAGGCAAGAAGAGTAAAACGAAATTAAAATAAAGATGAAATATTGAAATAATATCCTTTTTGATACCTTTTTTATGAGATAATTATGTCCTACCACGATGATGACGATGATGATGATGGTGTTGGTGTTGGTTGTGGTGGTGATAATGATGGCTTATTGTTGATACAATATTATTTTGTCATGCTTGACTGACATCAAAGGAAATTTTGATGAAATGAAAATTGAAAAATTAAAATTGAAAAATTAAAATTGAAATAAAAGTAAAAGATTATTGAAATTAAAAGTGCTTGAATTGATATAGCAAATACTAAAATAATACACGATTAAAATCGAACTTCGAAAACAAATAAATTTAGAAAGACCGGAAAAGGAAGTGATTGAATCAATGTTTTTCATTAATTTCCTTTCATTTTATTATAAAAAAACTAAAGGAAAAGCTTTCAAAAATATTGTAGCAAATATTGTAAATGTTAAAAAATTGTTATTGAATTAAAGAAGTTTATTTTATTTCTTAAACTGATAGAGCTCTAAGAGCGATTAGAAACGAACTTGTCGCGAATGAAACGGAACGGTTACTTTTATCGATATATTCGCTAAGATGAGTCTAACATTCTTCCAAAGTATTTGCTTCATTCTCTCTTTTTTTATTATCATTTTCGCCTTCGTCTTCACATTCTTTTCCCATTTCCAATTTCCATTTTCCTTTTCTTTCTTTTTTCTTAGAAAGTACTGACGGCTATAAACTTTTGATTAGCTAATAATTCCTTTTTGTGCGCAACAAAAATAAATAAAATCCAAAGAAAAATTCGATTTTCAGTCTGAGTTAAAAGTATTTATTTTTCTTTTTCTTTTTGCAAGAAATGACAAAATATTTAAAAACTTCTGCGATGGGGATGTTTTTTAGGAATACTAAGAAAAAAATTCCACTTTTCAGACTTAGATATTCGAACTACTTTACGATTTAAGCAAACAACAGTAATAGCAATAATCAAAACAACAAACAACGATAACACCAACAACAACCTCTTTAATATTTGAAAACTATGAACAATTTACGGTGGAGTAACTCTCGTGAAGTTTAAATGATGCCGATACCAGCTGCTACAGTAACAACAACAAAACTAACAACAACAACATAAACGACGATATCAACAAAAAAATAAAGTAAATAAACAACGACAGAAACAACAGCGTAATGATGGCAATTCCTTTCGTTAAGCTTTATCCACAAGATGAAAACGAAAGTTTTTACTTAAACTGATCTGAGTTCTAGGATTGAGGGAGTGGATGAGGGGGGGGTATTAAGTGAGTAATTGAGTTATTGAGTTTGGGTGTGAGTGAAAAAAAAACTCACAGAAATAATTCGTAAGGAAGAGAATAATTGGGGTTCTTATTGTTTTTGTAGTACACCAAAACTATTGACAGACTATTTGCTGTTAAGTTAGCTGCGGTTTTTTGTCGAGTGCTTGCGCAAATCATTAAATCAGCTGCTGCAGCTACTTCAAAGCACGTACTCATGTACTTAGGGGGTCCGGTAGAGTGACCGTGGCAGTTAAGTGAACTTAATCTTCTTAACAAACTCAACACACGTGCAGTTTGCCACTTGAGCAAACAATTGAGAAATATTTAGCGAAGTTATTTTGAGTAAGTTAGAATTAAGTTATTTGTGTCTTTGATTTAAAACGAAATTTTATTGTTCTTTAATTATTTTCAACGTTAATAAACGTTTGTTTTTGTGGTCTCCCGAATAGTTTCTTTTGAATTCTTGGGAAGTTTTATTCAATTTGAAAACAAAATAAGTGGCTTTTTGGGGCCAATAAAAAGTTTTGATTGAAAGAAGTGAGAGTGAATTTCCAAGACTAGGAGACTGCCGAAACTTTACCTTATGGGTTTGGCTTTATGGAAGTGCTTAAAACTGTTTCACTTCAACGATCTTCCCCAAGGAATGTTTCGTACTTTTTAGTTAATCGGCATTGGTTTCTTTAATAACGGATTAATCAAGTTTGAAAAGAGATAGAGAGAGATAGAGTGTGTGTGTAAGGAGTGGAGAAAAGGGAGAAAGGATTAAGAGAAAATTACTTTATAGTTGGTTTCAGCTGATCATAAGGGTAAACAGGAAACATTATTCCTGTTTTATTTTATTGTTTTGGGCCTGACTTCATTGGGAGGCGTCCTCGTCCTGGCGTCATGAAGGATATCTTTATTGACGATTGATTGTCGATAAAATATTTGATTTCTTTCCAAATTAAAAAATGTAACTTGTGAAGGGGAAGCTAGTAGTTAATCACACCTTCTACGAACACAAAAGCAATCAACTAAAAAAACATACTAGGAAAACTAGGAGTTATTTGAATTTTTTATTAACAGATTCCATATAAGTATAAATGTGATACACACACACGCACACGCACACACACACATGTAAATAAGGTCATGCACTGCCAATATCTGACGACAATGAAGACAATGAAGACGATATTGCTTGTATCGCCGGTGAATTAAATTGTTTGTGAATCTCATTATTTACAAAATAATCGAAGTCTCAAACGACCTGAAAAATAAGAAAAAAATTGAATGGAAAACTGACTTTTAAGAGAACCAAGCCACCTATTCACCCATCTAAACACACACACATACATACAAACACACACCAACTTTCGCTCACACATACTCACACAGTGAAACATGTTTCTAAGATTTTTGATGTTTCCACGAAAAAGAAGAAGGACGCAAACACACACACATACACTGACACGAATCCATTTACTGAATATATCGTTGGGTAGGCACGGCTGCTCTCTTGCAACACCCTTCGTCACGAGGAGCATATTGCTGAGATTTGACTTTAATTTACGAAGTTTTATGGAAATTCTAACGGTATGATAGTGTGACGATATGATGGTATGATTTTTGCCTTTGTCGATGATTACAAATAACGTATGTTAGTAATG
This sequence comes from Physocephala rufipes, assembly GCA_963966595.1. Classification (NCBI taxonomy): domain Eukaryota; kingdom Metazoa; phylum Arthropoda; class Insecta; order Diptera; family Conopidae; genus Physocephala; species Physocephala rufipes. The sequence continues at coordinate 2,996,105 of OZ016505.1, forward strand.
CTGTTCTGGTTTGTTTTTGTTGTACTTAATGCTTGTTTTTGTGGTTTTCTGTTGTTTTCTTCTTTATCGTTTCGGGTTCCGTTTGCCGCCGTTGATTTTCTTTCCTTCCTTCTTTCTTTCTCTTTTCCGCAATTACTTTTATCGCAAATGTTTTGGCATGCACATCGCGGCCGCGATGCCGATGCGCTTCTTAAAACCATAAAGTTGCTGATTTAGTGGCAACACAACAAGTGCAATCAGGCTCGAAACTGCAGGAAGAAGCGGACCGAACGGAAATTATTTAGTCGTCTTTATGACGATGATGAGGATGATAATGATGTGATTTCATAAGGAAAATGAGGAAGAAATGTAGTTAAGCATCAGCAATAACAACAACAACAACAGCAACAACAATATTACCAACGAGGAAACTATCAGAGAAGAGGAAGAGCAATATCGGAGAAGTGGAATGAGATAACGAAAAATGAGTAAGGCAGCAAAAGCAAAGGCCGTGCTAAAGGAATTTTAGTAACTCCGGGAGTAGCAGTTTTCGGGTGTGAAGATCAACAGCAAACATGTAAGTAGGTGAGAACGCAGAAAAGAAGAACAGATTCCACTATAAGTTTTACCTGAGCACCTGCCGTGTTGGCTTAATCTCAGGGCGGGCCATCCCGCACGGGGTTGCAAGTGCGAACTTTGTGAACGCACCTTTTTTCACTATATGGCGACAACCAACGCCCACTGCCTCCGGGTTACCAAGCCGTGGCATATTGTACCTTAGGAGGCCATATGCATGGTATGGACACTCCACTTAAGGTATCGTCGAGGCCGATCTAAAACCTCTACCGGATTATTTGGTCCGGCACCTGGTAATGTATTGTGCATTACCTCACCCGAGCATAAGCTCGTACCCGCGTAATTTTGGGTACAACCACAGCCACCACGAAGCTCCCACAAGGGGGCCTACCCAATGACAAGCATGTGGGGCTTGGAATATAAAGCCAGATGGTGTAGCTGTTAGCATACGCTATCAGTACACATACTGGCTGTTACCCAGATGTGTAACTATCAGCCTAAGCTGTTAGCACACATCTGGGAAATGAATCTCGTTTTGCTTGTCTCCCGTGGTACCAATTTAAAGCCATATGGTAGGCTCCGGAACCCGGGAGTACCACAATCGTGGTAAGTGACCGTCTCATACACCCAGGTCACTGCCATTTTGGGCCCAAGCACCCGGGACTGGCACCCTAAGAAAAGAAGAACAAGGAGATGATATTGAAGAAGGATGGAAAGAGAAGGGGGGGGGGAAAGAAGAGCTAGCAGCAGTAAGATCGGCAGAAACAACAGCGCCATAAGCAATTTTTCATTACTAACATTCGTAACAACAAAAACAATAGGTGCATCGTATATATTTTATTGAAGCAGAAGCAGAATTTCATTGACACATTTTAATACAGTTGTTGTTGTTTCCCCTTAAAGTCCTGCCAATATGAAATGCTTTTCATCCAATCTTTTTAATCGTCGTTTATGTTTTATTAAGAAAGACAGAAGGAACTGAGTGAGAAGGGGGAAGAGAGATAGATACAGAAAGAGAGAGTAAGAGGTATATATAGAGCGAGATTATAAAGAGAGGGAGAGAGTGGCGCAAAGCTCTTACTCGTCTCCCTAAATTTTACTCTTCAATTTGATCTATTTTGTTTTTGTTTGGTTTCATAAATTTTAAAGTCTCCTTCCTCCCGGAATGCCTTTGGAAATTCATCACGATAATGAAGTATGAAAATTTTAATAATATTTTATATTGCTCAAGTTTCCGAAAGTCAAGTAAATGAACGTTTTTTAGCGCTTTCTTAACGGAAATTCGCGCAAGAGATAGAGAATGATTAAAATGATGTGAAGCTACCTAGATTTTGTAAAACAACAACAACAGCAACAACGGGAGCAACGAGAACAACAACAGCAAGTAAGGAGATTTCTTAGACCAAATAAAATGTTATGGAAAACATAGAGAAGAAGAAGAAAGAAGAGAGATGTGGAGGTAAGAAGGAGAGAATCAAAGACAATGTAAAATGATGTAAAATGTAAATAATTTCGATTGTATTTCATTTTAGAGAATAAATTATTTCCTTAATATAAATCATGAGCTCATTTTCACTTTACGTGATTATCACGTTTGAATTCATTGCTTTTTTAATGAGTTTCTAAAAGGAAATTACTTCCTTTAAAATCTCGCCCAATTTAAAAGTTTTTTGATCTTTCGCAGCGAAACCAACAAAGTGTTGAATAACGTGGTGGTTGGGAGGGGGGTGGGTGAAGAAGAATAAGAGTTATTACAAGTAAGAACGCTAACTTGGGCTAAGTCGAAGCAGGAGTGGAACACGCCCTCTTTTGAATTAACACCTTAAAGTTTTAATTTTTTATGTTTTAAGTTTTTGAAACATAATTTTCGTTTCAGATTTGCTTTACTCATGGAGGCAGTAAGCACCTTTAAACTTGCTTAATACCTAAGAAGTGGGCGTGTCACTTGCCTGACGAAAACACCTTTCAATACTAAATCGACTTTTAATTTATGGAAATAGGGAACAAGTGCTAAAGACCTTTTGGGGACGTTGTTCCCATGCCATTGTGGCCGTAGTTACCAACAAGTGGATTACACTCATATTTGGTAGCACAATTTTGTCGCAAGTGATGAATCCGAATGTAAAATCTTACCTTTAAATAACTTCCGCAAACGGAGGTATTGAACTGTTAACACTGATAGATTCATATTAGCTTTAAAAAGTGGGCGTGATGCCGGTCCAATTTTGTCCATTTTCAATGGAAAATGACATGAAAAAGTATAGAAAATACTTGGGTTCTCTATGGGTTTACCTGTCATGATTTTTTATTGTGGGCGTGCCATATTTGCTCAATAATATGTTTAGGAATATGTTTTCTATCCACGCCTCCTTTACAAAGCAAACAGATTTTTAAGTCTCTTCGGAAAATCTGAATCACAATCAGAAGGAAAAGAAATCGAATTTTTCTAGCAAAAAAAATGTTTGTTGTTGTTGTGATATCCAGGCGTTTCGATATTGTTGCAAACAAATTCGGTGAAAAGACCAACAACCCACGGCATTTCCCGGAAAATAATTCGAATGCCTTCCAAGCATTTTTAAACGCTTAGTTCATTCATTTGTTAGTTTGTTCGTTTGTTTATTTATTTTTGTTTTTTGTTTGTTTGTCTGTTTGTTACTCCAGTTAGTTTACGACCAGTTGATTTCTTTTGTAAATTGTTTCAATTATAAACCTTCTCCTACATCGTCGAGGAGCGTGTCGCGCGCCAACGCTTCAAACAGCTTCACAATATTTTCACAAACGCCATCCACCTTGGGAATACTCGAGGTTTTCTTTCGAAACGAAAGAAAGTCCAAGAAGACAGAGAGAGATAGATTGATAGATTGAGAGGGGGAACCAGAGAGAGGAAGTCGGTTACAAGAATCGACATAACTTTACGAACTGGGTCGACTTTCAGAGGTTGCTACTTTGTAACTACTTCAACAATTTACTTTAGTAATTGATTTAAGATTTTATTTAATTCTTTGTTTTTATTTTATTTTTAATTTTCTTCATATTTCATTTTCTTGTTCATTCTCCTGACCAAATTGGCTCGAGCAATAATGTTGAATACATTTTTTTCTCGCGTAAATTAGAGAGAAGAAAATAATATAAAATTAAAGTAAACATATAAAAGCAGCTTAAATTTTAATTTTAAGGACATTTTTAGAAATCCATCTTTGTTTATTTGGAATTATTCTCACTCTATTTATAAAGTTTTTATTTGCCTTGCCTTTGCCCTTGGCCCTTTTAGTTAGGAAAACAATTTTTTTCTGTGTATTTCCAGTATTCGGTTCTAATTTCATTCTTAAGCGAATAATTTTTCAGAGAATAGTCAAACATTTTCAAAAATTTGAAATTTGAAAATTTGATTTTTTTTTGAATTTTCTTTATGGGATGTAAAATTTTTCAGAATTAAACAAAACCACTTTAAGCGCAAACTCACCAAAAACTAAATGAATTTAAGAGAAATTGGATTTCTTAAGAGAGCACTTTTTCTATCTTCAGTTCTTTGAAATAGCATTCTATAAATGAAGGTTCTCTCATTACTGTTATGTGTTGTACTGTATTACTGTATGTGGAATAGTATTACCCTTACACATTTCAAGAAGAGTTATTTTAAGTTTCTCAGAAAATATTCGTTTTTCTCCGCTTATTTATTAATATTTACATTAATTTGTTATTGTCATATTTGTTACTTTTATTATTATTAATTTGTAATTATTTATAATTATTTTTCAAAGCTTTTTTAAAAATTTTTCAATATTCATTTTTTATTCTTATTTATTCTTATACTTAATTTTAAATTTTCATTTTGGTCTTTATTACATTTATTTAGGAATATTGCTTCTTCTGTTAATTTTTCTTACACAGAAGCCTGATCAAAAAATTAAACTATAACTGCTGTCTACCTTTAAAAGTATATCGGTTTTATATTTTTTAAAAGGCCACGTAGTGTTCTCACTTACTCTTTTTCTGTGCAATTTTCAGCAACAGTAATTGTTTACGTTTCTGTTAACGGCTTGCTTCTCTGCTCTGTAGGCTTGTCTGCTTTGGCGTTAGTTGTTGATTTTGTCGCATTCCGCTGCTGGCTACCCATGGACAGGTCGTTTATTGGCGACAGCGCCGACGACGTCAACAGCCGAAGCATATTCAACGCAGTACTCGGGAACGAATAGTTTCATTCGGTTTGTCGGAAGCGTAGCACGTGTTTTCATTAATTCACGTTGAAGGAGTGAAAAAATTGAATAAGAATGGCAAATTATTAATAATTTTAAAGAAACGAAACAATTAAACACAATTGCGGTTTATTAATTGCTGTTTTTCATGGAGGAGCAATTGATTGAAATAAATTAATGAATAACTATAAATGTGTTTGCGTATTTACACAAAGAGAAAATAATTTAATTAAAACTCGAACAATCGTCGCGTAGGGCAGCTGGAGATTTGTTACTGTTTTCTCCATGTTTATGTCTTTTGTCGTGATTTTATTAGGTTAAGAGCGATTGGAGTGGCTTTTAAAATTTCAAAAAATGTGAACAATTAAAATGCTTCAATTGCATTAAACTATTATTAAAGTGGAAATAGGACTTATATCGGGATTTAACCTCATTCGTTCTTAAGTATTAAAAGGTGCGGCTGGCAGTGAAGACTGCAGAAGTAGAAAAATTAAGAAAAGGAAACAACAAAATTACATAATTTCTACTTTTTATGCGCTTCCTTTTTCGACAGGCCAGACAAGCTAATGCAAAAAAAATTATTACCGTGTTACGAACTTATAAAGAGAATTAAATACGTAAAGGGTCACACGATGCTTTCGTTATTCTCTTCGAGGAATGCAAACTAATCTTTTTGGCAACTGATGCAGCGAGAAAAATGTTTTGAAATTGGGTTAAAATAAACTTTTCCGTAGCCGATTAAAACGACAAAAAGTACTAATTTATTACGATGCTAAGACAAACTTGGCAAAAGGTAATCAACAAATAAGAAAAGGTTAAAAGGAAATCTACAAACATAGTTGGTTGAAATTACACAAAATGTTGTTTATGGTGCAGTATTTGCTCTTAATGCATCTAATTCTGTCGCCTTCTCCCTCCGCCGACTAATCATGCACGTTTAACCTAAATACTTTCGTCGTCTTCTTCTTCGATAAGTAATACGAAAACTTTTGCGAACATTTATTTTGACGAATGAATGAAAGAGAAAAGTGCGCGTGTAAAACAAGGTGGACAGGCGAGTTTTGGCCTTAAGGAATACGATAAAAAGTCTCCGTTTAACTTTGTTATTGGTGGTGCGTGTTCATTTCAACAGCTGCTTCGCGGTAACAATGTGTTACCGGATGTGAAAAAATCTGAGACTGAGGGTTCATCAATAATATTCACCTATGAACCACCTCAAAGACATTGGTCATAACTATTCTGATCGTAAGTAGCTGTTTAGTGCTGTTAGCGGAATTATAGGAAAACCCATTGACAATCATTTGAGTCGGCAAAGCAAAAAAAAAAAAAAAAAGATGAAAAATTTATAAAACTGCAAAAACTGCAGAATCTCTTGGTAATCATCATTATCATTAATGTGATTTTTCATTAAATTGAATTAATACAAAACAATTTACAATTTACCACAACAATAACAATAACAACAGCAATGATATCATTCTGGTAAAAATCAAAAGCCATAACAACCACATTAAAAACATCATCATTAGCATTAATATTATCATCACTACCACCAACCGTCTACACAAAATGTGGTGCCGCGTCCGACATCCGAGCCTGATTGGATTATTTCTGCTGATATTCCTTTCCGAATTTAAGGGTAAGTTTTTAATGGACGAACCACCATCTTCATTCCTTTCAAAGTATTTTCTTATCTTTTTCAATGTATTTGGTTAATTCATAAATTCAAATTTACAATTTATAAAAGAAAAATTTCATTTACACCCGCAGATTTCTTCTTTATTCCATATCGTTCACTTCTTCCTTATAGGATTCTATTGCTGTGTCTTTCTTAAAAAAGATATGCCAATTCTTGTTAAAGTCGAACACTTTCCTTCTGAGCATTTTCTTTAATGCCAACATTAGAATTTTAATATCATGTTTTCTTATATTTATTATTTGAATATTTATGAGTTCAACGAATTCATTTCAACTTTCACATTACAATGACCTCAGGATGCGGAACGTTCCACTAACGTGTCAACGAGAATTATAACGCGCTTCCGTTCATGGAAAAGTTATAGCGTTCAGTGAACCGTATCCTAGGGTTTGGGTATCCAAACACACACACACACACACACACGCATATGCTGCAAATAGAATATTAGGTTTTAATCAAATACAAAGCGATTCGTTCGTACTGAGTTTCTTTTCAAAAATTATTCAGGAGTAATTTCGATCAATATTTATCAACACGTTTGCGATCTATAAGAATAAAGAGTCGATACATTTGAATTGAACTGAATTTATATATAAAAAGTTTTTAACATTGAAAGCCTTAACAACCATACGATTCAAAACGTTCTTGAATAGCTTTTAGATGAAAAAGTATACGAAGAGGCTTAGAAAAATCATAACCATAATTTATAAAAAAATCGAATCAATCGATTCGAGTTTATTTCAATTTATTCAGTGATAAGAGAATCCGTTACTCTTACCGGTTTCATTTATTTGAGGTGTTCGTGTTTATACTCCATCATGTTAGCGTCACTCACACTCTCCTAACGCACACATCCAGACGTACAAATACACATCCTAACAAAACATGCGCTCGTACAATGCAGTATTCAGCCCGATGTTGAAAAAGTTACAACAATAACTTTAACAGTTTTGGATTTCATAGAAATTGGCCACTACGGAAAATGTGTGAAAAATTTTTGGTATTGAGTTTAACACTTCAAATGTTTAAAAAAAATATAATAAAAAATAAAAAAAAACGAAAGCAAATATTGAATTAATTCATTTCGTGTGATAAAAATAAAAGCATGGCATATAAGAACGTTTGCTTAGACCTGGCCGAAGTTTATATACCCTATACCTATATTCATATAAGGGATTGCAAATGGGCGTGGTTCTTATACAATCCGCCCATTTTCAATATCAAGCAGCTTATCGGAATAGAATGTATTTGTGCCAAATTGCTTCGTTTTCTTCGAGAATATTGCTTAGTTTTGCTGTAACTGTGATTTTTCCTGGCAGAGACACAGACGGATAGATGGACCGACATAACTAAATCGGCTAAGGATGTCATTTCGAAAGAGGATATGTATACTTTTCCAAACCTTCGACGCCTTCTCTAGTGCCGTTTTTAATATGCCCTGTGTAGAGTACACGATAAACACAAGAAATCCATACAGGATTTTATTAAAAATCAAAATTGTTTCAACAGAATTAAATATTATAAAGTTCATAATTACCGAAAAATTGATTTTTGATTTTTTTGCACGAAATTCATTAACGCCTTTCATTCTGAATATTTCGATTAACAATTTCGAACGTTCTTATCATTCATTTATTTCGAATTTAATCGAAATTATTTATAATCTAATTTTTCTAACCAAAAGTCGAGGTTATTGAGAGTTATAAATTTACTGATCATATAGGAACCCTTTGATCATTTAGAATTGCCAATAATTTTTAAATTTCTGATGATTACAAATTTTATGATAATTTCGAACCTTCCGTTCATTTCGAAATTTCCGTCTGTCATTTTAACATTTTTATTAATTTCTGGCCTTCTGATTATTCCGAACTTTCTGGAAAGTAAACTACTAATAAATATGTTTTTTTGAGTCACTTTATAGAATAAATTTTCAAAAAATGTTAGAATGCCTTCATGTTTTGTAATGAAAAAAATGGCAATAAAAACCTTGATTTGATGATTTTAGTTAGCTAAGCATTTATACATTTTATACATTTGTGTATGTGTGTGGATGTATAGAACGCAAATAATAAAAGTATAAATTAATATTAAAAACCTAAGATTAATGAGTGTAGAAATTTCTCTTTATTAAAATTTTTACCAATCTTGAAGTAATATATTTCGTATAATAAAAAGTTACTTAAGAGAACTTTTGAATGGAAATGGAAGGACGTTTTTGGGGGAAATTAGCAAACGAAAAAATGCGCATGAATGTTTCGTAATCAACGGAAATAGTTGAGAAATTGTGGGCATTTCGGGCAAACAATGAAGTATTAAGTTGTTATTGTCGTTCTGGTTGTTGCTGTTGTCGTTGCTTGCTTTAGCTATTGCAATTGCAATTGTTGTTGTAAATGTTTCACCTTGTGCGGTCACATCCAACACTCCAACACTCCAAACACGATGAAAACCCACAGATGGTGAGCGAGTGTGGCCAGCTCTTTACAAAAGCATTTACGCTCCAACAACAATACTAATAACGACATAACAGCAGCGACAATTTATATTCATAATATGGGTGTGACATAAAAAAGGATGTAAAGCCTAAAAGAAAACAGAAACAAAATAATCCGCACAAAAAAAATTCGTTACAATTGAATCACGCACACCAGGAACAATAATAAGTTGTTATAAAACAAAATATAGGAGGGTGGACGCGTAAACTTCGTGGCTGTTTGTGGTCACGGTCGTTCCTTGACCTAGACGTACGTTACATACGCTTTCCAGAAAATATAAAAACTTTACACTTGATTTGTTTCTTAAGAACGGAGTGAATTACAAGATAAGTAGATGAAAGATGAACCTACAAGACGTAGAAGAAGAAGAGGAAGACGCAACTGAAGAGGAAATAGAAATCAACCAAGTGAAGATTAGAAGGAACTATTTTATGGGAAACAAAATTTATGTTCCCAACAAAAATAAAATTTTGATTCATGCATTTTCGCTTATATGCACCCACCCGGGCTCGCACACACACGTGCATGCTTGTATACACACAATATTCACTGAAAATTAAACGAAACGAGTAGGTGAATAAATGCCCCGTTTCTTTGCATATGCTCTCTATCATATCATTTTATAAAAATGTGTAATATTTTATGCTGCATATTTTTGGGCTGAACAATTCAAAACCCAAGTAGAAAACCAACAAAATAATTTCGAAAACGAGCAAAAAAATTGCTTCGTTTTCTTCGAGAATATTGCTTAGTTTTGCTGTAACTGTGATTTTTCCTGGCAGAGACACAGACGGATAGATGGACCGACATAACTAAATCGGCTAAGGATGTCATTTCGAAAGAGGATATGTATACTTTTCCAAACCTTCGACGCCTTCTCTAGTGCCGTTTTTAATATGCCCTGTGTAGAGTACACGATAAACACAAGAAATCCATACAGGATTTTATTAAAAATCAAAATTGTTTCAACAGAATTAAATATTATAAAGTTCATAATTACCGAAAAATTGATTTTTGATTTTTTTGCACGAAATTCATTAACGCCTTTCATTCTGAATATTTCGATTAACAATTTCGAACGTTCTTATCATTCATTTATTTCGAATTTAATCGAAATTATTTATAATCTAATTTTTCTAACCAAAAGTCGAGGTTATTGAGAGTTATAAATTTACTGATCATATAGGAACCCTTTGATCATTTAGAATTGCCAATAATTTTTAAATTTCTGATGATTACAAATTTTATGATAATTTCGAACCTTCCGTTCATTTCGAAATTTCCGTCTGTCATTTTAACATTTTTATTAATTTCTGGCCTTCTGATTATTCCGAACTTTCTGGAAAGTAAACTACTAATAAATATGTTTTTTTGAGTCACTTTATAGAATAAATTTTCAAAAAATGTTAGAATGCCTTCATGTTTTGTAATGAAAAAAATGGCAATAAAAACCTTGATTTGATGATTTTAGTTAGCTAAGCATTTATACATTTTATACATTTGTGTATGTGTGTGGATGTATAGAACGCAAATAATAAAAGTATAAATTAATATTAAAAACCTAAGATTAATGAGTGTAGAAATTTCTCTTTATTAAAATTTTTACCAATCTTGAAGTAATATATTTCGTATAATAAAAAGTTACTTAAGAGAACTTTTGAATGGAAATGGAAGGACGTTTTTGGGGGAAATTAGCAAACGAAAAAATGCGCATGAATGTTTCGTAATCAACGGAAATAGTTCAGAAATTGTGGGCATTTCGGGCAAACAATGAAGTATTAAGTTGTTATTGTCGTTCTGGTTGTTGCTGTTGTCGTTGCTTGCTTTAGCTATTGCAATTGCAATTGTTGTTGGAAATGTTTCACCTTGTGCGGTCACATCCAACACTCCAACACTCCAAACACGATGAAAACCCACAGATGGTGAGCGAGTGTGGTCAGCTCTTTACAAAAGCATTCACGCTCCAACAACAATACTAATAACGACATAACAGCAGCGACAATTTATATTCATAATTTGGGTGTGACATAAAGAAGGATGTAAAGCCTAGAAGAAAACAGAAATAAAATAATCCGCACAAAAAAAAATTCGTTACAATTGAATCACGCACACCAGGAACAATAATAAGTTGTTATAAAACAAAATATAGGAGGGTGGACGCGTAAACTTCGTGGCTGTTTGTGGTCACGGTCGTTCCTTGACCTAGACGTACGTTACATACGCTTTCCAGAAAATATAAAAACTTTTGATTTGTGTCTTAAGAACGGAGTGAATTACAAGATAAGTAGATGAAAGATGAACCTACAAAACGAAGATGAAGAAGAGGAAGACGCAACTGAAGAGGAAATAGAAATCAACCAAGTGAAGATTAGAAGGAACTACTTTATGGGAAACAAAATTTATGTTCCCAACAAAAATAAAATTTTGATTCATGCATTTTCGCTTATATGCACCCACCCAGGCTCGCACACACACGTGCATGCTTGCATACACACAATATTCACTGAAAATTAAACGAAACGAGTAGGTGATTAAATGCCTCGTTTCTTTGCATATGCTCGCTATCATATCATTTCATAAAAATGTGTAATATTTTATGCTGCATATTTTTGGGCTGAACAATTCAAAACCCAAGTAGAAAACCAACAAAATAATTTCGAAAGCGAGCAAAAAAATTGTTTCCACTTCACGCAACTTGGGCCTCGTTACCATTTTGTACGAGAGTATGCATGTTTGCGTGTTCGTTCGTTTTCCGTTTGGGTGAAGGCTAAACTTCGTTGATGCCGGGGGCTTGCTCTTTGTGGCTTTTCTGTGTGTGCATGTATGTGTGTGTGTGTTTATCTGTAAGTGTGCATATAAAAAAGAGAACATCCGAGTCGAGTATTTAGCTAAGTACGAGTGTGCGTTTGTATGTGATTGTTTCGTTATTCCTGCTCTTGAGCTAAATTTTTTAAAGTTTGAAAACTTTGACACATATGCAATGGGCCTATAAGTCCACTGACATAAATCCACTGACACACAGATATCTGAGAAAAACTCGCTCATACTCACACATATGAATTAGCATTTGCTATTTGCACATCAAATGCGTAAAGGTTTGTTTTGAAGATAATTGTAATGTTGAAAAACTGTCCCTTTCTACCTTGGGCATTATTTGTTTTCAGCTTCGAGTTCCAAATTCGAGTTTGAGTTTGTTGGATTAAGGGTGAATTTTCGTAGAGAGGAAACCGTTGCAATGGCAGTACAGAGACTACCGTACCGGTATCTTTTTGGCTTCTCGCTTTTTTTGGACTTTGCTTCACATTATTTTTCCCATGCCAGAATCAGCATCAATGCCTATCGTCGAGTCCAATGGTGAGAAGTCCGTTGGTAACTGCCCGCCTTGCAGTTACGTCTATAAATCGAATTTATATTCACGTTTAAATCATTCTTTAGGAATACATTTTACTGTCGGTTTTTGTTGAGATTCGCGTTCAAAATCGATCGATCATCGATAGAAAGGGAAATATTTGAAGTAATCAATTAATTATAACGAATAAATCATGACAAACGCACATATATAAAAGCAGACACATACATGTATACCTCTAACAGACTCACATATTTTTGCTACCATCAATTAAAGTGAAAATGCATTAAGCGCTTTCATTTATTTAATTTTTAATATTTCATTTTCTGGCTAACGTCAAGCGGAGAAAAAGAACAAAAGCAAAACAAAACAAATTTATTCGAATTTCTAAAAGTTTAGTTTAATTTTATTTATATCGGGAAGGTTATATTTTATAAGAATAAAAAAAATATTGAGTATCAGAAAAGTAAAAGGACATGGAATGAACTCAATTATGCTTGGTGCTTTTCTTGTTTTTCACTTCCTTACCAACTCGTTTGCAGTGATCATTTTTTGAAATAGATTTTGGTGTTTGGATTTGTGAAAATATTAATATTATAAAGGGTGCGAAATTCGAGTTATCACTGAATACTGAGGACATGTTATTTCACTGCAATATAATCACTTTGGGACTATTACATCTAGTGTAAGTAAGCTTGATACTTTCGGTTAAAATTCTCGAATGGGGCGATCTGGCATAGTCATACTATTTAAAATAAATCCTGTTGCGATAATTTCTATTGATTGAAATGGTTAATCCTTTATCTCGCATACCATTTGCGGGTTTGTTAAAAAAGTCTAAGTGCTAATAGCTTAACATATGTATCTTTATGAAGATGGCGTTGAATCAAGTTTCTTTTACCAAGATTGCTTTAGATTATTTCATCGGATTTAGCTCGAGAATAATTTTCGTGCTCTTGGTATACAAAGTTAGAACTTAAAATCAAGCGGGCAGTAGGTTCTTCATTGGATACTTGCTATTAAAGAAACATGAAATCCAATTTGAATCAAAAAAAGAAAGATTATTTTGTATATTTTTGAAATTTGTGCAAATTGTAATGTTTATTAAAGAATTTTATAGTATTCGAAATATTAAGTTTTGTTTTAAAATGAACAGAAAGGCGTATGAAATATACGTAGGCTGTCTGTCTTCATTACAACTGTTGAAGATGAGTTCCCACATCAATGAGAACATTTCCAGCACTTTTCTCCAATGACTTCTTCAATTTTTTCAAAAGGCCTTCTTTTTTTGGCTGATATTGTTGGGAAGGTTGATAAACATTATTTGGTGGATTAGGATATGTATTAATATACGGCCCCGGGTATTGCCTTGAATTAAAAGCGTTATTCGAGCCAGCATAATATCCGTTATTGTAGTTCGAGCCTGGATAGTAAGAATTGTTGTAATTGGGATACGTTGGTAAGGAGTTACGAGAATAATTGTATCTGTTATAATTTGGTCGTGGATAATACGGTGGTAAAGTTGTAAATATTCTTGAATTTTGTTGTGGCCGATAAGTAGGCATTGTTTCTTCTGGATATCTTACAGTTGTTAAGGTGCGTTCGTTATATTTTCTCGAATTATTTGTAGTATTATTTTTTGTATACGAATTATAATTATTGTTGCCTGTTGTGTCCCAACCATTATACGACGGCTGGTTAGGTTTTTCTCGCTTCCAGTTTCCTGGAACTGGTTGAGTTTCTTTTGGTGGTGGAGGCGTTCGATTTTTTCGTGGTGGTGGAGTTGGCCGAATATTTGGTGATGATGTTATAGTCTGGGGCTTAACGGGCTTGGGTGTTGAAGGTCTTTGGTTGCCACCAGGTTTATGCCTCCTAGCCTCAGTATCTTGCATTACATTGCAGAAAACAGCGAGGAGGCCAATCAGAAGGATTAGGAGAAGTTTCCTAGACATCCTGTGAAATGGAAATTATAAATTAGAAATTATTAGAAACTAATACAATTTTGAATTTTTTTAAAGTAAAAAATAAAAGGAATTATAGAGAAATGAAATTTTTCCTAAAAAAAATTTCACTTACTTGAACTTTTGATATTTCCACAAAGTACCGAAGCTGTTTGTGATAATATTTCGTCTTTCTGCTTACCTTTAAATACTTTTTTGATTAGGTGCCACGAGCAGAGAATTACACAAACAACGAAAAGTGCGTCTGTATTTGTTTACATAAAATTCATATTTGAATAATTTTTTTCGACAATTAAAAAATTCCTTTTAAAGTTATTAGCCTTTGTTTATTCAGGTTTAAAAAATCTATTCGATTGCGCAATTTCAAAACTATGTCAGCGGTCTTTGCCCGATGTATGGACAAATTGTTTTCTCAGTTGGTTTACACTTAGTTTTTTCAGTAAATTGTGTTTTCCAAATTCTTTGAATTTTTAATGAAATTAAAGATATTTTTAAGAAATTACACCTTTGTAATAAAAGTCATTGAAAAGGTTGCGAGGAGGTTACACAAAGTATAAAAGAAAACAAAAATTACGATATGTAATTCTTCTTTGAGCTTCCTTCAGGCCTTTGATACGCCTAAAATCTGCAATGAGTTTACAAGAATTTTAATTATTGGCCATTTCCAAGATTTGTATTATATTTGTATTATATTTTCGAAGATTTTTATATTGTAATTATGTCTTCCCTCAATAAATACTCCTCTACAACATTGCAGTACACTTTTGTTATTTGTTGGCTACATTTTTGTACATTTGGCACATTCTTAGAAAGGTTAAGCCGAAATTTTTAATATATATATAAATCGAAATTACAAATTTCATCGGCTCTACAATTATCAGTCAGCTTAATAAATAGTTTCTTTACATTTCAGACAAAAGAATTAAAAAATTTTTGAAATGAGTAATTTATTGGAATTTTTCAAAGCTGAATAAACAAATAAAAAATTATACTTTTCACTCTTTTTTTTAAATTAGAAAATGTTTGTATAAATATATACATAATTGTTATAATTGTGGTTGTTTTTTGTTTTAAAATTCTGCCCGTGGCAACGGCTCTGAAAAGTATTTAAGTTCAGTCAAAATGATTACAAACCACAAAAGCGGTTCAATTCGTCTTGAAATCTCTTTCAATTCAAGTAAGTATAAATCGTTTTATAAAAACTTTAAACCTTTTGAATATGCTTTAACACGTTTCAGTTCTTGGAAAAGATTGAATTTCATTAAATCCTAACTATTCCTGTTTGAACTTATTTTACAGAATGTCTCGGAATTTTCTTCTAGTCCTTTTAATTGGCCTTATCGGGGTTTTTTGTAATGTAGTGACAAATGTTGAGTCTACATTTTGGCCTACGGATAAATCAAATCTACCGTTTAGAAGCAATCGTACACCAGGTTCAGAAATCAGAGCACTTCCTTATCCTCAAACGGGTTCAGAAATATTTCCACCTTTACCACCACATTACACACGGGCTAACGGCAATGGGTACATTCCTCCACCCCGCAAGGATGTACGCAAGCAACCAAACTCGCATATCGGTTGGATTGATCCTAGACAAAATATAGGATGGAAGGATAATGTATATGCTCCCAATGAACGAAAACATCATAAACAGACTGGTTTGGCTCCAACGAGAAAAATACCGAATATTTGGTAATTGTGTGAAGTGAATAAATTTATCTTTGGAAATTTCTGGACGTCTTCGTTCGTTATTAAATATCTTAATATTACATTTAAAAAAGTCTAATGCATATAAATAATAATTCGTATTCTTCCTAAAAAATTGCAGAATTGTTCTTTTGTATATTGCGGAACTTTAGCTTCGCGTGGGAGAGGTTTCTTGACAGGATTAGTATTTGATTTAAAGAGTTTCCCGAAGATTTATATTCGAGATTCTGCAGATTTACGGTCGGTCGATAAGTGATCGATAAGCAATTTGTAAATGATAAAAAAATTACGAATATATTATTCCTCTCTCTCACACACACAACGCCACACACACACAAATACACACATTCATATACACATGCACGAATAACAGGGTAATGCGTTTGAATTGATGGCTTGTGTTTGAGTGCGTTTGTGTATGTTTGAAAACTGACCACAACCTCTTTTTTCCTTTCAGGAAAGAAAAATTTCAAAGAATGATGAAAGAGGCAAATAACTGTTTTCCTTTTCCCCCTAAGCTTATTTTTCTTCTTTTTTTGTTGTTGTGTCAGAAATCCCGAGCAGAAATTAATCAAGCAAAAGCAAAAATATTGATAGCATCTTGTGCTATGGGTGGGAAAGTGGGTGGAAAGTAAAGACTCACAATGAGAAAGGAGAATGAAAAATTAGTGGACAATGTGGTAACCTCGTTCGAGATTATCACAGAAACAAACCAACTGCCCTAAATAACAACAAACATTGTATAAAAGCACACACATACGCACACACGCATGCACACATGCACATGCGTTAACTCGTCAATATGAAGTATAAGAAAAAAAAACAGAACATAAGTAATTTTCCTCAAAGAGTGATGATGATGATCCAATCAGAAATGCAATTTTTCCTTGTAAGAAAATGGGAAGATCTTTGTTGGTACAATATTAAACAAGTGAGAACGCTAACTTCGGCTTGGTCAAAGCTTATATACCCTACAACCGTAATGTACATGTATGGGTTAAATCCAACAACCACTGGGAGGATCACGCCCATTTTCTACAATTCCAAAAATGACGTTACGAACTTTCGTATAGAATTTCATTTAAATATCTCCAATCGTCTATGAGATATATTTAGATAGACAGACAGACAATGGAAACGTAGGAAATGATTCTGAGCAAGAATATATTACTTTCCTTTTATGCCTTACAAAGGAAGATCAAAGTCGATGTAGTCGGCAACGTTCAGGTGTAGGGTATAAAAATTTCTTAATTTTAAACTTATTCACTATCTTTGTTGTTGTTGTTGTTATTGTCGTTGTCGCAGGAAATTCTATGAATACCAATGTTCTGTTCAATAACTGACAATTCAATATTCGAGAAAATGGAAATGAATTCGTTCGAGAATTGGAAATTTAACAAATATTCATAAAATGATGAATAACCAAAAAGCATGTCTTCAATTCTCACGCAAATCATAGCAATCTTTCTTGTTGGAAACACTTTCATTGTAATAAATATTTAAACCTTTTTAGAAAGAATTTTATTGCGAACAAAATCATTTACGCTTAAATCAAATTTTAATTATAAATAAATAATATTTTTCGAAAAAAAGAGTAAATTCTGCTGAATTGGCTTAAATTGAAATAATTATATTGTCTTTATCGAAACAAATTTTTGAAAACTATCAAATAAACTACATTATTATTCATTATCGCAACTTTTAACTGAGTTTGCAATTTTGCGATTTTCGTTCATTAAATGTTGCGAATTAAAGAAATGTTTTGAAGCAATTTTGAGAGTCTAACTAGCAAACAATTCCTAAGCATCTCTCAGACAAATTTATTTCGAACAAACTTTTAGATAAACTGCTTAGTCAGTTTATCCCAGAATTAATTAAAATTGAAATTGCGTTAAATTCAGAAATTTTCGAAAAGTGTAGCGTACAAGAAGAGTGGGTGGGAGATTGTGTATATCCTGATATTTTCCGAGAGGATTATAAACAGTAAGAATAAACTTGTAAGCAAGAATATCTTGCTTTATGTTGGCGAAATCCTTTTCCTGTTCAATCATTCATATCTTCGTTATTAGTTCTTCATATTAAATAATTAACTAGTACGTATTGTCGTACAATTAAAACGTTCTGATTGACAATGGAATATATTTATATTTTATTTCATATTTTGCACAAATGCTAATAAATTGCCGTGTTTTGTTTATAAATCCCATCAAAATTGATGAAATTCTTCCCGTACTTTGTGAAGATGTAACGAAAAAACCTTTGATTATTACTAGACTTCGTGACCTAACGACGTCATTATGCCTGAAATGATATATATATATATATATATATATATATATATATATATATATATATATATATATATATATATATATATATATATATATATATATATATATATATATATATATATATATATATATATATATATATATATATATATATATATATATATATATATATATATATATATATATATATATATATATATATATATATATATATATATATATATATATATATATATATATATATATATATATATATATATATATATATATATATATATATATATATATATATATATATATATATATATATATATATATATATATATATATATATATATATATATATATATATATATATATATATATATATATATATATATATATATATATATATATATATATATATATATATATATATATATATATATATATATATATATATATATATATATATATATATATATATATATATATATATATATATATATATATATATATATATATATATATATATATATATATATATATATATATATATATATATATATATATATATATATATATATATATATATATATATATATATATATATATATATATATATATATATATATATATATATATATATATATATATATATATATATATATATATATATATATATATATATATATATATATATATATATATATATATATATATATATATATATATATATATATATATATATATATATATATATATATATATATATATATATATATATATATATATATATATATATATATATATATATATATATATATATATATATATATATATATATATATATATATATATATATATATATATATATATATATATATATATATATATATATATATATATATATATATATATATATATATATATATATATATATATATATATATATATATATATATATATATATATATATATATATATATATATATATATATATATATATATATATATATATATATATATATATATATATATATATATATATATATATATATATATATATATATATATATATATATATATATATTTATATATATATACTAATTAAAAAAGTCATCACACACACGCTAAGAGGAAAAAACCCGCACACACATAAACATTGACAGATTTTACAATTTTTCATATAAAAATATATCTTCGCAGCTTTACAATATTTTTTCCAATACTCTAGAGAATTTCCGAGAATACGAGAACGAAAAAATGTTGTATATTGTGCAATAAAATTTATTATAATAATAAAAACGAATAACGAATAACGTTCAACCACCACCACCACCGGATATAGGAATCTCTATGAAGTTGCAGGATTGTTGGACATTCTGGATATTATTTTATCCATAGTCTGTGAGCAACAAAAACTAATTTATTTGTTTCCAACGATAAAAAAATATAGGTCCGACCTTTTCAAGTTTTTGGTTTATGAGAGAGCCTGTAGACTACAGCTGACCGTAACTGTTGTCGGGTCCATTACGTAGTTGTTTCTAGCGGTTTCATCATGTCCACAAATGTCTACAAATGGGTTGAAATGAGATTAAATGACCCTTCAATTATCGAACCAAAGAATAGAAATAATGTGGTTTCCTTTTTCCGTTTAATAGTCCTTAAAACGTTTTTTGCGAATAGCGGTCACAGTCTCCACTCTCCAATTTTTGAATAATGCAGTAAACAAATTCACCCAAACGAGAACAACGACAACAACTGGCATAGTTCCCAGGCAATCGTTGAACCATGGGTTCGCATAATTTTTTTCGAAGCTTCTGTAAATGTCGGTACGATAAATCAGAATACTGCCGATTGGGAAGACGGCAATAACCGACGCCAACGTTCTCGTGAGAGAACACCTAATCGAATCGTTGGAACGAGTAATTCAAAAAGATTTAATGTGTTGCTCCCAAAAGGAATTCGTGTCACTAATTAAACTTCCGTTCGCAGTTATTTAGTTCCATCGGCAAACACCTTCACGCACGTACGTACTTGCGCTCGTACGCATACGCATACACGACGCACGTACACAAATTAACGTTCACCAACACACGAAAATTATATGTAATTTTTTGAACTTTCTAATCGCATCATGACAATCTAAACGAGATTTTAGTCGTTTAATTTAACCTCAATAAATTATTGAAGAAAAGGGAAAATAAAGTGGATTGAGAGGGAACTGTAAGGAAGGAAAATTTGAGGAGGAGAAGAGGAACAAAATGAGAATGAAACCATTCTGATATAAACGATCTGGATTGATAAAGGAATCTTCGGTTTCCTTCTTCTGGCTGTTCATTTTCTGTTTATTTCCGGCTTTGGTCGTCTGTTTTCTTCTTTTTGTAAATTTATGAAAGCTCATAACTCCTAAACCTCTTTTAAGTTTTTATTTTACATCCAATTTTATATCACTTTAAACATGCAAAACACGGAAAGTTTTCCATCGATATCGAATTAATCAGTTTAAATATTGAAAAGACGCCCGAAAAGCTTTTGAAATTTTATTTAAAAGCCTGACAAACGTCATACAAACGGTATCGGTATAAACTGTTATTAAATCGTTTAAGCTGTTATTAAACGGTGTTATTAAATTCAAACAAAATGGCAACGGTGCTATTAAATCTAAAGTTGTGACCATTTTGTCAAAGCGGGGGAAACTACAGTGCTGAATTTTTTTATAGAATATTTGGCGGAAACGTTTTGTATCGTGGCCTTCTTTTATTGTTTTTGTTCGTGCGTCATAAACGATCTAAAATCGATATTTGCCTGAAGCAAGCTGACGATTTTCGGTTAGCACAACCTGTCAACAGACGAATGATGGTTTAAAAGCGTCAATTTGACACGTAATATTTCCGTTCGGGTGGGTGTGCGTGTGTTCACTTGCGTGTAAGCACGTGCGTGTGTATGAGTCGTTGGCATGTTAAATTAAATCGTTTTAAAGTTTCAAATGTTTTTAATATTAATATATTAATATCGTCTTGACTGTTTTAACATTCAATTTTTTTAATCTAAATCAGAGAATTCAAAATTTGATTCTTTTCAAATTTTATTTTAATACTTAGATAATACTTTATAATTGTTGAAAATATACATATACTTTTAGGAGTTGTAAAAAAACTATTTAATAGCTTCAATTAATTAACCCCTAAAATAGATTTATATTTCACAAAAAACAATATTAAAAAATGCAAAAAAAAATGAATTAATAATTTTATTTGTCGTTTTTTTGCTTAAGCAATTGCTGCCGGTGTTATTTAATTAATTTATTTTCTTCCTATATACTCATAAATATCATGCAGTTTTTTCATTATTTTAGTTTATTTTTTCCCTTAAGCTGGAATAATGACTCGAAGTATTTCCTTTAAAAGGAAATAAAAAACATTTTAGTAAAAACATTTTAAATTTCTGTTAAACCGCGCCACTTGTCATTTCTACTCAATTCTTTTACAAATATTAACTTTTCGACAGATAATGGTTTCCTGCAGGTTTTAATCTATTTCTTGGATCTCGTACATTCGCCGAATCCGGTGATATTTTTAATTGGTTTCATGGCCATTTTGGCAATGTTCCATTTTTTCCATTTTTTCATGTTTCCAATGGCATTTGGGTTGTAAGGAGTAGAGGCCGATATTCCAGAGTTCCTTTTGGACTAAAGGATTAATTACTACAAAAAGACGATAATTTTTAAAGAAAAATAATTCTTAAAGACACCATATTTTCTGTAGAGGAAGGTTGTTTTGGCTGTTTTAGATGGAGACATTACTACGCTATTTCCGAGCTAACTGTACACCTAAATTGTGACGATGTTTTGTATTTTAGAGGACAATTGTAAGTCTATTTAGCAAAGTTTATTTTTCAAAAAAAGGTTTTTTTTATTTAGCGTAACGTTTAAATTACTTTCAACGAAATTACTTTCCGTACAACCCTGTGATATTTTGTTTTCAACTACGAACAAAATATTTGTTATTGTTTATTATTCTTGCTGTGTTTTTATTATTGCTACATGAATTGGTTTGCAAACTATCGGCAATTATTCATTTTTGTTTGCTGTTGTAAAGCCTTTCGTTTCTTTACCGCTGAGTTCTACTTAATTGCAACATTTTTGGCCCGGAGCCCGTAACAGCTGTTGACGTCGATTTCTCCCTCTATATACCACACTCTTCCTTCCTCTCACTCTCTTTCTCACTATATTTTCTCTCCTCTTTTTTATTTGTATCTCTCAATGCCGTTTCCTATTACTCTTCTTATTTTTGTTGTCATTTCTCTGGTTTGTTGTTGTTATTGTTGCGCCCAGCAGCTCCAGTATGTCTCTGCATGGGTTCATTAATCCATTTCGAGATTCGTAGAAAACAAAAATGCAAATAATTGGAGAGAGCGCACGTGCAACAAATAAAGAAACAAATAAACAACGAACAAACAAACACACTGAATACCGTCCAGTAGATACAGAAGTATTGTAAAGGATAATAAATTAAAAGGATAATGAAAAGGATAAAAAATAACAGCTAGAGCAGTCACGCCAGCACCAGAGGGAGCAGCAGTGGTAGCGTAGGAGCAAGATCAAGTCCATAAAAAATAAAATAAAATAATAAGAGAATTTTTAAAATAAAAACAATTCGTGATTCGATATAAATCAACAAAAACAAATTGTTTACTCGATTTCTTTTTTGCAAAAAATATAATTGCTCTTCGAAGGAATATAGGCTAATGCCTCCTGAATACCGTGGAGAAGTAAAAGGGGAGGAAAAATGCCATGAACGTCTAAAGGTGGGGAGGAGCGGTAAGGGGAATTTTCGTGTGTAATAATATTTTGCGTACGCTTATAATACTTTTTCAGAGAATTGACGAGCGCAAGGGCAATAAAGGACACTTGAAAATATAAAAAAAAAATCAGATGAGCGATACTTGGTATTGTTCCAGTCGAGAGTCGAGAAAACCGCAGAAATTATACGCACAAACGCACCGTAGTAGTTTGGACTTGAGTAAATAAACAAAATTATATACAATTTTTAAGACATTTGCCAACTTCTTAAAAATGCAGTGAGTTGAAAGTTCCGAGACTTACGAATGCCCAAAATGGAATTCGTGGGGGTCAAAGGGCTCCAAATGGAAAAATGGAAGGGTTCCAAAATAGAATCCAAAGGCTTTGAAATGTCCAAATGAGCAGAATTTAGATAATTTTTACGCAGAGAGATCCGCGGTATTGATTAAGGGTTTAACGTGATCTCAAGCGAGGCAGAATTATTTTACAAGAAAGCATAGATTCATCCATTGCTGAGCTTCTTGCTTGGGAAAACCTTAAGGACTTTAAGAAGTTTGAAGAAAAACTAAACAAAGAAAAAATGAAACTTGAGGGAATCGAGAGAAGGGATAAAATCATTAAATAACGTTGTTAATTGAAAACAAAAGGAAATAAAACTAAAAGAAAATTGATTGATTAACGAAAATTCAATAAAACAAACGTGCACGAAATGCATTCGTTCTAGCATCGACGGTCGTGGAAACGAAGGAAATTGAACAGATAGATGAACAAAAGGATAACAGGAAAAATCTTTGGGTTAAATTAGTAAGGATCGGAAAGACATTTAGAGACGCAATAATTAGAAAATACGAAAAAATTCACCATCTGGTTCTTCCTTTCTTTTTATTATCTGTCAGAAAGAAAGAGATAGAGAGGGGGTAGAGACCGAGGAGGGGGAGGGGAAGAGAAAGGAATAGTTACAAAACCGTTCGCTTCTTCAACAGTCTGTTCTCGCTTTTATGTGAAAATCTCTTGATTTTTTTCGTTCTGCGTAAAATCTGACAGAGTGATGATTATATAGAAAATGGATATTGCTGATGAAGCCTCTAGATGATGCTGCATTGCCATAGAAAAACGTACAAAAGCACTTAATTCACATCCACCCATGCACACACACGCGCACACAAAAAATGTTTATTTAATTTAGTTCATTAGTGTTTGATAAATTGCGTTAATTCTCTGAACAAAAATAAGAGCGCAATCCGAACGAAGTGGTTTGAGGCATCTTTAGTTATCGGCGTGAGGGGTGGAAATATAAAATTCTAGCTAGCCAGAAAAGCGATGGAAAATGCGATGAGTTTATTCTTAAAACTTTTTGCTGGAATAAAGTTTTCATCGTGAATATGAATGGAATAGAACAGAAAGAGTATTTAAAAAACTGATCAATGATTACAGAAATCGCTTGTTTTAAGTGTAAAAAAATTAGAGGAGAGAAAGTAAGTACTCAACGCAATCGAACCCAATGACCTTGGTATTGCTCAATTAAATTACAAATAAAAATCATGTAAATATTTTTAAATTTGAAAAAAAAGAGCTTTCAGAGAGAATTTATTTGTTATTCTCTTAATAAGTTTATTCTTCTCGTTTCGATTTCAAAACAAAAATATTTCATTATTGAAAATGGTATGCTGGTTTTAATGAAAAGTGTTTGTATTTGAGCTGTTGAAAATTCTGCAAAAAAACATTAGTGGGTGGGGGAGCTCATGAAGTTCTTTCGTATGAGAATTGTGTGAGAGGAGGAACAACTACTAGTCAAAACTATTTTACTGCTTCAAATTATTATCGTATATAAAATGAACTTAACTTTTCAAAACAAAACTTTCGAAATAACATAATTTTTGTTGCGCCTAAGTGCCCAAAAAAATAAATAAGCTCATACTTCTCTCTCTCTTTCTCACTATTTTTCATATTTATGCTTTATGAATAAACGAATAACGGACTGGAATACTTAAAGTTTGGAATTAGTTTTTCTACAATTTATTTTAAAATGAAAAAAGTTATTTGCCATTAATAGTAATTTACTAAATATTATCAAATATTTTTGGTGTTCGCAACCTTTTAAATGGATTCTATACGTGGGTGCGTTGAGGGGTCGACGAGTGATGACGTGCCGTTCGCAATTAAATGAATTTGGGGTTTGGGTTTTATTAGTTTTAAGCTATCTAAAACGAAATATAAATAAAATTAAAAATGTGACTTTCCGTCAAAATGCTCTACATTTTCCGAGGAAAAAACAAAAAAAAAAAAGAGAATTTGTATAAAAAAAGAATTATAGACAGGTTATATTTTAAGGCCATTTTATCAATTATATATTTTTTTGGTCTTCCTGAAAAGGACTGCGTGTAGTTGAAAATGTGGTCTGAGCATATTTAATATTCATTTGGACATTCTCAGATTGGTTACTATTCATTAATAGAAAATGTTGCAATGAGAACCATTAATTAGTGACGCTATCATTAAACAGATTAATGGAACGCATATGGTTTCACCCTCACATAGACAAAATAATAGTTACATATGCTCTTTCATGAAGTCTTACTAGGACTACTAAATGTTGTGATATCGTTATATATTTGATAAATTACAATGATAATAATAGTTGCAAAAATATATAATAACCTCAGATTATTGATTAAAACTTCTAAATTATTAAAACCACTACACAGTTGGCAACTCTGAACATTTGAATGGATAAATAAAAGGGAAATATTTAATTATATCGTATCCTATTACAGACGCATACACACACAAACGCATACACACACATACACACATTTACATGGATTACCTTGTAGTCAAACCTATATAACATTTTGTTAATGACGTCATGTCGATTACGGATTAAAACATTCGGCACAAGAAACAGTGAATGAGTGAATAATTGAATTTGTGGATAGGGGGGTAAACGAACTACAGAGATAATTATCTCGAACAGATGCGACTGAGAATAATTGAAAAAGAAATTTAATTTAAAAGCCTGTTTTATTTTGTAATTTTTCACTATTTGAATAAATTAATTACGATATTAATTAAATTTGTGGCGTGGCGAGATGAATGAAATGTTAAGGAAAGTTAAATTTCGGTAAAAATGTCGGTTAATTCAGAGTGAACAATTCACTTATTTTTTCTCCGAATTTATTTAGGTTGTTAAATATTCGTTGTTACGTCAAGGCAAATATGATTTAATTAAATTGTTTGTATCACAAATTCAATTCGTGATATCTTCGGGGATAAGCGTTTGTTGTTATTTAGTTATTCAGGTTTGATAATGACGATAACACGTCGTCGTTAATAGTTAGGATTTTAGTTGAAAGCAGCTTTAACTAATTAATATGTAATGTTTTAGGCCAGCTTATGTTTACAATTGAGAAAGGATTGTGGCGTGCTGAATTAGTGTTTATTTCTTATGAATTCTAATTTCATAGAAGAAATAATTAAACAGAAATTAAGGATTATTGAAAATACATTAATTTCTTAGTTATTTAGGCGCATTTTCTTCTCTCGCAGTTAAACTTAACTGCGTGTTAAAATAGAAAAGCTAGCAAATTTTGTTTTCTTCACCGTCATTGTAGTTTTTTTACTGAAGTAATTAAAGTAAAAAAATGTGTGGCGAGCACAAACGTTCACACAAACCATCTCAAATAGTGTAATAAAATGGTCACGGATTTCGAAGCAAACAATTTTTACTGCAAGTAAATTGTCCGTCTTAATCGTGTGAAATGGAGCTGAAATCAAAAATTATCAATTAATTGTAGATTGATCTCATTCTATATTAGTAAATGCGGTGCGAATAAATAACTTACGTTCTAAGTATTTCGGCATGGAATCCTAGATCTATTTTACGACTTTCTCCATTTGATAAAAAGGGAAAATTATCTAGCATTGCTTGGTTTGTGAGTAAAGTCTATCGATGCGTTGTACGAAAGACAGATAATTGCGAGCCTGAATAAGTTTGGAATTAATTTGCAAAAACTTATGAAGGAAAACTTTCGGTTTAGGAGGAAACTCTCATGCAGCGTCGTGTATAATAATCAAAGTGTATGCAATGCGCCTTAAATGTAGTCCATTGGGGATTCTCGCACATACGCACGCTCTTACATTTATCATGCAAGGACACAAATACGCAAATGTACTACTTGCAAACATTTAACTGCACTTTAATTTATAGAAATACAAACTAGGCGGAAATTTTAACATACTTTCTCTCTGTGTCTTTTGAAGCTTGAATAAAAAACCACGAGGCTCATTCAGAAATGGCGCATTGATATGCACCGATTTACAGCAGTCCCGTTATTACTTTCGTTGTTTGTTGGTATTCCATAGAAAGAAATATATATGCATATATAAATGAAATTTCTGTGATTGAAATAAATTTTGTTGTTGGTTTTTGTTATTTGAGGAGTTTACAAAGTGATACAAAAGGAATTGGAAAAAATATATTTGAAACTTTCGAATGTAATTTTTTTAAGTAGAAACACTAAAAGGGTGCAGTGGGAGGAAGAAGATAAAGAAGCAAGGCAACGAAAACGCAAGTTGTGAAACTCTTGAGAAACTTTTGCACTTTCCTCTGACAACAAAAATATATCATAGGAACTAACTACACCGTGAGAGATAACAATTTACGAGGTTTTTTTAGTATGCGCACAAATAACTATCTGTCCTTTTGCACGCTTGCCTTGATTTTAATACGGCTCGAATGTTCTCTTTTTCTCATTGAAAAGATTATTCGACTCAGTTGGGGTGCTTCTCTAATTGGACAACTTGACGGTGATGTACATGAAGAGGAAGAAGAAAAGTTTAGTGATCTAAGGACTATATTGCTAGATTGCATGGAAACATTCCTGCAGCCGTTAGAGAGAATGAGAGGAGGAAGAGGTTACCGAGCAAGAGATCTCGGATGAGCTCACTGAAATATTCTTTCGTTTGCAAGTATTAGAAAAGTTGGCAAAATATTGATAAAATAGATAAAGTTTTGCTGCATTGCTACGGAAAAGCAGAAAAGAATGAATAGAAATACAAAAGGCAGGAGAAAAGATGTAACTCTTAAGTGCTTGTTTCTATTTCGATAGTTTCTCGTCTATTAGTATGAAAAGATTTTGAGCCAATTTAAAAGTATTAGCATTCATACTTATCAATAATACTGGGGGAGAGGTTGTGGGTGGGAGGGTTGGAGTATTAGTTGACGTTTGTTCATTCGTTCGCGTCAATCCAAGGATCGAGAAGGATTGACGTATTACACATCACAGTCATAACTTCCGAATGATTGACAATCTTTCATGTTTGTAGCATCCTCAACCCTCAATCTGTATCCAAGGATATGAGCATTGAGTTCAGTTCGAATTGAAGGAAATGAAGGATATTATTGGGTCAATTATAGACACAGAAGAGCGTTGCAAGTTTGCTCAATTATTTCCACGGATACTCCGCGTTCTTGAGAAATCGTAATTATGCAGGCATGGCGATTATTAATTCTGCAAGTTTTGTTAAAAAATACATTTGCTTTTAGAACGACAAAGTAATATTTTCATAAACGGTTCGATGTTTTTTAACAAGAGACGTTCTCCAATAAATATTCTTCTTAAAAATAATAATTTGCTTTGCAATATTTAGCCTCTATAACAGATTTTCCAATAGAATTTTCGATTTTAAGTCAGATCGAACTTTCTGTGGTTCCTAAATGGCACACCCTAAGAAATTAGTTGCTAAAGCAACGCTGACTGAATAGCTTTTCTTTGGAGTTATTTCTGGATAATATTTTACCACTTTTTTATTTATTTCTCTCGATTTCCTTCTCATTAGACGAAACTGTTCTTATTTTTTGCCAATAATACGTATATCAATATCCTTAAATCAATATAAATCTTAAATTACGTCGGAATCAATGCATTACGTGTGCACACAAAATGCTTACAAATTACTGTTTGGTTTGTGGCAAAAAGGTTAAAAATAGTCTCTCAATTATTCTGTCATTTTGTCATAAAGCCTAAAGTTTACTTAGACTTTTACTTAGACTTCTT
The DNA here is from genome assembly GCA_963966595.1 of Physocephala rufipes. Taxonomy (NCBI): domain Eukaryota; kingdom Metazoa; phylum Arthropoda; class Insecta; order Diptera; family Conopidae; genus Physocephala; species Physocephala rufipes. Next base: position 3,025,200 of record OZ016505.1, read on the forward strand.
TCTGCACACACCCGTAACCGATTATCCTGCAAGTCATATTTTCTTTGCCTTACTCGGTGCCTTCTCGGAAGGAAAGTCTTGTTTACTCGTTAGTTTTATTTTACTTTGCCAGGACTTTGGTTTTTATTGACTTTCGTATTCGATAATCAGAGATGTTGACTTCAGTCTTTCAGTCCCTTCTGGCTGGCGCCTAAAAACTTACTTCCTTCAAATAATGCCGACTGATCAAGGAAATTGTCGTTGATGATTGCTGTTGTTGTTGCTACGTTAGGGAAGAATGAGAAGGAAAATAAGAGGTAGTGGTGAAGCATGGAAAGAAAAGGGTGCAAAGCTAGAATTGTTTGTTTTGTATGAAGAAAAAGGAAATAGTTTATTCAATCAAGAGAAATATTTGTTTAGATAAAATAATCGACTTTTCAATTTAGAATTTTTAAATTATTTAATGAATTTTTTAATAAAAAATAACTATAAATTCTTTAAAAGCGATTTGTTCACCAAAAGTTAAAATCAAATTTATTTTCGCCTCCATCGCAATTGATTTTATGTTTGCGTGGTCTTCTCTACACTTCCTTCATTCTTTCTTTCGACAGGATATCTTTTTATTTCGTTTCATTCCATCTTTATTTCCATCTTAATTTTCATTTCACTCTTTTCCGTTTTTACTCGAAATTAATTTTTTTTCTTTAAAACCAACGAGATTCCTTCCGAGGCTTTTAGGGCGAAGGCGTAAAACTGTAATTGTGAAGAATTTGGGAACGGTTTTTGTTTGCAGTTTCGAAATTTAGCAGACGAACGGAAATGTAAACGAACATTCGAAAATTCCGCGCGGTAAATTTGGGTGTCAATACAAACGCGGCGCCACTAATGAAGTTATATTGAAATTCAACTAGTTGGCAGCCCAACCAACCAAATTACTAACGGTGTCTCTATCGTTCAGCCTTTTTCCCTTGACAACATACGACATAACCTCAACGTTTTAACTGCAGGTGATAAAGCATGGAGATTGTGTCGTATGTTCGGAAGGGAGGAGGGCTGTTCAGAAGGATAAATAAATTTTCTGTTAACATATTCATTTTGAAAACCTTGATCCTTTAGTAACTCTGTCTATTCCTTTTGCTTATCTACCCTGTTTGTCGTGTTTCCTTTCTTTTCCTTTTTTTTTCTTTAATCAATCATCTTTTAATTACTGGCAATAATTTTCTTGAATCACGCCAAAAATGATGACTGATTGCTATTGCCAAAATGACCGAGTGACAAACGAGAAGGTGGTTTCGTTTATTTCTTTCCTTTTCTCTTCTTTCCTTAATCACCTTCATCATCGTTACGGCTTTATAATTTTTGACAGGTGACATTTTAATGATCTTGATTGTGGTTTCTTCGAAATAAATGTTTTTGAAATAATTATTAAGATATAATAAGTTGACTCAAGTTGAGTTGAAGCAAGATTATTTCGTGTAATTATTAGTATTTCTTTCATTTCCTGTCTTTGTGGCTTTTATTGGTGATAACTCCTTTTTGGTATATTCTGGATTGTCTGTTAAAATATTTATGCTTACGTGTATTAAATTCTCCTTTTGTTATGTCTCAACAGACTTACGTTCTAAGATATGTGGAAATTATAAAAGTGTGTTAATAATTTATCAAGTATGATCATCTTCTAAAGGAAATGGTATAAATTGGAAAATACAGGCAAACAAAATTGGTGATCTGGACTCAGGAAACTTTAAAAATTGATTTTAGAAATAGATGAGATATATATTACAAAATATTAGAAATACATATTAGATCAAAGAGCACTCGTAATATAAAGCGCTAAAGGAATGACATAATGAAGCAATATACGCACACTTCAAGATATTTGGGAAATGACTAAAGAGAGAAAGGAGTAGGAGATGAAAAAAGGGGAATGGTAAATACGAATGGCGTTCGATGTGTCCTTGGAATGAGAGTGCTTTAATAATATCTCTGTGTGTAGATCTGGATATTTCGTTTGTAGGTTGACGGCGAGTTATGCCTTGTTAGTGACAATTACAATTACTGACGCAATAGTGCAAAATTCCTTACAAAACATGAAAAGCCCTAAACAAAAGGAAATCCACGAAGACAGTTTATAAAGATTACCTCTTTTTCCGCCGAGAATACATTGAACTTTTCTCCTATATTGCATGTGCTCGTACATAAAACTCTTCCCAAAAAATCATATTCATCATACGTCATGTTGAACCACCTGCAAACTTAATAAATTATTGAATGAAATCAAAAAGCTCTTCTGATGTGAATGATAAAACTAAAACAGAGTAGAGAAAAAAGTAAAGAAAATTTTCAGGATTTTAAGAAAGGAAAAAAACGAGTAATCAATTCTTTTTTAAAATTTGTGGTCTTTACTCATGTAACATCTTTAATTACTTTTACCAGTGTAAATATTATTTCTCAGCGGAAAGAACTTTACCATATAAATGTGTTAGTAGATAACTTTTACGATATATAATTAATGAAAATGGATCATTCACTACGGCGTGCTTCATTCAAGCTGCTCATAATTTGTAAGGATTTTTGTTTTCGTTAAGGCTGTATGGTGTTCATGATTCGACATAGATTTCGTTGAACAAAAAGAACAAGAAGAGAAGAGGAAACATCACAAGAGGATAAATACTTCATTACAAGTACAAACCACAAAAGTAAAAAAAAGAAGAAAATAACCGATAGTTACTTAAAAAAATCTACTTGAGTCAAGGTTGTTCCATATCATAATTATATTCTCTATCTTTTTCTTTAAGCAAAGAATGAATGAGAATGAATGGATGAAAGTGAATGAATGACCGGAAAATAAACTTAATTTCCTGCAAAATGAACATGTTTTGATGTGGTTTGCGGTTATTTATTAAATTTACTGTTGGGGCGCATGCACATACACGCACACACACATACATTCATGCGATGGGTAATTTTTGAATTCGTAGACTGCGCGCTGAATAAGCCAAACTTAAAAGGATTTCTCAAAATTTTTTATAGCTTTCCTCAGTTTTTATACTGAGTTTTTTAATAAATATTTCATCAATTTAAGGTTTAAGATTTAAATCCTTCTTCGTTTATTCCTTCTTGTATCCATCCATTTATTATTTCGGTTATTTATTCTCTTCATTTTATACTTTTTCATTTACTTTTTTTATGTAAAGTTTTTAATTTTTTCTTTAATTTATTTAAGTCATCTTTTGCGAGAATTAATAAGGTGATGAGAATTTCTATGAGAATAAAAAGAAATTATAAAACAATAAAACAATAAAAACTGCCCTGGTGGAGAGAATTTTTTGAAAAATTTTCTATGAAGCAAAAAAAAAATGAGTCAACCATTGGTTTGCAAGGATGATGAGCGATGACTGCAGTCACGAAACAAACAAAGCAACAACAAAAGAAACTCTTCTTTAAGTGCAGGATATTCTTTTTTGTTTGTTAATGAATTCTATCGCCTTTTGTATTCTCGATGCTTCAGGGCCGGCAGCAATTTATGTCATAAATGATGTTCTGCAACTTTGTAAGGATGTAGATGTGTGGCTGGGTAACCGTGTGTGCGTGCGTGTGTGTCCGCGTGTGTTTACTGTAGACACCCAGTAGGAAAATTGAATATAAATTAAAGGTTTGTGTGTATAATGTCCATAAAAAACGTATATGTTTTAGAATTCCCTTTAAATTTTTCGGCTGGGTGGGCACAATGTTCGTGGTACATATATAGAATTGTATGTGTGAACATATATAAAATTATAGTGAATTTTCGAAATGTTTATCTCAGCATGTGCGTGTGTATGTTTGTGTGTAAATGTTCTGAGTTCTCATATTATTTTTTTTGAAGTTATGCCAAACACTTTACTCTTGTAATCTATTTAATTTTCCTTTACGTGTGGATGCTGTTGGTGATGAGATCCTTGTTGTTGGAGTTGTTGCAATGGTTCCTATTTTCATGTTTTATATATTTTCTGAAATATTTGTTTATCTTTGAAATACTTTTTAAGTGTTACCAACTCGTGCCATTCATTTGTTTGCTTTATCTTTAGCGACTGAACGACTGACTGATAGACTGATGCGAAAGACTTACTGACTGTCCGCCTGCAGTCTTCCAGCGTTCGAGTTTAGTTGAGTTTAATTTTTTTTAAACGTCAATATTTCCATCCATTTATTCCTCATTCTCCTTTCCTCTCTTACTTTTCTTTTGTTGTTCATAAATCGAGAAATTTGCTCGTGTCATATTCGTCAAAGCAAAACGTAGATATGTGTGTCGTGTGTCTGTGTGTGTGTGTGTTTGTGAAAGTTTTTGTGTGTCAGTATGGCGTCGTTTGTTGCTAACGGTTATCATAAACTTTGTGAGGCTAAGAGAACTTTTTAAGAGTATTAAAAGGGATAAAATAAAAAAAAAAACACCCCGGAAAAGTAGAACGAATTTCCAAAAAGGAAAAGTAAAATTCAAACAGCGAACTTATGGAAATTATTATTCTTTTAAAACATTTAATTAAAATGAGTGCCGTTAAAACAATGAGGTAACACTCACGTCGGTGATATGACGGCGTTTCCGTAAAGCCAGACAGATAGAACGAGTTGGAGATAGAGATGGAGAGTGAGGGAGATCGAGAGAGACTCTTGGTAAGCTAAAGGCCTCTGTCAATTTTTGCTCGTGCAAATCCATTAAAATGAAAACGAAAATATGGTGAGGTCACGGCTCGTCTGTGTGAGTTGCAATGGAAATACAGGCCCGAAGTATTCTGTGTGTGCATCCGGTGTTGGTTAATCCCGATAAAGACTGGTTTTGTGGAAGTCTAAATGCATTTTGGTTAGGTCATATCAAGGGAGATATTTCAGTGCGAGATATGAAACGTAAAAGGGATTAGGTGCACCTGGAACAAGGCTATCAAAGAAGGAGAATCTAAGGAAGAAATTTTCAAAAAAAATGTTATAGTAGCATTTTCCAAATTAAATCAGAGGCTCTAATCTCTTTTAGGCAAAAGCAAGGACTTTCTTCTTGACCTCACCATGGCCATGACCTCACGTTTGCATTGGAAGGATAAATCGAGAAGGTTTTTTTTGAGTACGAATAAAATATACTTTTAATGTTTATCAGTTAACGTCAAATTTTATGATTATGGCAAAAATCTCATTAGCATAATAACTTATTCTTTTCTTTCACTATTTTATTTGTCAATTCGCATTAATGTTGCTTATGATATTTTCCAGAGTTCGTCCGACAAAGACATGACATCATCTTTCGAACTACCTCTCATTCTCTCGCTCTCTAATTTTTTGTCAAAGAATCAGCCATCTTCGTTGATCCTGCGGTACATCCACTCTCTTTCTCTTGCATATAATGATTTCTTTTGTTCCGAAAGAAATTTAAAGAGGCTACTTGTAAATCAGATGATTTTATCTTTCACTGAAGAGTAATAAAAATTAATTTTTCTAACTGATTGTCATTTTATAAATGCTTTATCTCGTTTTTGATCGCGTTGTATTTCATTTTTGTGGATTTAACTACCAAAATTAATAACTTTCTGAATAAATTAATAATTATCAATGACTCTCAAATAGGATCTCAATTCCTTCGGGTTGAACACACAATGAAAATACTTCTAAAAAATTTGCCTGTATACTTTCATCAATCAAGATTATTTCTTTTCATGACTAAATTAAAAACCAAACTCGATTTGCTTTCTCAATAAATTAAATTGGTGTCCTACATCTATCTCTCTTCATCTCTCATCTCATCACCATCTCTCTTCATCTCTCTTACAATATTTTAACTCTCTTTATCTTCAGACCAACAAGCATCAATAACGATAATGTCATTGTCATTGTTTGCATTTATTGTTCCTCTTCTTATTTTAAATATTTACATAATCAAGGTAATTCGAAGAGAAAAAAATTTTTTCCTTGGACAATTTTCTTCATTTCAATCTTTTTATGCTTTTTATGAGTTCCTTCCTTTCTTTTGTCATGAATGACCATCATTAGTGATTTCTTTTGAAAAGGATGACTTCAACTCCGTTGATGATGATGATGATGATGATAAATGTTTAACAGAGAATCAGATTGATGGAGGTTTATTATTAATTCATTATTTTAAGAGGCGACCACTCATTTCTTCTCCGCAAGAGGGCTCTTACAATAGTTTACAATTATATGCTTGAGATATTTCTTCATTCAGAATTTTTAATGCTTAAACAAAAACCTCCATAAGAAATCAACCACAACAACACCCAACAACAAACAATTTACAGATAATATTTTAATAACGATAGAGTCAAATCTTTCAGAGACATTTTAATTTTGGGGGCAAATTCTATTCAGTAAAAACTTTCTCCGCTAAAAAAAGGTAAACCAGGAGTTTATGATAAAACAAGGTCAAATTATTTAGTTCTTTCTCGCTTGTCTTAAACTTCTTTCAAAACTGCATTCCTTTGGAATTTCGATGTACCTTTGTAGCAGTTGTTTTTCAACAATTTTTCTAAAATGATTTCGTTAAGACAGGAATATTTTTTACGGCTTTTTCTCTGTCGAATTCAAAATTATGGCAATATAATTTTTTCGTATCTTCACTCCGTGGTTATCTTCTTAAGAAGGCTTTACAAATTCCTCCAAAATCGGTACTTCCATGATTATTTTCCTTATGACACCCTACATCTCCGGTAGACGTTTCACTCATTTTTTCTCCTCGGTGACTCATTTTGCGCTAATAATTTTTTCTATCGCAACTGGCCTCGTTTCATAATTCCTTTCCTAGCTCGCTGCCTTCTTTTAAGATTTCTTCCTCGTCCCCCTGGAAGTTCTCTTTAGGTCTACGAATACATGTTTTTTCTATCTCCAGTCGACTCCCCCCTTCCCTCGCATCCTCTGACTGTATACTATAATTCTTTCTCATTTTTACATCGATGGCAAACCAAGTTGGCTAATTTCAAGTTGCAATGGGTTTTGTTGTTTGTTTCTATTTTATTTTATTTCGCCTATTCACCAATTTTATTACTGCCACTTTAATTCAATTCAGGCATTGCCAAGAGCTGCTTCATTCAGCAGTTGCTGCAAGAAATTCAATGGCACGCTGCAGCAATAAAACTTCACTTAATACATAGGCGAATAAAAGAATTCTGCAGCAGGGTGTTTGCGTTGTTATTTCAATTTTAGTTGTTGTCGTTGTTATTGTTGTTTATATTACTATGGCCTCGCCTTTTATAAAATTGCTCAAGTAATGAAAACTAGTTGGCAAAATAAATCTAAGTCTTCGGCAATGGCGTAAAGCATGCCAATGAAAAATCTTCAACTTTCTTCATTTGCACTCATAACAGATACAACAACATCACCAACAAAAACTACATCATCAATAACACCAACAATAGCAATGAAAAAAGTAAGGCCGAAATAATGCTTAAAACTCTGAAGAGGAATAAAAGAAGGCGGAAGCAGACGAAGACGAAGGAGAAGAAGACGAGGAGGAAGGAAATCACTTAAGAAAAATCACCAGAAGAAAAAGCAACCACTTGAAAAGTGAAATAATTTCGTCGCAATGCAAAATCGTTTATTATTCGTCTCAGCAAAACAGCGTCAATGAAGCGAAAGTATCAATCGTTGTTTTATGGCAAGAAAAAAAAATGAAGGAGAGGCAAAGTTGAGAAAAAATGGCATGTTGTTGCAACGAAGTTGGAGTTCTGCGACAAAACCGAATGTGACGATCAAATTACTGACACTGATCCGTGACTAATTTTGGGTATCAGTACGATTGACTGATTAATTGAGACTTCATTTCGAAGAAATCTGAAAGTGATTTCTGTCATTTATTTTACGCGATTTTGAATTTAATAGTTATTAATTTGTTGACTAATACTGGCTCCTGGGAGAATTTTTAGTTTAAAGAGGTTTCAAAATGCTTGAAAATATTTGAAGAGAAAAAATTGAAGAGAAATGTCTAACCAAAGAAATGAGAACTCGAACACGTTTTCTCTTTAATTTTCGGCAACTGTTAGCCAAAAAACTCGTTTTCAATTCTACAATAGTATTCTAGAAAATTATCTTTGAAACAAGAAGGCGGGGGGTGGGGAAAGAGAAGAAAAACTTCTAGAAAAAGCTTTAATTAACTTTTGCTTCTTTGATATAAATGACCACTTGATACGAACTCCTCGGTTTTGTCTTATCTTGTTGCCTCTTTTTTATTCTTAATTTCGCTTCTTTCTTTCTGGTTTCTTCTTTGTCTCTCTTGTTCGTCTTCCTTTTGTGTTCATTTTATAAAAGTAATAGCACTAAACCTTTACTATTTGACACTTTTTCATTTTAATTGGATCATTTAGAGCACTGAGAGAGGTCATCAAACGTTTTGACCAGGGTCGAAAGACTACGCAATAATTTCAGCAAAGAATTCAATTTAAGTTTTTGCTTGCTTTTACTGAAACGGTTTTCTGCATTTTTTCACATTATGTTCTGGTTTTAATTGTTTTCTAGAGTATTTTTTCATTTTTTTTACTTTTCATTTTTTTTCTTGTCGCTTGTGTTCTCAAGCCTTTTTAAAGCTGAGAAACCTTTCGAGATTTTTGTTAATTTATTTAAAATTCAGAGAATTAAAGTATCTGACACGTAATAGGTAGGGAGTGAATCGGTCTCATAAAAGGGCTCCCTTAAATATAAATTCAAAAGTCAATTTGTACTTGTTTAGATTTTTGTAGGAGTGCCCTCTAAGAGTATGAACAGACTTCTTTCCAAAAAATCTCCAATATTTCTTGGACATCATACAATTTTCTAAATGTGATCCTCAAATGCACGTCTTACTTTTTATATCCTGCGCCCAAAGGACACAGGAATTAAAGGATTCATTAATTTCTTTTATTTGTATCGTATTAAAAGAGGCGTGGTAGGTAGGTAACGAAGTTTAAATACTCTTTTTCTTCCGAAGTTAGCGTTCATACTTGTTTTCTTTAAACAGTTCTAATAATTTTAAAATCCTGTAATATTTCTTTCTTAAATATTTATTTAGAGATACTCTTAAATAGATTTTAAAAGACTTTAAATCTCTCTTCAGAAACGATCTCATTAAAGCCACTTTCATTAAGGTTTTCCAGCACGAAAAAATGGTTCAAACGAAAACGATTTATGCATAAAAAGCTTCTACTAAATTGTCCCAAAAAACCTCAAGAAAATAATATTTGGAAAATCTTTTCCAAGAAGGCATTTCTTCAATATCTAACTATTATTTCTCTTTGTAAAAAAATCTGATACTATTCTTGATTTATTCTCTTTAATATTAATGCCAAAAGGATTTCTTTTCAAAGGCGAAACACTTTTCTAAAAAAAATTCATTTTGGATCGATGGAAAGAAATCAGCCAAATATTGAATTTCGTAGGAGGATATCTAAAGGAAATAAAACAAATAAGTTTAAGAAAAAGAAGAGGCAGAAGAGGCCAAAGAAGAACTTTGGAAATAGACAAAAAAGAACGCCTAAGCATACAAACAATAAATTGCGGTAGAGCAATATCTGGTCCATTGCTGACGCCTCTTTTTATTGGTCTGTAATAACCACCAAAAAACCGAATAAACTAAAATCGAAAAAAGCAAAAACCACACACGAATTACCCTGCAAAAACATACTTTAGTTAAGCCCAAGAAATAAACAAAAAGCAAAAAAAATTGAGAAATTGCGGTAATTGGGTTTTTGTCTTTCTCGCAATTATTTTCTTTTTATTTTTATTTTACCATTCAAACGTTTTTTTTATTTTGTAAAAACTAAAATATACCAATTTGATCGTTGCTTCTAGTGTTGTTTTTTCCCCTTTTTATTTTATTTTACGCTTCTTTTGCACAATTTTCTTTTATAACAAATTTTTATTGACAATTTCGTCGATTTTTTTGGACCAATATTTTTTATTGTTTATAAATTTTTAGGCGTCTTAGTGACTCCTTAGTCAGTTTTAGTGATTTTACGGTCAATTTTATAAAGAAAAGTTATTTTAGTTTTGGGACAATTGGAATGGTAACTCTTTTTCAAGGAATTACGATTCCAGTCACCACCATCATCTGTAGCTTACTCATCTTCATCATCGTCCTCATCATTAGTATTAGAATCATCATCGTGTTCTTCATTATAACTACCATCATTATTATCCTCTCCTGCCATTTTCTTAGCAAAACCAATATCGATTGAATCGGTCGCTTAACGTATGTTTTGAAGTTCCGCAAGCGTTTCATCATGCATGGTTTTGATTGAATCTGATCTGTTCTGTTTTACTTGTAGCGAAGTCTTAATGGATAAATAAAAGAAAGGATGGCATGTGAAGGATAATACGAAAGGAAATAAATAACATTTTAAGAAATAACAAAGGAAGAAATACCATTTTACTCCAAGAGACACGAAAAGCAAAGTATTTGTGGGCTGATATATTTTTTAAACACATTTGCCGACTATTGAGGATAATTTCTCCTTCTCCTGCCTTCCCTGCCTTTCATTAGTCTTCTCCATTTCCTACCGACTCCACCCAGCATAATCTTTTCCCGACCGGAAACGTTTATTAATTTCGGAAGAATGAGTTATGCTGCGACGTAAGAAAAGAAAAAACCACCAACGAAATTTGATTGTGTCTGCCTGTCAATTAAGGAAGTGTATAAAACATATATCTATATCTCCTCGAACTTAATTTAACCAAAGCCAACGCCCCTACAGAACGCCCACATATTTGATCTCTTACCATTTTCGTTATTTTGTTTGCCATTTCTTTCTATTTCTCCGCTTGAGTAATGACTACTATAAAAGAATTTTATTTTGTGTCCTTATTGTTTGCTGTCCAGCAGTCACTTAGTTTTTTTCCATTCTTGCTTTGCTCATAAATATTCAACAGAAGCAATAGAAGCAACTAAATTCTACTTAAAACGAGTTTACATAAACGTCGAAGTACCCTTGAGTATAAAAAAGTTGGGGTTCGCCTTCCTCTGCTATGCTTCTTCTTTTTATCTTTCTCATTTTCGTGCTGACAAACAGTGAGCAACCACGAGACCGTTTGAACGTTTGCTTTGGTGCTGCTTTACAAAATCTTTCGTCCTGTGAAAGGCAGAGATTCGTGTTGAAAAGTGCTTTTTCGAGAACATCTCGTAAGAGACAAATAAATTAAAAAACACATATCACTATTGAGGTTGCTTGCCTTCCATTTCTTTCTCAAATTTTGTATACAAAAAATAAAAGGATTTGGATTTTTATGCAGATGAAGTTATTTTTCTACTAATCCTAAAAGTATTGATCTCACTAAATATTAAGACACTTTTTCTGAAGGAGGAAGAGAACATTTCCATAAAATTTTAATAATTTCATTGTAAATAATTATGTAGTTTGATCACTGAGATTGTGATTCTGCCAGTGAACCATAGAGGGAGCTGGAGAGAGAGATAGAGAGAGAGAGAGAAGAAGAGTGAAAAGCCGTGTAGGGATTCATATCAGATTGTGTTCACATTGTTCTCTTTCTAATAAATTCACTGTCACTCATTCGCCGCGATGTTCTTCTTTTGCAATTTTATGAATAAATACATCGATCTGTTTCTGGATAAGAGAGTTCTAGATAAGACAATAAAGCGCTCTTGAAGTAAACGGGACTCCAGAGTTGAACAATTTCTCTTCATGGAAATGGATTAGTCAAAAACTGAACAGAGTCAGTCGTTCAATTATAATTCAATCTATTTCTTCTCTTTAAAACGATCGAATGCAAAACCATTCTAAATTTACAAATTTTTAAACACAATCATCGCTAATGAATTTTTGTCATGTTTTATTCACAAACGATTCTCACATCAAGTGACAAAAGTCATAAAATAAATATCAGTGTCAGAGAATTAGGCCATTTCGTGTAACCGCAATAAATAAAATAAACAAGATAAAATGAAAAAACAACACAAAACATAAAACATAACTTTTTAAATGATTTCGAAATTAAATGGATTTGGATAGATTAAAAAGCAACAACAACAGCAGCAAAATTTGCTGCTAGTAATGGTTTGAGGTACACAAGAATATTCAGTATCAAGACTCATGCAACAACTGCTGCTACACAAGCAATAACCACAGCAGTAACTGCTGAAAAAATACTAACAATAATTGCATTTGCTGGTGTTGCAACAACATTGTGATATATGCAATATCGGGAACGATAGTTGAAAGCAACCGGGACAATGGCATGGAAAACCACATACTCTGGATCAATGAGTCATTTATACACATACGCACGCACATACACGCACATACATACATGAATCCACAACACACTCGTTCGTACGCATATGCATGGACTTATTGAAGCAAATGCATGTATGAGTGTGTGTGTGCCACCATTGTGCAATTGTGGTCGCCCTACAGAAATGTGTGTCATGAGTGTCTTTCAGTGATAGAGAAAATTTCTTTCGATTTGACTGGCAAAAAGAACATCAGCAATAATAACCTTCAGGGCAATATAAATAACAATAACAAAAAACTGGAGGGCAGTACAGTGGAAACAAGTAATAAAATATCGAAACTAACGAAATGAGTTACTCCGTAGTTACGTCAGCAATCGAATGACACCGATAACGAAAACGATAACAAATGAAACAAAATGGAAGAACTACAACAAATGCATAGAACAATACAAAAAAATAGCATTTTAGAAAAAAGAATAAACGGTACAGCTCATGAGATTACCCAATGAGAAAAAGTATCCAGTCAAGTGAAAACCTAGCATCAATTGTGCCATTGATATACCTTAGGGAGCACTTTTAATTTTGTTAATCCGTTGTGAGGATCTGTTGTGAGGAAACGCGGGGGTGGGGGGAGGGCGGTCAGAATTTCAGCAATAACTTCTACTTGCGGAAATTTCAGGTTTTGCTGGATTGTTGCAGCATTGATTTTCGTGTCGTTCTTATTTTGCCTCTATACAAGCCTGACTTGAAAGGCAAATTAATTTAACACTATTTCTTTCTCTGTCTCTTTTGCCAGCTTTTTTTCATATTTCGTTTTAATTCAATAATTGGGTTCGCTTAATCTTCCCAACATATGTTTCCTACTGGGGTTTATTTGTAAAGGTAAAACCCATAGGAAATAGAATACAAAGTAGTAAGAGCAAAAATAACAATAGTTGTAACACAATTTCATTGCTTAAGAATGAGAATGAGTCTTCGTGTATTCTCCTCTAGCAATGGAACACTTCGCACTTAAGGATCACAAATGAAGATTCATGCGCACAAAACACATATATGTATTTATAAATACCTGTGTGTGTACATCTGTCTACCTGTTTTCATTTATATGTAAACCTCTTATGTTCCAATACTAATCAATTTAATTTAAAATACAATGACAATTCCAACAACAAAAGAAATCAACTGCAAGTATAATAAAATTATTGCTGGCAACGATGTAAAGAAATCAATGCTGTCTATGAAAATGCTCCAATCGTAACTTCTAGTGTTTGCGATAAATGGCACTCATAGAGAAATGGTACTCATTTCAACAAATTCATTTCTAGTTTCTAGAAGAGCAACTGAATTTCGAAGGAAGAGAAGAGCAGAAGAAGAAGAAAGAGAAGACGCAAGAAGGAAAAATTGCATTATGTGATTGAAGTGAAGGTATTGAAGGACATTAAGGAATTAATGAAGTAAGGATGTAAACGAGGAACCGGGTACATGACGAGCAACGTAAAACAACAATAACAATAATGACAAAACATGACTTCAGCAATGGTTTATTCGAGACTTTGTCAGACTTTATCGAAATCGACACGCAAACTGCATGTTTTTATAGAAATAATGAAAATTGATTGGGGGAGTGAGGAGGTGGTTGAATGGAATGTAAGGAGGTGCAGGAGGAGAATATTTGAATTTTGCCAATTCAATACTTTGTAAAATTTTGTTGAAAGCGTGTGTGTGGTTGTGTGATAAAGCGTGTATAAGTAGTATGTACGTGTAGGTTTATACGAGTGCGCTCATGAGCTCGGTTGATCATCATTGGATTTCATTGGAGTAAATTTATTGATTCATCGGTTGTCAATGGTAAAAAAATTACATTATCAAGATTTTATTATTATTATCTTTTCATTTTACAAATATTATTAGTTGGATTTTCAGGAATAAAGACGTAAAATTTAGGGTAAGGAAGAAGGAAAAAGGAAATTTTGATAATAATTTAAATTCGGCGCAGGGTTTAAAAGAAAGGGGCCAAACACCAACAAAAACACATACACACAAAAGTACACACACACGCATACATAAATTCACATACACACGCACATGAAATCGCACACATATTTCGTCGGTCGAGCTAATTCTCTTTGTTTATGTAACTTCTTGCGTACGCACACCCACAAGTTCATACGGGTACCTATGAAAAATCGACTCTTAAGGTTTTATACTGGCAAGCGTATTTAAGAGAGACAAAGAAGAGGATCTAAATGGATGGATGGATGGACGAGCTCTATTTGTACTCGTAACGTCATCGTTAGTTGATGGAAACAGATTTGCGAAGATTGATTCAAAATTCATTTTGGCATTACGGATAAACGAGAAATTCTTAAGGGAGCTTAAATATAAACACGCGTAGCGAACGACAAACGTATGATCGAACAGTACCTTCGCAAATAAATGGCTTTAAAAGAGATACATAAAGAGAGAGGGAGAGACCTTTCAATTCCATTTCAAGACCATTATTTCAGAAGTGAGATTGGAAAATTTGGAAAAGTGCTAAATAAACTTTTTGAGTGCTTTTCTATCCTCTTTCAAGGTGTATCTGCGTGTGTGTGTGGGCATATCTGCGAGTGTTTGTGGGTTTGTAAATCACTAATATTATTGTTCTGACACATGGCTGTTTTCAGTGTTTCAGTCGGTGTTTTATCTCAGTGAGAGAGTTGTTAATAATTTAGCTCGGATTTATAAGCTGTGTCTGGATTAAAGATTGTTTTGCCTCTCTGACGTTTTAATTTTGCCAAATCATAAATAGTGTGCTTGTAATAAATACACAAGACTCTTACACAGTCGTGTAGATGCACATTTATATATATATTCCAGGTATATTACCATTGGTATAAATAACTTTTTGGAGAAAAGTAAATTTAATTTCAACATAAATCATCCTTTTAAATTCACTACCAGAGTAATGAATGGATGAATAACCTAAAGGACATACCATTTTGGCTGTGAAACTTTTGGGACAAGAAATCGTTCTTTTCAGTAATTTTGCAATAAATTATTGTAATTAAGGACAACCAAAATTCAAATAAGAGAATAAAGACGCATTCCCACACGCACACACACATATATATACTTACTAAAAAAATACTACGGTCTGATAATTACATCCTAATTCTGTTCATTTGCTTTTAAGTCATGTGTGTCACTTTGCTTCATGTATGTCTCTGTCCTGATTTGAATTGGACAAATTTCTCTATCTCTATTAAATCGAAAACTAAATTTAGTTACAGACTTTGCCAATGTATACCGTACCGTACTCAGATATCTTGCAACAAATGCAAAGACATAGAAAATAAATTTATCGGTTATCAGCTTCGCAAGGACATCGGGGTCAATTGAAGGCTTCAACATTACTTGAACATTGTTTTACTCTTCTCTTCGTTAAGTGCCATGTTTGGGCATGTGTATAAATAATTGCGACGTATGTGGGTGGAGGGGGGGGGGGGCGGGGGAGGAGTGGAGAATTGGTGAATATTTCGATGCGATTTAAATAAAATTTCAAAAGGCTTTTGACTTCGAAATCTGGACAATTAATCCGGTAATGGCTTACTCTGTTGGTTGTTCAACGAATTAAATGAAGGGTAGATAAAATTATAGGAAGGAAAGGGAAAAAGAGAGATTAAAGTAAAGGAAGAAGGAAGGAAAAAAGAAGGCAGAAAGGAAGGAAGGAAGGGACGAATGTGAAAGGAAAAAGGAGGAAAAGGAGTAGGAAGAAGTCGAAATGATTGAAGTGATTCTTCAGGAGAATGCTAGGAATTTGATTGGAACCATTTAAAGCACTTTGTTAAAATAAAGAGAGACAATTCCCGAAAAACAATTAGTAGTTCAATAGTATTCACTTCAGATAATTGCGGGGAACAGTCCTTAATCCGCAGTCTGCCCGTAATGATCGAGAGGGTCGATAAAGTATTAGAAGTGGACGGAAAATCTGCTTCATTGCTTCCGAATGGACTTTACTAAATAATAAAAATCCTAGTTTGTTTTAAATATTTTATAAATCTTGAGCGGCGTTGGTTGAAGAAGGCTCTGCCGGGAAAAAGGGAATCTTCTCTACGTTTACGAAGATACGATCGGCAAGGTTAAGCCAATTGTTCAAAGGGTAGAGCCTTCTGCAAGGGGTAGCGTTATTATAATTGAAAATATTATCATATAAAATACTCCAGAACCACCAAGATAAAACACCTTTTTTTAATAAAAATAAAGCAATAGTAGTAGAATTCAGGATTGCCCAAAGCTAGTTAGGAAGGCAATTACTTTTGCGTGCGTTAGGTAACTTTATTTTCTTTGCATCTATTTTAATTTTGTAAATCCTAAAGTTTAACCCAAATAATTACAAAACTAATCCTTACAACAACCAATCTCCAGTTGGGTATGTGTGTAATGAATAAAACAAAATCCAGATAAAAACTCCCGAATAGATAACTCTCCCAATAATTGATGCAACAGTGTTGACCAAATTTTAACAAGTTGGCATCATTTGCTCTACGCCACACAATCGTCCAAACGGAAACAAAGCTTTCGCAGTCTCAGTCCAACATTATCCACTGTCTTATCAAGGAAACCAAGGAAGGAAGGAAGGATGGAGTAAGATGATTTTAGAATGCGCGAAATATAGCAAGAGGAAGGAAACGAGAGAGGGAGAGAAATGATATTTGCTTTCGTTGTTAGCGGCTGCGCCACTATACCGTTATCGTTCTGTTTGCCGGAATTCTCGATGGGCGTCGAACGGCCTTTAAGCAAATTTCATTCTCCTCTTCTTTCTTCTTGTTATTAGTGTTTGTATTTTCGACGTTCATTCCTTTTCTGTTTTTTATATGCTTTAATGGCTGCTTTTGCATTTCATTGAAAATCACTTAAGTGAAACCATGAAAAATTTTATGCAGCTAAAAATCGTCGCGTAATTTATGATAGTCCATGAAAATAATTAATTAATTTTTGGTTATTGTTCTTAGCGAAATCATCACAGCAGAAAGGAGGTATCTGTGGGGAAGAAGAGTATCTGTGAGGAAGAAGAAGAAGGATGGGAGGTTGCTTATGAAACAGAAGCGATAATATCGTTCGGTAAAAACGATCTCGTTTTTTGTGTTAAGTTTCCAATAGTAATTATTTCCAAGGAAGAATAATCTTTTGTGTTATTCAGTGCGTATTCTTGGTATGGTCTCCCTCCCTTCTCCTCCCCCTCCTCCCCCAATAAGTCTCTAGATTCTTTGTCTCCTTTTTATAAGCTGGCGTTTTTTGCCGCCAGCTTCTTCCATTGAAAGCAATAATTTCATAAGTCTTTTTAGAAGCCATTTTTTAGATAAGCTAAGGTTATTTAAATAACCATGGAGGAATACATATCGAGAAGTTTTTATCAGAATTATTCGTCCTCCACCCTCTCCCTCTATGCGTTCCTGCCACTGCCTTCGATGCTCCATCTTTGTCAAAAGACAAAGTGATGGATATGTTAAAATCTTCAAAAGTCAAAATTTTTGTTCAGGACAAAAACTTTAGCTTTATCTCCAACGATGATAAGAAAAATGGAGGAAGAAAAAGCAGAATAAAGGTATCAAACTAAAAAAAGAGTACTGTCAAATTCTCTTCCTTCGTTCCTTGTTTCCATTTCTTGTTCATTTTTCGTTCAATCAAATAATTTAATCAATCCTTAAGCACGCCATTCATTCATTTTCGAAATTTTGAGAAACAAGCTTTGGATAGAACTTGTCGGTGGGAGGGGGACTTTACAGAAGAAGACGGTGTCGGTGTGGGTGTAATAGTGTCGTGAGTGAGCGAGGTGTCGTTTAATGATTTCTTTTCAGAAATATTATTGCCTAACGAAAAAGTCGTTTCATACTTTTTAATGAGTTTTGCTTAATTAGTCTTCCGAAAATAGTTTGAATATATTCGTTCACATGGTTATCTCGGTTAGTCTTGAACATCCTTAATATATTAGATAGTCTGCGATATCCTTTCTATATAATTTTGCAACAGATCGCATTAAGAACAGAAATTAATTTTAATAAAATTTGTAGAAAATGGAAAAAATGTGTGAATATTAAAAATTATACGATATATGCCGTTGCATCTTCAACTAATTTTCATAAAGATAATGAAGTATATACCGAGAAATCCTGCATAGTATGCATAATCCTGCATAATCCTTCCTATTCTATTATTTTGTTAAAACTTTGCAAGTAATGAAATAACAATCAAATGAATAGATAACGGCTATTCATTGCAAAATTCCGTAATAAAACGAAAGAAATGTAGCAATAAAATTGGCGACGTTTAATCTAAAAGGCTAATAGAATGCGAGAGAGAGAGAGTGGGGGGACAGAGTTAAAGAAAGAGTTATGCGAAGCATAAGAAACGTCAATAAAAAAGCGTTTTTTAAAAAAGAAAAAGAATATCAAGAAAAAGATTGTCTTAATTTCTTCTTATGGTTGAAAAAGGGGAGACTAGAAATAAGAGAAAATAAAGGAGGAAAGAATAAGAAATGAGAAAAACGACCAATCAAGCAGAAGACTTTTCATAGAAATGGAAAAAGCAGAATAATTCTGTCTTTTGTCTACGAAAAGGAAAGTGAAAATGAAATGAGCAAGAATTTATTGAAATGAATTGAAAGAAGCGTGATGAAAAGGGAGAAAAACAATAAGAGAGTAGAAGAAGATATGACTTGCCCTCTAGTGCTGACTGGAATTACGAGATACTACGTGAGCAAGTGATCAGAGAGAGGGAAACATTTTGAAGAGAAAATATGTATTGCAAAAAAAACCAACTTTTATGACTTCTCATGAATACAAAAAAATATTTATTTTATTACATAATATATTATTATTCATTGCATCATTTTTTGTTCAATTTATTGCAGACAATTTTGGAGAATTCACAACTGAATTAATGAACTTTTTTGGTTCCAGGACTCTTCAAAACCCTTTCCAAAGAAATTTCCCCCGAAAAATTCTATCAAAAACAAAAACCCATTTTTGTTTTTCATGTTTTTTTTGCCTACGCAAGTGCTCGACCTCGGCGAGGCGGAGACACTCTACCTTGAAACTCAGTCGATTTCTCAGTTTTTATAGGATTATAATTTTTTATATTCTTGAAATTACATGAATAATTTTCCGGTTTTGTTATTAATCTGAATAATTTTCTTTACTTTTTTTTTAATTTCATCAAATCACTAATTCTTTATTCATGTCACGTTAAAGCATCTCATCCAGCATCAGAAATCAGGTCATGACTTTAATACGCGTCATAGAACAAAAGACTTACTCAGTTTTCCCCCATCGTGTCCTTCTCAGTTTTCTTTATCTTCTTTTCGCTTCGTTTCGATTCACTTCGTTTTGTTTCATTCAGTGTCAGTGACAGAGTCACAAACCGAGATCTCATACTCGTACAAATTCACGCCTATTCGCTACTAAAGCGTTTTCAATCACTTCGTGCTGCTGTAGTGGTTTTCCGCGTGAATAAGTGTGTATGTATGCGTGTGTATGCGTGAGTGAGTGTCTCAGTGCAAGAGCTTACCACGTGATCGGCTTAAATAATGAGGAAGATGGTAAAAATGATGCCTTCATCGATTATTTTTGATCAATTGATTTCAAATCGTTTCGGGATTGAAGAAGATAAATACAAAGTTTAGATAACTCGAAGCAATTTGTGCGACATTTCTTTAATATTTCTTTAATATCGTTAAATTTTAGCATTAAATTTTTATAAAGAATTCTTTAAGCAATAATTATTTTATTGTTGATTTTTTTATTTATCCCTCCAGGCATTTTAGGCTTCTTCGGATTAGGGTTTCTTGATTTTGTTTTCGACCTACATTTCGGTAGGTAGGAATTATTCATAAAAACGTCCTCTTTAAAAATGAATTTCAAAGATTCTTAACTATTTATGTATCCTCTGGGTGTTAACGATCATAAAAAAGGTATGAAAATTTTTTTATGGCGCTTAAAATTTTGTAACAAAATGATCAATTTTTTATAGCTTTCAATTCAAATTGGTTTTACAGCCATTGCGATAATTTTTGTCGTACCCTTCACTCACTGGTTTTAAATTCTCACACGAACGCACACATACTCTTTCTCCTCTCTTTCCTTCTATGTATTTCAAACCGTTTTAATTTTATCTCTTTAATGAGTCAACTTAATATTCATTCTTTCATTTTGTGCTTGCCTCTCTTTAGAATCGCTGAGCACGTATTCGATAGCAACGACATTGTCGGCAGCGGCGGCAGCAGCAGCAATAACAACAACCACACTATCACCAGCTAATGTCTTGCCATATTTTGACTTCGATGTGCCACGAAATGTAACGGTTACCGTAGGACAGACAGGCTTCTTATACTGTCGCGTGGAGCGTTTGAGCGATAAAGATGTAAGTCTCCCCTAAGGACTAAGTATTAAGTAATAATTGTAAAATCATGATCATAATTAAATGGCATTATGAATTTTTTCGGAGAATTCAAATCTTCTCGGTAATTTTAATTTGCATTCTCTACACAATTTGATAGAAGGCATGTTTTTCGGTGAAGAGAAACCGAAATGTTTTACATGTGCAGAATTTACTAACCTCCTCCTCATTCTCCTCTTCCTCTCCTCACAATCATTATACCGCATTTTATGTGATCTGAAGAGCTATTCTAAAGAGCTGAGTACTTTCATTAGTGGCTTATGGTGTTTATGTCATGTTAATGCCTGTCAGTTTCCTTTGCCCACTTTGTGTGTCGTCTGCCCCGACGATATTCATTCTATG
Source organism: Physocephala rufipes (assembly GCA_963966595.1). Classification (NCBI taxonomy): domain Eukaryota; kingdom Metazoa; phylum Arthropoda; class Insecta; order Diptera; family Conopidae; genus Physocephala; species Physocephala rufipes. The sequence continues at coordinate 3,046,153 of OZ016505.1, forward strand.
CAATCAGCTCGTAACGTATTATCTCTCGTGCTGGAACATGATGTTCATATAATGCTTCTTTTAAAACTTTGTCTGTCCGAGATTGTCGAGAGAGGTACGACTGGAGGGGGTGGCGGTGGGGAGGGGGGTGTGAAGACATGTCAGTTTTTATGGCTTTACTAATACGTCAACTCGACTAACAGGATGTAGACTCAAACGCACACGTACATACACATATAAAGCGTTCATGATTTCCATGGAGACCTTCGCATATTCGACCGTTATTCTACTGCTTCTTCTTCTTCTTCTATTTCCACCTATTTTAACATTAAACAGCTAGCGTAAATTGCTGCCAGAAAATTTTCAACGAAATTATATATCGGTATTCCCCTACGAAGAGGACTAATAAATTTCGCAACATGAACTTTTCTCTTCAAAATTAATAGAAAAAAAAAATGCCACAGAACATAAAATTGAGGGTACCAAGCGAATGGATTGGTTGGTCCTCTCGTTAACCCGTAACCACGTCAATGAATATCTGAGTTTATGATCATCAATCACAAGACATACATATGCGAGTGCCGATTCAGGTTCGGTAACGATAGAATAAATAATTTTGTTAGTGACGCTGATGGAAAGTACTCTTGGGAAACGGCTTTGATAGGTGTGATAGAGAGTACGCTGGCTTTACGGCCGTGTGCTGACTAAGAGAAATAAACGAAATAAAGCGGCTTAGTCGGGATTAAAAGGAATTACATTAAAAATTAAAGACTGTCAAATTTATCAATATGAAGACGGTGTTTATAGTGATCGAAATATCGCACTGGGGATGAAGTGATGGTGTCAAATTCTCGAACGTTTTTAATAAAGAAAAGCAATCATAATAAAAAAAGTAATCTCAACATAATTTTAAAGTTAGATTTCCTCCCAAGTTTATGATGTCTAATAAACTACCCTCCCATACTTTGAAAATCTTTGAAGGACAAGGAAAACCATTAAACATTAATAACCATTCGTTTAATAATCGTATAAAGAAAATGAACTTCCTTTCGCAAACAAACAATTAAATTTGACATTATATGTTGGCAACCCTGCAGTGAGCTCAAAATTTGTTCTATCAGATACAAAAACATAAACACACATGCATGCACAATTACAAACCCAAAAAGATAAGTGTCTGTCTTCCTTTTCTTTCTTTCCTTCCTTTGTCTTCTTCCTTTCCGGCTTCATTGCTTTGTCTCTGCTTTCTCTCTCTTAATCCGTCCTTTCTTCTTTCTCTTTTCAATTATCGAAGTTTATAACAATTTTTGATTTTTTAGGATACATTAATGGTTTTATTTTTTCTACTCCGCTATTTCTTACCCTTCTTACGGTTTCCCAATATATTTCTCTTCGTTCTCTTGATCTTCTTCTTCATCCGGCTTCTCTTATTACGTCATAAAATTTAGAAAATCGCTGCAAATTCGTAGACCACCGAATCCATTGGCACCGACTTCGGATCAAACGTTGCTTCCATCTCAGCGTCGCCAACTGTTGCTGGCATTGCTTTTTCTGTATCGCCTGCGGAAGAAACAGCTAAAATTATTGGCGATAAGATTGAAGGCATGGTTCTGTCATTGTTGTTGTTTTTGTTGTTGATATCGTTGCGTATGTTGAGCTTCCTGTTGGGGTTTTGTAAGCTTTTGTTATTTTTATGGCCATATTTACTCCGGCCACAATTCCAACTGCCAAATTCAACCTCTAGTGCTTCCGCTGCTTCGGCTGCTGGTGTCATTGCAGCACGACCGTATTTGAAGGGAGTGGCCGGATTGTGTGCAAAAGATGTCGTTTTAATACCAGAATCTGGTCCTTTCGCCGGTAGATAGCGGCCATCCGGTTGTTGTTGTTGTTGTTGTGCTTGTTGCAAATTCTGTGGTGGTTGGTCGTGTTGATTCTGTGCTTGTGCTTGCGATGCAATTGACGTCGTTGACGTCAGGGAACCAGCATCGGTTGTCGTTTGACAATTTTGCAATCTTCTGCTCGGTCGGAAATGAAGCGGTTTTCGATTTTCCAATATCAATTTGATGTCTCGAGCAGATTGCCACCATCTGAAATGACAAGCATAAGGAAGTGACAATTTTTAGAAATAATTGAACGCAAAGAGAAGAAAAATATCCTTTTATGAGGACTCATTAAAGAATATTGAATGGAAGCGTTATTCTCACGAGTTTAGCCTTCCGAGGAGTATAAAAATATATATGAAAACTATAAAATGTTTTTAAAACTTCTTAAGGAAGCTTTTGTGAAAGATTCGCAATAGTTTTTAAGGGCACAACAAATTTTCTCAAGGGTATAAACTCCTTTACTTTAAAGTCTTGGGTTTAGGTTTGAAAAGCACTAGAAGGCCTTCGAATTGTTCCTTAAGCATATAAAAACGCCTGAAACGCCTGCACGAATTCAACGAAATACATAGAAGCACATAATAGCTGTTTTAATCACTTCATTCACCGAAATCGGACAGAACAGTTTTTTCGGTAATTTACTTTCTGCAAAAAATGTCATAGCTGGTTAATCCTTCAATGACATAATCCTTACTGACTGCATGATTTTAATGCATACCAATTAAACCAACTGAATGCACAATGACAGACAATTGTTCGTGGAGCAAGGGGAGGGGGGGGATAGGGAAAGACGAGGTAAAGAAAGGAGCAAGAAAAGGCAATGCTTTTGAGGAGACAACAAGATAAAGCAATTAAAAAGAAAACAAAAACATCAAAAGCAACGATGCAACAATTACAAGACAGCTTTTATAGCTCAGAGACCACACAACGTATGAAGAGGAATATAGCTAAGAAGAAGACGAAGAAGACGACTTTTCTGTATAGTTTGTCTCTTCGAAACTAATTGAGTTTTTATCCAAATAGATTGAAATTAAATGGAATGGAATGGAATGAACTAAATTGGAAATTATGCGTGCAAGGAATTATATGATTATTATTTTGTGTTTATCCTACGTTTGGAATCAGCTTTTGTTATTGTTGGTAGTAGTTAAAATTTGTTGTCATTGTCTCTATTGATTTTATTGATCTGTCAGGTCTTTAGATTTTGAAATTTTTCTCTTCCTTTCATCTTATTTTCTATTATTCATCAGTTTCTATTTTAAGTCTTTGTGTATCTTTTATTTACTTACCGATACCACGGAGCCAGTTGTGATCTTACGATCATATAGATGTTGATGAAGTACACGACCAACTTTGTAAGAATGAAAGAATGAAAATATTAAAAAGTATATTCCTTCATTTCTACGTAATTTGATTAAATTCTTATAAACGTGACATTTTTTGTCACGGCATTGTTTTCGTTTTTGAAACGTTTCTATCAAATGATAAATCTTATTTTACTCGCGCAAATAAAAAAGTTTTTCAACTTTTTTTTTTAATTCGAAATTTTTCCTTTTGCGCCATAACGAAATGCATTAACGCAGTGCTTTTTAAACTTACTGTGGTGAAGAGGGAGAACAGCAGCCAACTCTTCGTCCAGAGACGTCCCAAACCCCACGAGCGACCCTGGAGGAAGTAATATTGAATACCAACTAGCAGGGTGCCGATGATGCCGAAAGCCACAAGCGTCAACAGCGAAAACATCTGACAATCTTCCTAAATTAGAAAAGGAAATGAAAATAAAAGAAAATAGAATAGAGCAAAAAATAAACTGAGATAGGAAGAGAAAACAGAAGCACAAAGCCATAAAAGACACCGCGACAGAATTAAATGGAAGCGAAAACTCATAGCATTTCAAATTTTTTATGACTGAGAAGAAGTCACAAACTTTGAAAAAATTTGAAAATCCGAAAGAGGACAAAGAAAATTTCAAAATTCAAAACTCTGCTCTTTTCTGTTTAGAAGTTCTTTTGTTTGGTTCTAATACTTTTTTTGTGGTTCTAATATTTTTTCGGAGCCATTTTTAATGAAAAACCCACACCTTTTTTTCAAACAAAACAATTGAAGGCAAATTTTATGTTCTAGGAGAACCCAAAAGTTTTATGCATGGAAACCATTTCTAGGCTGGCTCTGCTTTCTTTAGTTCCGTGATCATTCCGAACTGTAAGCAGCTAATTTTGCTCACCTGCAACGCTCTCCTGCTCATTGATCTTGAATACCACATTCTCAATGACTGCAAACAAGTGTATCTAAATGATGAAAATTTGTATTACCTTTTTATTATTTTATAAATTAATTGCCAAAATAAAAAATAAACAGGAATTATTGCTTTCATTCATTACTGATAGGAGGGAGAGATGGAGGAAGTGAGAAAAGATGAGGGAGGTAGAGATTAAATCATACTCAGGCGCTCATGGGAAGAACTGTCGTCGGGTCTGTTGTTGTTATCGTTGTCACCAGTATCATCGTTGCCGTTTTGATATTTATACATTTTCATGTTTTTAATTGGAATTGTTTGCTTCGTTTTCTCTTTTTGTTAAATTCTGTTGTTTGCTATTCATTTCTTCTCTGCGACGGAATTTTTATTACCGATTGCATACTTTTAGGCTGATTCGTCTTGACCGATACGCGCTTGCTTTCGAAATTCTGTTTTACAATTTTCTTTCAATGAAATGTTTCTGATTAATTTCGAAAATTAATTTTTCGTTTAAATAAATGAGGTGTAAACGCCTTTGCTATTAAAGGAATTTAATTTATGCATGCCACGCTTAAACGCTTAAATTACTGTGTCCATGGGTATGAGTAGGTGCAAGTGGCAGCAGGACAGAATTTTTTATAACTGAAGGCATCAGCTTTTTAGATACTTGAAATTCAATTTACATGGTCTCGTACTTTACCGTGGCGCTTAACTGCTGCCGGATACATTAATCCGTCAAAGGAAAAGAGGAAAATAATTACAAAAAGACCAATTTTAAAATATTTGAAAAATCGGAAAAATGCAACCGCCTTAGTGGAATTTTCTTTCAAATTTTTTTAAACGAAAAATATTCTTTGTGGAAGAGGGAAAAGTGCTTGTGGGTTCGTGTGTGCGTGCGTACAAGTTTCTGCCAGCAATGCCTTATTTAAAAGTTTTAAATACTACAAGATAACAAATTTAAGACACGTTAACAAACACCTTTCAGTGAAATTCTTGTTGTCAATTGACGTGCGTGTTGTTGACATAAATACATGCAAAAGGACGTAGTTACGTTTGGTGTAGACAAACGTAATTCCTACCTGCATTTAAATCCTACCTACATACCCGTTCCCGCCCATACACGCACACCCACTAGAAATTTTAATTTTATTATCTGTTGTTTTCGTTTGTCTCTTTGTTTTCCTTTGTTTTTGTTCTAACTTTCCGTGCGTGACTTTATTTTATTTGAACACTTTAATGTTTTTTTAACGTCGTGTCTGTTTTAAACACGTTGACAAACAATTTAAAATTTCCGTTTTAACTTTCACAAAATATTTAACGAGCTCGTTCCATCTACCGACCTCCCATCCTGTGATCTAAAACTAAATTAACTTCGAAGATGTTAAGGTCCTCTAAGAACAGAGAGGGAAAGGGAAAGAGGGCGGTAAATAAGGAAATAAGAAAGTGAAAAGGGTTGAATGGAAAGAGGAATGAAAGATGGGTAGGCGTGGATATGCGTAAAGAAATCAAGAAGCGAGTTTAAGTTTAAGTTTCAGTAAACTTTTCCTCCAAAACGAACTTTATGCTTTGAAGGCTTTTCTGAAATTTGCGGATTATTAAGCTCGCGTTTGTATTTACGGATTATCTGGGGATTAGTCGAAGTGTTAGTAGATGCTAGCGCGAAATACTTTGCGTGGTAACAAATTACAGTAAACTTTTAACAGGAAACATGACTAAAGTCAGGAATTGATTAATGTTGGCTGGTGTTAGCGAGCGACGTGACGATAATGTCAATTTATTTTGTGGAAGAATTTGACGAAAAATGTTCACAAAAAAATTTTGAAACATTTTTAAACATATATATATATATATATATATATATATATATATATATATATATATATATATATATATATATATATATATATATATATATATATATATATATATATATATATATATATATATATATATATATATATATATATATATATATATATATATATATATATATATATATATATATATATATATATATATATATATATATATATATATATATATATATATATATATATATATATATATATATATATATATATATATATATATATATATATATATATATATATATATATATATATATATATATATATATATATATATATATATATATATATATATATATATATATATATATATATATATATATATATATATATATATATATATATATATATATATATATATATATATATATATATATATATATATATATATATATATATATATATATATATATATATATATATATATATATATATATATATATATATATATATATATATATATATATATATATATATATATATATATATATATATATATATATATATATATATATATATATATATATATATATATATATATATATATATATATATATATATATATATATATATATATATATATATATATATATATATATATATATATATATATATATATATATATATATATATATATATATATATATATATATATATATATATATATATATATATATATATATATATATATATATATATATATATATATATATATATATATATATATATATATATATATATATATATATATATATATATATATATATATATATATATATATATATATATATATATATATATATATATATATATATATATATATATATATATATATATATATATATATATATATATATATATATATATATATATATATATATATATATATATATATATATATATATATATATATATATATATATATATATATATATATATATATATATATATATATATATATATATATATATATATATATATATATATATATATATATATATATATATATATATATATATATATATATATATATATATATATATATATATATATATATATATATATATATATATATATATATATATATATATATATATATATATATATATATATATATATATATATATATATATATATATATATATATATATATATATATATATATATATATATATATATATATATATATATATATATATATATATATATATATATATATATATATATATATATATATATATATATATATATATATATATATATATATATATATATATATATATATATATATATATATATATATATATATATATATATATATATATATATATATATATATATATATATATATATATATATATATATATATATATATATATATATATATATATATATATATATATATATATATATATATATATATATATATATATATATATATATATATATATATATATATATATATATATATATATATATATATATATATATATATATATATATATATATATATATATATATATATATATATATATATATATATATATATATATATATATATATATATATATATATATATATATATATATATATATATATATATATATATATATATATATATATATATATATATATATATATATATATATATATATATATATATATATATATATATATATATATATATATATATATATATATATATACATATATATATATATATACATATATATATATATATATATATATATATATATATATATATATATATATATATATATATATATATATATATATATATATATATATATATATATATATATATATATATATATATATATATATATATATATATATATATATATATATATATATATATATATATATATATATATATATATATATATATATATATATATATATATATATATATATATATATATATATATATATATATATATATATATATATATATATATATATATATATATATATATATATATATATATATATATATATATATATATATATATATATATATATATATATATATATATATATATATAAATATATATATATATATATATATATATATATATATATATATATATATATATATATATATATATATATATATATATATATATATATATATATATATATATATATATATATAAATATATATATATATATATATATATATATATATATATATATATATATATATATATATATATATATATATATATATATATATATATATATATATATATATATATATATATATATATATATATATATATATATATATATATATATATATATATATATATATATATATATATATATATATATATATATATATATATATATATATATATATATATATATATATATATATATATATATATATATATATATATATATATATATATATATATATAATTTATCTAAATTAAAACGAAAATAAAAAATGTTCACAAATTTTGGGCATTTTTGGTCAAATTATACGAACAAAATTGAAGTCTCCAGCGAGAAAAGATATCTATCAAAACAAGTTTAGGTTTCATCAAATTTCGAACTTTCGAAAGTTTCGAACTTGATTCTCTCAAAGGGACAAATTGAAGCTATGAAATTAATTTTGTGTTTTTATAAGCCGATAATCCCCAAGTGTGTTTAATACTTTTACACTTACCGTAAAGTTTGTTGTGTATTGTATTGAAATTGACAGAGTTCACAAGTCGTATTGCGTGATGTGCTGATCCAACGCTCCAGGCACTGAATGTGGACGTAGGTCAGCGAACCCTTACACAGGCAGGGTGATACCAGCCTACAAGCGGATATTAAAAAATAAATATCAGGAAAATTGAAAAAAATGCATTAAACGATAACGGTTAACTAAAATGTAAATAAATAATTTAATACATTATCATGCATGAAATAAATAAATAAATTAAATAGGAAATATTAAATAAATAAATAAATTTAATTAAAGGCAAATAACGTTAAATCAGAGAGGAATTTATTAAATCTGAACGATTTTTTGTCGCCTCGAATAAAATAATTTGTCATGAAATTAACAAGAGTTAACGAGGGCGTGAGAAGAGAGTGGAGGGGAAGGCGTTTATGGATATGCTTTTGTGGGTATTTAAATAATTTATGTAAATAATAAGTTTGTATTAAGTTTTGCTGATTAAACCGAAGGCACTTTTAATATAAATGTATTTTCATGGGTATTAATAATTTTTTTTGCAAACGTAAATAGTATATCATTATGAGCTTGGAGGAGTTGAAGAACGGTCCTGTAGAGATTTAAACTGATGATCAATACTATACTTTAATACCTTTTACTACTTATCCTTCAGCCTAGTTAAGAGACATGTGAAGTCTTCGCAATTATTTTCAATTATCAAATAATTATTTTATAGCATCTAATTTTGACGAAAATATTTCGAAATTATTACCCAGAAAATCAGTTCTAGAAATACAGTTCGAGTTTGTTAAAATCTGTGAGAAAATGTACACAAAGTTAAACAAACTTGGTCATATTCTCAATGTCAAACAAAGTTAAACGGACTTTCACGACAATCCGTCGAAGAATATAACAATAATTTTATGTAAACAATTTATAAGTGGCTTTAATATTTTAAAACATGCCCGTGAAAGCTAATTTTTAATCAAAAAATATCACTGTTTCCTCGTTCAACTTTTATATTCATCTAGATTTTTCATCCACTCATAGAAATATTTGAGTATGAAATGACGATATCTCGAAAACTTTTGCGATTCTCAGCTCGTAATCAATTCAAATTGAGTTGGAACCAAATAGAAATTAAAACTTTGATGAACGTCTCTCAAAACTTGAGATTTTCATTTGAATTTTATAATTATTTTTGCTCTGAATTTCGCAAGAAAAATTCGTATTAAATTTAATGGACGAGGGAAGGTTTTATGTTTTATGAAGTTGTCAATTCAACTTTAGTTTAACACAAGGATTCATTTAAAAATCTATGAGAAGGAGGGTTTAGGGGTAAACAAGACAATTATGCGTGGCATTTAATTGTTTTCTCTGACAGCACATCAGTTTGTGGGCGTGTAATATGTAATTATTAATGATTTTAAAGTAATTACCATCAATTCAACATTGATTTCAAATCGAATTAGAAACAATTTAGTTCTATTTTAAAATAACCTTTTGAACTCGCGCTAATAAATGTGTGACAAATACTATTTACAATAAGCTTTTATGTATTGCTGATTGTGTGAATTTCTCACGTAGGTGATTACACAAAACCACAAGCCGTAATTACAAGCATTATATTTATTTTAATTGAATAATTTGCAAAATTTTCAAATAAAAAAAAACGTAATAAATGGCGGATATTTTGTTATAGCAAAATGAGCAGAAAAACAAGAGCGGTTTTTTAGTAAATAATCTAAATTAAATCCTGGCATTAAATTTGTAAAATTATTGTTTTGGTCACGATTCGTTGGTCGGTTGCGACCATAATGATTTTTAATTGGGCTTACGTAAATTAAATAGTGGAAGAATAAATATTGACAATGTTTTATAAAATTAAATATTAATTTTTTCACTTAAAAAATGCTACATATTTTTTGAAAATTCTTTGAATTAAAAATATGAAAAAGCTTTTAAAACCGAACTGATGGTTTTAATTTGAAACGCATTTATTTGGTAGATTTTGTTTCCTTTTTTACGTTTTTTAGCCGCTCGTGTTTTAACCAAAAATATGTCCCCCTCCCCGTAATGTATTTTTTTTTCTTTTAAGCCTACCTCTCTGGATTTTCAGCATTGTGACAAATCCGACAGACAAACGAGCCAATAGAGCGTATTGATGCGGAGGGTGTAGGTTGTAGGTTCTAGATTATCTATTTCTGAATTGAAATTTACGTCATTGCCTCCATTAATTCCATCACCAACATCGACTCCGTTAGCACCAGCCCCAACTGCACAACTGCTATGTGTGTTAACAATACCGTCACAACCACCCCTTTCGTTATTTCCGTTCGACCCCTCGCATGACCTTTCAGTAATTTCTTTTAAAATCCAAGCAATCTTTTCAACATCTTCGTCTTTGATCTTATCACTGTTGGAATTATTGTTATTGCTGTTCTGATCAATGTTGCTGGTATTGCTGGTGTTGCAATTATTGCTACTTCTAAGCAATTCCATTGATTTTGCTCCATCCTCTTCCGTAACGTTCACCGCGGGCATGGCCGCACCCACTGCCACCGGACAATGTATCAATGATTTGTTATGATTACGTTCCGAGTGAGCTCGGATGATTGTGTGCAAAATTTCTTGTGATGGCAATATTTTATCGGTATCGGCATCGGTCATTTTCTCGGTGGTCGACGAAGACAGAGTTGCTGCAGCTTCTGCTGCTGCTTCGATAGTGTGATCTAGTGTAGTGTTGATGCTGTTTTGGTCACTGTCATAGTTGTTGTTGGTGTTGTTGCCATCATTATTGTCATTATCTTTTATTGGTGCATCATCGATTCCGACACCAACTTCGTCCATGCTTTGTAACGTAAGATCTCTTTCGTTTTCTTCAGTCACGGGATGGATAGTGTCGCTGTTTTTGTTGTTATTTGAAGCAACTGCAGATGTTAAATCTGTTGTTGGTATTTCTTGATTTATTTTTATTGTTGCCGGAGAAATGTTTGCATCTGTTTAGAAGAAATGACCCGGTTTTCGAGGGGTGGCGAAAAGGAGGGGGAAGGGGCGTGAAAAGTAAAACAAGAGAATTGATAAATTACAATAAGCTCGTGACATAATAAATTAGTAGAAATTTTCATTTGCTTTTACACCGACCTTCCTCAATTTCCCTTTCCATTTAATTCTCCCGCCGTTTTTGTTGTTCTTCCTATTTTCCTTCTTCTCTTTTATAGGTTTTCTTTCCAAATAAAATAAGCGGAAAACTGAAAATTTTGCTCAAGTTTTGAAAAAATTTTTTTGTTTCCTTTTTTGTTGTATTTTCAATAAACTATTTTTGATAAAATTGTCAATCGGAGGAGAATATTTTTCAGAATTTCATATTTAAGGTATTTTTTTATGTTGAATCGCGCCGGAGCTGGAGAGGATGGCTTTCCTTCAAGAGGGGTGAATTAACGAACAACTGATGAAATGATTTATTTTTCTCTTGTAAATAACTAAAGAGTGTTTTCTCTTCGTACTCTTCGTGCCTGATAGAACATTGGCCGTCTATTCCCAATGTTCCGATTCTGCAGTCTTCTTCCGTCAACATTCATTTCGTTCATCCTTTCACTCATTAATTACAAAACAGGAGACGTCCAGTTTGCAGCGTTGTTGCGGTTTCGTTGCCAACGAAAAGTCAACGATTATTAAAAGCGCGGCCGTTGACATCGCCATAGCCATCATCATGAGCATCACCATCGACAACGCCATCACGATAGGCCTTTGATTACAGTTACCATCAGTGTTACCAAAGCACCAGCGCCATGACTGTCGCTATCACTATAGCCACCACTACTATCATACTCATAATAAGACTGCGTGATGGTGTGGCCACACACAAAGCACAAACGGCTACAAAATCCAACGAACCGAATCGAACTGGACGCCCGCAATGTGTCGAGTCGTCGGTGATATAACCCAATTTCTAGCTTTCTGAGTAAACACGAGCCACTTTTACTTCATTCTTGTTCCCTTGCTGTTAACTTTCCTCCCATTAATTTTTGCGTCTGGTCAACACATTTTTTGTGTGGCCAGCGGAAGTGTTCGGTTTGTTTGCTCGTTTGTTTTGACTTCACCAACTTCCTGTTTCTTTTTTAAAGGAATTATTGACAAAAAATCCTTTGCTGGCTCCTTCTTTTTTCTTGTTATTTTTCTTCTTTACTTTTTGGGTTATTCGTTATTCTTTTCTCTTTTTTGAAAGGAATTTTCAAAAGGATTAAAAAGATAAACGCTTCAAATAATTATTCTTTAAAATCACCGACATAAAAAGAGTTTTCTGTCCTCGTTTTTTATTTCGGATTAAAGGAAATTTTTCGGATTTTGCTTAAAGAAATTTTGGTTTCTTGAACAGATTTTAAATAATGTGTGTTTTTTTAATAAAACTATTTCAATCGTAAGGAACTTTAAGAAAAAAGAATCTGAATTAATTTAAACATTAATTTCCAAAAACGAGGTTTTCTGTTTCTTAAAAAATTTACATGACAAATCTTTTTATATTCATTCTTTTTTATTGATTGATATCATTTATTCCAACTCATATCACTAACACCATCCCTGCCCCTTCCTCCCCTTTTGTTAGGTCTTTAAAATAATGCATTTTATCGAAAAAATTCTCTTCATATTTGCAAACTTTTTGTCTCTCGTAAATTGTTTTCTTCGTCTCTTGTAATTTCTAATTTCGATAAAACAAAACTTCACTTTCAAGCAGATTTCGATTTCAACGAAACTAAAAAAAGATTTTAAAAGTTTTTAATATTTTAACAAAAACAGAAAAAGGTGAAAAGTTTTGTAATTTCTTCTCGAGAAAGTGGGTTTGCGATGGTTTGATAGATTATGGGCGACCCATTGCTTTGCTAAGAAAGAAAAGAAAAAAGAGTCGAGAAAGGAAGAAAGAGTGAGAGAGTGCGAGAGAGAGAGAGAGAGTTAGACTTTGAAAAGTTTCTGCTTTGAAGAATTTCATGAAGATTGTGTTGCAGATTTTAGGTGAACATTTTGTTTTAAAACTTATCGATGTTGGCAAGTTTGGTGGTTAACGGTAACTCAAAAACCATCAATTTTGTACGTAAACCACAAAATCCACAAGTATTGCAGATACCTGCACTATTGCCGTCTCTTTCGTCTCCATCGTCACAACAAAATGTCATTTGTTACAAAGAATCTGGAATTTTCTTTGAGAATTCTCGAATATGTAATATATTTCTCTTCGAAAGTCTGAAAATTTCGAAATGTTCTTAATGGTCTTTAACTTTCACGAACTTATCCCAAGCAGTAGGAAATATAATCTTTTCCTTGTTCCAAGAAAAAAAACCGAATTCGGAAGAAGGAAATTCAAATTGAAATTAATGATTAATGATTTCGTTTTTCTTCTGCTTACAGAAGTTATAAATGTTATCTACATATTCATTATCATTAAAATTTCAGAGAGATTTTCCCATTAGATATTGCTTTGTATTTGTACTTTGTGTTTTGTATAAAGAAGAGCCGGTAGACCCAAAGATTTCTGTGAGACCAAACTAAAGAATTCCTTGCGAAGCGTATATTTAATGATAAATTTAATGACAATGTCATTTTGAGAGCTTTTGTAAATATTTACAAAAGCGTATTTTAACCCTTTCTTAGCGTGCTAAGGATACCTCTTTGTTAAGGGAGGTCCTTAGAGAATGGTGTCATTTTTTTGAATACAGCCCTTGAGTAACGATAAGCTATTTTGCGCTAATGAAGCTTAAAGCTCGTTTAAAGTGTCAACAGCTGAAAATTGGGGTACCATAAAAAACAGACACGTGTAGAAGAAATATTGAAGCAAGGAATAATTAGAGGAGGAGGTTGCGAATGGAAGGAAAGAAGAAAGGTTGCCCCAAGCGGTGCCCCAATGAGCTATTTCTATACCCTACGAGCATACATTGAATAAAATATTATTCTCGATGGCCTATTGAGACCACGAGAGAAACAACAACACCCTTTCGATGGAAAAATAATAGATCGAATGATTTCTTTTCTCACTTTAAATTCATCACTCAAGAGTTTTAGCCTTCTCATTCAAAAAATTAATCTTTTGGATTTGTTTATATAAATTCCATTTATAAAATGAAATTGCTAAAAGAATACAAAAATTTCTATTCATAAAAACGAAACTGAATTTAAGGAAAAATTAAAAAAGCGACACAATAGAAAAGAATGAATGATGAAATCAATCAATTTTGAAGAATTATTTTAAAAACGAAAACAGATCAATAAATAACCCTCGGATAAATTACGCTGTCCTTACCAACTAATTCCATTCAGGATCCAAACGAAAATTGGATAAAAAGGTGAACCAAATATTGCCAACAAAATAATACTGAGGGCACTCTCTAAAGATATATACTCTTTATATATCCTTAAATCGAGGTTAAAGCAAAGGAATTTTAGGGAATTTTTATTGATCTCGAAATGCGTTGTTTATTAATAATTCTGTATGAAAACTTATTATAAAAGTTAAAGTAGAGAAAGTAAAGAAGCCAGTCGATCGAGAAAATTTTTTTAATTTTAATTTCGAATAAAATCTTTAATACTGATTCCCCATAACAGACCGAGACCGGTTTTCAGTTTTCAATTTATTTTCTTCGAGCGAAAATAAACTTATATATTTCGCCGTATATTCTTAGATAATCACGTAACTGTTTATGGTTGTTGGTGTTTGTTTTTATTTAATTTTATACGTTATTTTATTATGATGAGTTTTTTGTTATTATTCTTGTTGCTGTTATTTTTTGTTGCTTTGTTGCTGTTGGTACTGTTGTCGTTGTTATTGTTGTTGTTGTTGTTGTCTACTCATAATGTTTCACCTCAAACTCACTTTTGATTTAATGAAAACTTTCTCGTTGTTGGTTTTTTATTATTATTTTTTACAACGCTTGAGAATTTCTGTTTGCTTTCTTCTGCAGTTTTTGTTGTTGTTGTTGTTGTTGTTGTTGTCATGTGTTGCGATACTTTCTTTGGTTTATAATTTTTATTGGCTGATGGTTTATATCGTATTTACAGTTATTGCTTTTTTTTACGACTAGCCGTAATTTTTTTTATAATTTTTTATTTTGAAATTTAATTTATTTTTGCTTCTGGTGCAGGTTGTTTCGTGGTCAAAATTTTAATGAAGGTAACAAGAATGCTCTGTAGTCTCGAATTTAATTTATTATTACCAAAAATTGAGCGCTTTAGAGAAATTTCTTTTTGAAGATTGTTTAGGCTCTAACGCGCAACGAGCGTTACCTTCATTAAAGTTATGGCGCAATATTTTTCCTTGAGTTATTTCAAAAAGATCTTGCAAAATAACCGCTTTTTTGGTGTTTCAGAAAAGATAAATATTTTATGAGGATCCTTGAGCATATGCCGTGTTTATTTTATTTAAATTGAGATCAATTTCAGTCTGCTTAGTTATTTACTATTTTGTTTATTGCTAAAAGTTCTAACTGCTCTTTAATTTTAATGTCCTTCAACTGGTTATGACTACTCGTTATTGTTATGCATAACAAAACTGCAAAATAAAGAGAAAGGATTTTCACAATCCAAACGAGACTCTTTCAGATCTAGGTGAAGAAGCTTTTGCTGTATTTTCTTTCTTTCTTTTTTTGAGTCGATTTGTCCTAGACTTTCTTGTATCCTTTTTAATGGAAATTTTTGCTATAAGTTTTCATTAACACTTTTTTATAGAAATCCTTGTGCGGTGCGGCATCGCCAGTAATACATTTATTACTGTTTTTTTGCTGCTGCAGCGTGTGTTTTTGCACAAAAAGGAATTGCACTAGAGCTATTTTTATTGTACTGCGTCAAAAGCTATTTGTGGGTCATTATTTGTCACATTTTAGGAGCTTTCTGATAATGGTAATGGCACTGAAATATAATGACAAAGTATTAAACTTTTTTTATTAAAATTAATTTTTAAAGACCTCAAAATGCGGTTTCTAGACAGATTTCTTATGAGAGAATCACAGTACCATAATATTTCATCACACACATTGTCATTCCATTGTAGACATTTTAGACTTATTAATTCATTATAGAGTTTCATAAAATTAAAGAAAATCACGTCATGTCAATCATCAATAATTGTTTCTCCTCTTGTTCATTTCTTTTAAGGTTTCATGGATTAGAAAACGGGATCTACACATTTTGACAGCTGGCTCAACGACGTATACTTCAGATCAAAGATTTCAGGTAAATATAGAGAAGAAATTGCTCGAAAATTAAAGCCATTTCCGCTAAAGCCGATAAGGAATTATCTCTAGATATCGAGGGTAGATCATCAGTAGACAAATTCTATCGCTATTAGACATAAAGTGAAAGGTTTTTATCAATAGTGGACGATCAGTAGACGGTATCTATCGTTATTAAGTCATCATTGTATATTTTCGTCATTAAGTCATCAGTAAATAAGTTTTATCGATAATAGATTATTTTGGAACAGTCAGTAGACAAATTGTGTCGACGGCAGACAATCAGCATCTCATTTTTATCCGAAAATTTGTTTTGCTTGCAAACGATAAAACTCATAACATTTTCTTGCTTTTCCTTCTTTCTTTTCTCAAAGGTCTTACGCCCTGAAAATTCTGGTAATTGGACGCTGCAAATAAAATATCCCCAACCCAGAGATTCCGGAATATACGAATGTCAAATAAATACGGAACCAAAAATGTCTTTATCATACTCATTCAATGTGGTTGGTAAGTAATGGAGAATTTAAGAAAAAAAAACGGTAATCATAAAAGCTCTGAGAATTTCGAGAAAGTTTTAAAGAGATTTTGCTTACCTCAAGCAACCATCACGTTCAGTTCTTTAATAAAGGAGATTCCATAAAATGCGGTCATACCAAAAAGTTTTCAGTTACTTAATGGTAATTTTTCTTTTTTTAACTTTTTTTGAATATGAAATCATATTGAACCTCTTCTGGGATAATGTGTTTATTCAAAAACTACTCGAAATGAATTTCTCTGTGAAAATTCTTTACATACCTTTTTAGATTATTATGCTTGATTTCTTACGTTACAAACGTATATTGTTAGGCTTTGTAGCCAATAGAAGAAAAAAGTTGTTTGGGCAACTCACGTATCCATCAAAAGGAGAAAAAGATGAAACAGAAACATGTATGGATACAAACACATTTGAAATTTGAGTTTATCAGTATTTGTTACTTTTTACTTTTGTTGAATTTCATTTCTAAAAATCAAATGAATCCGAGTAGATCCTTTTCACGTATATACACACAAATCTACACACAAACACACAGATAAACACACATATTTTTACATATATACGAAGGGCATTCATGGTAGAGAATTTTAGAAATTTTTACATCATGAATTCTAGAGCTTCTCCACAAAAGTGAATTTCCATTTTTTTCTTTATATTTAAAATGTAATTTTATCTGCCGTTTACACTTGGTCTAGCATGATTTTGATTCACCACAAAAAGCTTTAAGGATTTTTTTTTTTCATTTACTCATACCGTTAAAAATGTTTACAATTTTATTGAAGAAAACACAGAAGAATTCAATCCAATCAAACCAGAAATCAATCACCTAATCATCCAACCAGTAAACCAACAAACCAAACGACGAACCAGTCTTAATCACAATGAATACAACTAAGTCATATATTTCCAGCCTTTTTCATCACTATTCTCGTCTATTTTCCTTTATTTATCTTTTGTATTTATGAGAATTCTTTAGGGAATAAATCGTAAGTTTATTGATTTATAAGGAGCATTATCAAAAATCCTAGATTATGTCATTATGTTTCAATTACTAACACGTGCCACGTGAGGGATTTATATTCGCACGATTTATCTTTGACAGGTTTCATTGAATATTTATTAAAGGAAGTCGCAAATTGTTTGAAAATATTGTTGGAATTGCTTGAAAATATTCTTGCCCTTGTCGTCATTAAGACTACCCTTGAGTAAAAAAGACATTTATACAAGACGTTTATATAATGATAGTCATTGAAAGATCGTGTGATATTTCATTTTATTATTCTAATTTAGATTTTATTTTCTTTGTAAAATCGTTACTATTTCATTTAAGTTTACCATTTCGGATATAAATCCGATCCTTGGAAATAGTTTTCAAATTCTAACATTACGATATCTTGAAAACCAGATGAGCTGCAGTGACTGTGAAATAAATTGTGAATTTGTGATGTCACACTCCATGGAATATTTTTTATGATTTTTGTTTGAAATGCCTTTTTTGACAACCTCAATTTATTATCATTAATATTTTATATTTCGACCTCAGTGTTTGCCTCTAGTGTACTTTTTTCACAACGTACGGATGAGTAATTGCGTTAATTTTCGTTTTCGTAATGCATCCTCGACCTAACGATAATAATGATGGCGGTAATGGCGATGATGATGACGCCGATGGTTATCTATCATTGACTTTAACTTGACATTTACTTTTATAACATTTCATCATGTCACGTATAAAAAGATATGACTTTTAACCCTTTAACATCCTCTTTCGAAGCCCATTTTTGTCACTCTTTTTATTATTTTTACTTATCTTTCATAGAATGCATGCATTTATGACACATTTCCCGAACATTAATTTGAAGTTGAGAGCTTCTTTAGGTGTTTTGTCACGACAAGAGGACATTTCGGTTCGGTATATACGAAAATATTTTCGACGTGTAATAACTTACAATATGTAAAATGCATTAAGAAAAAATGAAAGGAGTGAACTTGAACGTTGGAAAAGAGTGAACTTGATTGAAGAAGAAGAAGTTAAAAAGGAGAACGATTGAATAATTGGAACAATGGGTGGAGGAGGAAGCGTTTCCATGGGATGGAATTAGAACTTATTTACGAAGGCAACCTTTTCCTATGAAGCTATGAAAAATACTTAGATACATTGTTACGAAGTCTTTTAAGATGTTGATTTTATTAAATTAGATATTTTCTACGATAAAAATATTAGTGAACTTTTCATATTTGCTTTATTGTCATGTCGTCACGCATATAAAATCATCACAAACCCGTTGAATAGAAACGCGTGTATATTATTATTTCTTTATTCAATTTTGTGAAACAGCATTTAAGGATGAGAGACATCCATTGATGTGAAGCTTGAATATTATGGGACTGGGTTTTTGTCCTCTGGCATTAATGAAATGCTGCCGATCTGTGGCGTGTGTGAAATGATAAATATTAATAAAGAAAGTTTTTCAATAGAAAATTGTGGAGTTCGCGGCATGGAATAGGTGGGGGAGGGGAAGGCGAAACAGCAATGAGTTCGGTTGGGAGATGCGAGCGCTTTGTGAACGCAGCGTGCAAAAAGGATTAAAGTGTAGAATGAGAAAAAATGGAAAAGTATGATGAAAAATAACATTTTGTGACACACAAATGTACGAACGAGGAATGAGTATTAGTGATATTCCCAAGACATTTGGAGAGACAAAGAAGGAAGGAGAGCGCACAAAAATTGATATAAGAAGGGGTTCATTTAGTTCAATGATAGAGAAGAGAAAGAGTATGGATTATTCCATCATAAAACACAAGACAGCCCCTTTCTTTGGCAAGCACTGAAAGGGTGAAAAAACGCGGGTGGGGAAAACGTATTGTTTTTAGCAAAAGGCCTGTCTCGAATGCAAGATATTCGATTTCTCATTTGCTTCGTTCACCAGAAGAGGGAGGGGGGTGGGCGCGCAAGAATTTGTACATATATAAATTCGAAAAAATCTAATAAAAAACATCAATACAAATTTATGATGCCAAAACAGTTTGATGTTTTGAATAATAACGAGTCAATATCGAACGAGTTTTTTCGTTGAATATTTTTCAGAATTTTTCAGCACTCTCTTGGGATTTAATGCTAACGGCATTTTATAACGATCGCTATTAATATTGTTGGTATAGCCGTATCTTGCGTACATTTTGTATTTATATAAACAGTCTGTGTCATCCTTGATAAAATTTTTATTGATATAATGCTATTTGTTAAAATTTAATTTTGAACGTATGCAACTTTTGTGGAGAAAAATTTAATTTAATCAAAATAAATTTAACATAACTGTTAGAAAATTTCAAAAGGAAATTGTTCTTTGAGCAACGCAAAGTGATCCTACCCACTCTCTTCCCTTTGCTTCCTCAGGTCAAGCCAAAAGAAGGGAATAAAATATTATGTAAAAACACAACAAAAATAAACCGTGCAAATTTTAAATTACTTTCTTTTATAAAAGTTCAAATATATATTTTTTGCTAAAGAGCACAGACTTACGAATGAAATGGCTAGCTTTGAAGGCGACACTAAAAGCATTGTTAAGATTGTTAAGCAATCTAAATGAAAAACTAAACTAGTAAGATTTAATACGAATAAAAGGGTTTTCTTATTCTTCTGCTTCCATTTCTTGATCTCGTTCTTCTCATTTATCTGCTATACCTGCATTAGATGGCCATTTATATTTCTCACCTTTGAATTAGTTTTTTTCTTTTCCAAATGAATTAATTCCACTGAAGTGATGATTAAGGGAGCTCATTTAAGGGTGCGTGTGTGCATGTCTTAACATTTTAAGTGTCAACATGATTCTTGTTTAAATCTGACATTTTCACTTCAAGTCAAGAGAAGACTTCTCTTCACGTGAACGATTCTGTTGAACAAGCGTAACCAAGCATCAGCAAAAAAACTACTTCACCTCATCTTCATCTTCACACCTATTCCGCCACGCTGTTATCTCGGTATGTTTCATCATTGAAAATATAAAAAACAAGACGATGCAATATGATTTTGAAGATGAATTTAGAGATATCCCCAACAAGAAGAAGCATAAGCAATTAAGTTCAATTTTAGCCATAACTCTTTCCTTTCTTCCTTACTTTTCAATGTTTTGTTGAACATTTTTAATAAATTTAAAATTTATTCAAAATCTAAAACCGAAAACTTTTCTTAAAACGCCAAGACGATGAAAATGAGAAATATGTAAGAAATCTAATATCTTGGAATTATTTCTATTAGACTCTTTTTAAAATCCTTCTTCAACAAAAAACTTGGCCAAAAGGCAGAGAGAACTCTGTAATTATTTCTCAGTTAACGAGCTATAAATTTCAATTTAATTATATCCGAAATACTTAAAATTGTTAGGCCAAAGACTTTTATACAAAACTTTCTATTGGAAAATTTTTTTCCGTTTATGCTTCGAAAGATAAATCTACTTATGGTTCAACTGACACAATTAGTAGAATTTCCATATTTTTAATAATCTAAAAATAATGGAAATGATTAAATGAAAAAAAAAATGAAACTTCGAATGTAAAATTCTGAGAAATATAATTTTTAAAACTTCTAGGTAAATGCGTGTCCTCTTGATCCGTTCATAGCCTTTGTAAAATCCAGACCTTTCACTTCACTCCTAGTCATAATCGTTGGCAATCAGCCACCGACCAAGAATCATTTGCTCGAAGTGGTTAAAAAGCAATTACCGGCGTACCGCATCAGAAAAAATAGTCCAATTGTGCCGGATGAAAGGAGAGGAGGGTGGTAAAGAAATCCCTAACCGTCAATGCAAAAAAAATAGTACGTAGTTGTGTTGGTACTTTTTTGGTCTTTCTGTTTGCCTACTTTAAAGCCAATCCTGTAACTCATTCTCATCTTTAGATCCTGTTGTTGTCGTTGTTGGTGGTGGTCGTGGTTCTTTCAATGGACTATTTGCTTAGTATTTTTTGATGAATCCATTCAAAATGTCATAAAACAGAGTAGTTACTCTCTGTTTGTATTTTTCTGGAGTAACGTAAAACTAATTTAAATGTAGTGAAGAATGATGTTGAGAAATCCTCCAAAGAAAGAGTCAGTGAAAAAGTGTTGTAAAGAAAACTTTGAAAGAAAGAGGCTCATAGTAGTGTGTTTATATGAAATGGTCTACCATGCAACGTCGTTAAAATTTTTGGAGCCTGCTTTTAGGCTCGCTTTTTATGTCGCATAGGAATTATCGTCAACAGCCATTCAAATTCACGACTTATCAGGCCTGTTTTTAGAGAAGGAAATATTCCTTAATGCTATTTTTTATATTTCCTTATTCTTTCATTTCGTTTGTTCACTAATTTATTTCCACATTCATTCATTAAATTAATTTTTCTTTTAACTCTTTCTGTGTACTTTTTTTGAAAACGAAAGACATTGTGGAGAAATCAATTATGCACTTATATAATTACAGCTTCGTTTGAAAATGTAATAAATTCAGTTCGGTAGAGAGCATAGAAAATGAAATTCCGCAATGAATATCCAATGAATTCAGAAAATGGAAAGAAAGAACGAAATAGAGATATATCACAAAGGATAGAAAGAAGCGTTGGAGATTGGAAGGGGAGGGGGAAATGGAAAACACATTTGATAGTCACCCCACTTAATTTGGCTTTAACGAAAAACTGAAAGTACAAAATAAATAAGCGCGTTACCTTCGATCAAGCTTAAGTTTTTATATTCTACACTCGCATCTGTCCAAATGGATAGCTGCCGCCTTGGTGGTATACGGTGGGTTATAAATTGATAGACACAATTCATTATCCTGTAATAGTGATTTTAATAAATGTAAGGGAGAGAGAGATAAGGAAGGAGACAGATGCATACATAGGACCAATGGACACCAGAGGGTTTGTTATCGAAAATATAATACGTTCCTATTCGTAATGTATTCACATTAATTCTGTTAAAGAGAAAATAATGAATATATCCTACTCTTCTGTAGGGTATAAATATAGCTTTTTTAACCTTTTATAAAAAATAAGAAGAACTAGAGGAGAAAATTCGAAAAGTAACACATTTTTCACATGCGTCCCATTTCGTGCACACACCTATTTTTCGCAATTGTGTCTGCGATTTCCGCTGTAAACAGCAATAAATTTCCATCATTAGAGTAGATACGTTTTTATAAAAGAGATTCCAGGAAAGCGGGAAGGAAATGCGAACGAAGAGAAATAAATTCAACTTCATTTATTTACTCCGTGAAATAGCTTTTAATAAAGAGTTTTGCAGCTGCAACTGCATGCCACTCTCAGGCAACATCATGACCCAAGGTAACCTATAAAAGCCAAAATAAAAATTATCCATTTGTGCAAATATTTTTATTGCTCATTTCACGCCACTTCATTTGCTGTTCACGAATCCTTTTTAATTTGTTTGTTTTCTGAAAGTTTTATTACACCGCGTGGTTTATTACATCGAGCAGGATCTAACAAAGGATGTGCAATTTACAAAATAGTATTACCTTAATCTATGCTTTTAACAAAATAATACCGGACAATGCGCGATGCGCGATTTCATGCAACATTCATGAAGTCATTCAAAACCAATTGTATTTTTCTTGTCGGGTGGAATGATAGGAAAGCAGAGAGATGAGGAGATGACAAATTGAAAAGATTATTGAATTGTGGAAGAGAATTGTTGGATGATTAATTATAGGAAGACCTAGGTATGAAAATTCGTTAGTGATTCATTAACGATTTGTCATACCGGAAAATTTGAACGAGCACGAAATTTTGTGCGTTTTTCTTAATGTGCTTTACACACGCACACGCTCAACTCCTTTACAGTGAAATAAAGTGCACAAATCGTTTTTCTGTTTTAATTTTTTGCTAATAATTTATTGCTGTTGGCTTCAAGCCGAAAGCGTTGTTGGCAAATAAAAATGTCGGTCAATCCAAATGTTTGTATAATTCTACTGGTGCGAGAAGGGTATATGCGTTTGTACATATCATTGTATAATAGTTGGATGTTGTGTGTGCAACTACGAGAAGCAGAAGAAGCATTATCCTGTGATCTTCATGACTACTTACAGTAACATTCTTCGCGTCTTCCGTCAGCAAAAACGCCGTAGTGTTGCAAAGTTAGAACAGTTGGCCATTTTCTTATTGTTTAGGTAGTAGAGAATAAGAAAAGAGAGAGAAAGATAACGTAAAAATGTGGCAACCTTGCGCCATTAAACCGCTGCACCTCCTGCCCCCGGGATTCACCCACTTCGTGTAAACAATTTCTTTACTTTTGCGTTGAAAAAGGAAAAATCATTTCGTTGTAAAGTGAAAAATTGGGCCACTGAACTTCAACACTGCACCAGTTAAAAACGGTATTATCATCATCACCACCATCATCATCAGCAACATCGTCAACATCGTCAACATCATCATCATCATCATCATTATTCGTCATGCCTCATGCATCTTGCGTATAGTTGGCTTTTAACTTACAGTCATCGTTGATACCGCTATAACCGTCACTATCATCAACAACAACTCTATTACCACCAGCAGCATCAGTAAGACCACCAACATTTAGTGAATGTGCCTGCATTCATCTGCTCTTCCGTCAAGTTGTGTAAAAATATTTGCGTTTTTCTTCAGTTTCTCCCCTTGATTCTACATCTTCTTCTTCTTCTTCTTCTTCCTTATTCTGCTTACATGCTCTTCGTCAAAATTAATGGATGCGGATGTCGGTACCAAGTGAACCTTGTTGAAATTTACTAACGCAACGTAAACGATAAAAAACAGAGAAGATGATGAAGTGCGGAAAGCATAGATAGAGAAGAGTGGGTGATGGCTATGAAGGGGGAGGGGGAAGGGTCTCTATGAAGAGACGGAGATAACTAAAGTAACTGAAATGTTCGTTGCCACCTGAGCATTTTTTTCTTAACACCTGGCAATTTTCTGCTTCTTCTTTTTAATAATTCCGGTAGAGGAATTTTCCGAAAAAATAGCATTGCTTTTATTCAGATTGTTTTAATTTTTCGTAATATTTTTTATAACATTTCTTTTTTCAATATTGTGTTAATTTATTTTTTCATTCTTTTCTTTTTGCGAATTCTCTGATATTTCGCAAAAAACATTCGTTTAAAATGTTCTTTTTTAAGAAATGCTTCCAGCTGCGAAAGCATAAAAATGAATTTAAATTCGTTTTATTTTAATCCTTTTTCCTAGATCCTCGTTTTGTTATTCCTCAATTTTTGATATTTTTCACGATGCGACGGCAATACGTCGTTTTGTTTCAAACACATACTATTTTTCTCGTTTAATTTTCATTATACCTCGTCGAATACTTGCTAACTCTTTGTTTCGTTAATAAAATTGTCAATGAGTAGAACAATAACGCCAGCAGCAACAACAAAAACAACCACAATTTTCCTATGAAGAATTTATGAAAAAAGAAATATTAAATGTAAAAAGCTAGGTGGGCGGGAGAGAGGGCGAAAGAAACTGAGACTGGGTTGTGGGCGGTGCAAAATAGATTAAAAACAATTCGCTACAATCGGTTAACATCGAAATACAGATTGATTTTGGTTGGTTGTTTTATTTTCACGAAAACTGTATTTTCAAGAATATTTTTTTGATTTCCAAATTTTACAGGCTTTACTTTTTCTAGGCTCTAATCTTGTTAAAACGTGTACTAATCTTTTAGAAGAATTTTACAAAATTATTTTATTCATTTATTGTCATTTTTTCGGATTTATTAACTTTTAGAACGTGAATTGAATCCTCCCTCAACTTAATCCACAATCAATCCAACGACTAGTTATCGATTTCGTCATATGCTTACTTTTTTAGTGCAGGGTGTTTTGAATAGTATTTGAGAGCTATTGCCAGAATGATGTTGTTTTGTCAACTATTTATAAAATGAAAAACGCAAACCAATTTGATAAAAAATAACGAAATAGCAAAATAATAAATGGCGAAAATAAAGAGCGAACACAATAGTTTTCAAAGCAAAAATATATACACATAGACACACAAATATATATATATATATATATATATATATATATATATATATATATATATATATATATATATATATATATATATATATATATATATATATATATATATATATATATATATATATATATATATATATATATATATATATATATATATATATATATATATATATATATATATATATATATATATATATATATATATATATATATATATATATATATATATATATATATATATATATATATATATATATATATATATATATATATATATATATATATATATATATATATATATATATATATATATATATATATATATATATATATATATATATATATATATATATATATATATATATATATATATATATATATATATATATATATATATATATATATATATATATATATATATATATATATATATATATATATATATATATATATATATATATATATATATATATATATATATATATATATATATATATATATATATATATATATATATATATATATATATATATATATATATATATATATATATATATATATATATATATATATATATATATATATATATATATATATATATATATATATATATATATATATATATATATATATATATATATATATATATATATATATATATATATATATATATATATATATATATATATATATATATATATATATATATATATATATATATATATATATATATATATATATATATATATATATATATATATATATATATATATATATATATATATATATATATATATATATATATGTATATATATTCGAAATACGAATGAAAAATTGTTGATAACAAACACACAGAATTGCTAGCAACAAACGCCAGAGTGCGTTAACTACAATTAAAAAATTGAACAATGAAAACTAGAAATCTCGCACAATGGAAAACACAAAGAAAAAGCAGTAAAGATAGAGTAAGAGAGTGGAAGAGTTAGGGGTAAAGGGGAAAGAGAGCAACTGAGATATTTTGAAAAAAGAAAAACTATTTCACTGAAATTTAATCATTATGGAATTCGAAATGAATGAGTGTTGAAGGAAATGGTATGCAATTGTAAATATTTCCGAAAGAGAGCGGTCAGACCACTTCGTAGTTCGTTATTTTGAAATTAGGTGGAAGTTTTTTTAATATTTCACGAAATTTAAATAACGTTGATTTAAACTTAGCTAAACGTCCATTAAATTGAGCAAGGTTTTTAATTAATTTATCATAGACTCCGTTTAAATAAATAAAAATATTAAATTAGAGTAGATTTGTTTTGAAGAGATTCTGCTCAAATAAATTTTAAATTTATAGAAAATAAATATAAATTTAAAAATTCAAGGGAATTGATTTTTATAACTTTTATCGGTATGAATGATATGATCGATAATAATGTGACGAAATTCGTAATTCGTAAGCTGAACGACCTTCCTGGACAACCTTTCTGATTGTCACGACTCGACGACAACCCTTCGTTTCAAACGACAGCACTGTCAATCGGAATATTGACAATATTGAATTCACCAATTCGATGGAGTGAAGCCAATTATGTCTTTATTCTGCATGAAATCGACATTAAGAATATTTAATTTCGGCTTTGTAGCAAAGTCATTGATTTGTCCTCGAGAGTAGTGTTGCCATGCCCTTAAAGGTTTACTCATTAATGTGATTTCTTCTGTCACATAAGGTAATTTCATTTCTTTCCATTCCCATTTAATTATTTCTCCTTCATCGCTTCGTTCGTTGCTCACAATTCCATCCTTTTCATCCTGTTTTGTTGTCGAACATGTTTATTAATCGGTGTGGTATAGTTTGGAACTTGACAAAAACCGTGACAATGACAGTAACGATATCGTAAATAAAATAAATTGCTCAAAAATTAATTTGCTCCACGAGAAATACAAACAAATTCAATTTGTCAAAAGTCAAAATCGTTTTCGGCTAACAAACAATTATTTCCTTCTTGCTTTTGTGACAGGTGTTGTTGTTGCTTTTGTTGTCAATTGCTGTTGTTGTTTGTTGTTGATGTTCTGCTTATTACTGAAGACAGTCTGCCATTTTTCTTTCAATCGAGAATAATGGTCTTTCTTTATCTTCTATTCCGTCGTTCTTTCTTCCTTTCATTCCTACCTTTCCTCGTTCGTTTTCATTCATCTTACTCTCGTATAATATTCGCAAAAAACCGAATTCGGTTTCAGTCGAAATAAATGAATAAAACTGTCTAAAAAATGTTGTATCTTGTTGACAGAAATCATTTTTGGAGCGTTTTTTATGAGGCGTCATTTTTTATTGCCCCTTTGTTTGTGTTTGGGTGGGGTTGGATTGAGGTGGGAGGGGCACGGCAGGCACCAGAGGGTGGTAGCGTTGACGACCTTAGTTTGGCTGGGGATTATTTATCATCTGAGTAGCTATTGAAAAATTTATTATTGTTATTATTTTTATGAGTGTAAAAAGAGAAGAAGAAGGCAAAAAATTACTAAAGAGCAGAGAGAACACAATGCGATTAATGTCAAAACAAATTTCTTAAAATAAATTCATTTCATCTATTTTTATGATCCTCAAAAAATTATTTATTTCTTCTCTTGTTCAATTATTTGTCAACCTAACGGTATATATTCAAGGCAGTGTAAAAGCCAAGGGGGTGAGAAAAAACTTAGATAGAAGCTGCTGAGTCACAACCGACTAGGCAGATTTACTGCCATTCGGAGCATCCCTTTCGCATGATTCAGGCTTTGTCAAAAAATTGTAGACTGAAATCGAATCGACAATTTTTGAGCCAGTTCGATAAAATTAACTTAATTCCATGTTTTTTTTTTTTTGTAAACAATTGCCAAAGAATAAGACAAAGTAGCAGTTGAAGAAGAAGAAGGCGATAAAAAAGAATATGTAAAGTTTGCAAAATTCAATTTATTTCATTCATATCCTAGAGATCGATTTACTCGTAATACAAATTTATTACTTCCTTCCGCTTCGATTTCTTTCTCGCTTTCTAATTCCCTCACACTCACTCACTCACTCACTCACTCATACTTGCACGCATCACGTGAATACTGCATGATACTAAATCTTCCATGCAATCGTGCAGGCAGGACGTTGTGCTTATTTGCATGCTAAACGAATATTTTGTCTTTTGAGGAATCGGTTCATAAAACGTCTTATTAAATGGATTGATTGGATGTCCTAGTTCTTTTTTTCCGACGTTAAAAGTCGCATGAAGAAAAACAAACTGAGCCAATTTTTGGCAACAACAAGAATTGGGGCAATAACAACAATACGAGTGACAACACATTGACCCGAATCGTAGATGGCGAAATACAATTGATTGAAATGGATGATTGTAGACGACGATTTTCTTGTTTTTTCGATAATTTTTCTTCAAAGATCGTAGGTGTTTTAACACATCCAATGAACTCGTTCAAGGAATTATGTGAATGTGTGGAAAAAGGAGTAGGCGGAGTTGTGGGTGTGGTGATTCGGAAGCAAATGAGTTCAATGTGGAATCAGCAAAGAAGAAACAAATAGAAGGAATTGTCAAATTTTTGTGCCTAAAATATTCGCGATGGAGTAGAATTTTAGAGCTCTGCAAGAGTGGAATTGTATTAATGAGACTCAAGTATTGTATATAAAGCAAATTTAATATAAAAAAATTCTTAAAAAAAATTAATAAAGCAATACTTTACATTCTTTTTATTACATCATTTCCCTAAGCTTTTACTTATTTAAAGATAGAGATATAATTACAAAGAGAGAAAAAACATTTCTTCATTTGTTTCTCTTTTTTGAACATTTTTTTACGCCTCTTTTTTGAAATAGCGTGAGTATATCCGAAAATAAAGCCCAATTAAATGTAAAATATTTTAAATCAGTGTTCTTTGTCGTAGCATCGGAAGCATCCAGCGACACAAATTAGCGAATATAAATGCTGCAAAATTATTGAAAATTATGACGACCGCGTATTGGCCTGAAGTGAGTTAACTTAATTCCGGCAACTCATACAGCAATAACGCGACGCGCAGCCTTTAGCGCAATTTTCCAGCAATTTGGCTTCCTTTTTTTTGGAAAACATAAAAAAAACAATTTTTGGCACGCAAGATACCGAGGAAATACATAGGCACAATTACACACTCTCACACCATCGTAATTTCATTTGTTCGCAAGAGAGTCATTTCAATAGGGAGAGCTTAAATAGCGGTAAAATTCGTTGTCATCGCGTTAATCATCGTGTAAAATGTGTTTGAAATCATTCATCGAAATTATTATGAAGCAATTGTTCGGTCGATGTCGAGAAATATTTGGAATTAACAAAAAATATATTTTTATAATTTAATTAAATAGAAATAAATTCAAATTTAGTAATTTGAAATATTTTCGGGAATAATCGTTTGGATTTTTGTTTGGCTTTTATTTATAATTTTTAGAAAGTATGAAAAAATTATGTTTTAATTAAATTTTCCGTGAAAGTTTCCCAGAAGTTCCCAAAACAAAATTTGTTAAAATCAATTTTTCAATTTTTCAATATATCGTATTATATTTTCTTGTTATTGTTGTTAAACAAAGTATGCGCAATTAAAAGCAATTTAATTCCGTTGAACAAAATCATTTCAACTTTCAATCATTTCCGGTTGTTAATTTTTTTATGAGGAAAAATATTTTGTTGGAAAAAATTGGAACGTCAACTTAATTCAATAATAATAACAACAACAACAATTATTGCTGCATGGCTCTCTTAGGTTTTAAGAGTAATGATGATCATTATGGTGTTGTAGTTTCTGCTCTTTTGAAAAGCAGGGTTTTTGATTTTTTATCCCAATATAAAAGATATTCTGAACATTAAGGTCTAATTTTTGGACGCCACTGTTGGCTGTGAGTGTGTCTGTGAGTACTTAAGGGTCTAACCATTTCCACCGAATTCTCTATTTCATCAAAAATTTCTCGAAGTTGTAAACAAAACAATTTGACGTAACAATAATAAAAAGATTAAGAAATTAGAAATAAAAATGCACAATTGTTGTGCGTTTGGTGGAGTGAGGGGTGTCGTCATCCGCTTACCTCCACCCCACCCTCTCTCTTTAAGACATCTTTGCTCGGGTGAAAGGAATGAAATGTTTCGTATCATTTCTAACAATAAAACTTTTGATAACCAACAAGACAACAAACACATTTCCTCTTTTCCTCACACTCTCTGTGTATATTTCCCCTTTCCTTCAGCTACCCTTGTCATTGTTTTAGTAGCGTTTCTGTGATGGCGTTTGCATACATTAAATTAACTTAATAATTATGAGAAATGCGGGTCGAATTTGATTCCATTCAATCCCGTCGTTCAGCCTCTTTTGCTCTTCTTTTCCAAAAACAAAAAATGACAAGTTTCCAAGCAGTCGTCATGATTTGTTGCTTGAACGCGGTTCTTTCCGAACGCCAGCAAGTTCTCGTCATAATAATTTGCCACAATTGTTAGTTTTTTATTGCTTTTGTTTCGCTCTCTTTTCCTAATCCTTCTTTGTTTTATATGGACGCGTTTTGGCATTGTTTATTGTTTGTGATGGCCGTCACTTCTATTGCTGTCTGGAAATGTATGCACAATAACGTCATACGCAATTGCCATCGTTAGCACTATTATTCTTATTACCGTTATTTTTGTCATTATTCTTATCATTATTATTATTATTATTATTATCATTATCATTATTATTCTTATTATCAACATTATTGTTGTTGTTATCGTCGTTCTCGAAACGGAAAGGAAGTCCATGCAATTCATTATTTTTGAACGAGTTGAAATTTCGCGGAATATTAATATGAGTCTCGTATGAATGATTTTACGAGCAGATGTGGGTGTATATTTGTGTAAGTGTGTGTGTGTGTGTCATTGTGTGAGCCATTGCATAGTTCGGTCTGTGTTTTGTGTTTGTTTGTTTATTTATTTGTATAAATCAAAGTAAATTTTCTTGCACAATAAAATCCTTTCAGAGGAGTCATTATCGTCGAGTCAGAAGAAAAATTTTAGTTGTCTACTTTCCAGATAAAAAGGCAATAAAATATAGAGATAAAGAATTTCCTCTCTTTACCTAACCTCGCTTTCCATTTTCTTGCATTCTTTTCTTCCTTCAACTCTTGCTTATTTCGTTTTTTTCCACACTCAAACGATAACAAAATTGCAGCTCAATTAAATCGAGAAAATAACGTGTTTTTTTTTAAATTATTTTAATTGTTATGAAAATATTTTTCCATTTTAAATAATTCATTAATTTATCTTTTATCTCTTTCTCTCAGAACTGAAGGCTAACATAATTGGTCCTTCGGATTTATACGTCAAAACAGGCAGTGATATTAATCTAGCCTGTGGCATCATGCAAGGACCTCACGAATTGGGGAATATTTTCTGGTATAAAGGTAAGCTCAGCTCCGTTCGCCTCCTACCCCCATCCATCCATGACTTCACAACTGGTAAATCCGGCGTTTGTTCTTCTTATGTTGTTTCTTTTCCGTTTTTTTGGCTTCCTTAATTATATTTGTCGCAGTGCGATAGTGCATAGGGGTAACACCCCAAATCGAGACCGGAGCCGAAATTAAATGAAAACATATATAAAATACCGAATTTAATTAGTCACCAGAAATGTATTCATTAAATGCGTGATTAAATTTGACGACGGCATTAAAGTGTTTTCATTCAGTTTTTTCATTCAATTTTTTCATCGATTTTTTTTCATTTCTGGTTTTCTTTTTAATTACAGGAAATGAAATTGTCGACATGACAACGAATCTCAATGAAATTGATAGCGGGATACGAATCAGTGTCGAGAACGATTGGACCGATGGACTGACATCGCGGTAAGTACTCAAGATCATGATGATGTAATGATGATGATGGATGAAGGTGATGATGAACATGAATGTGCTAATGATGTTGAAATTAATTATAATGATGAAGTCATTATTGATTGGGTTGGGTGACACAACTGATGGTCTAACAATTCCAATCAACAATAAATTCAAACAAATTGAAGATCTTATAGTGATTTTTATCAACATTCCGCGACATAGTCTGTGTCATCGAATTACCAATGTCATTATTGATTGGGTTGGGTGACACAACTGATGGTCTAACAATTCCAATCAACAATAAATTCAAACAAATTGAAGATCTTATAGTGATTTTTATCAACATTCCGCGACATAGTCTGTGTCATCGAATTACCAATGTCACAATTACTTCGTTTTGCTAATAATGATAATGATAATCACAACTTGACTAAATTTTTGTAAAATAGATTTCAATCAAATATTTTTTATAATATTTTCCAGGTTAAAAATACGTCATGCGTTGCCAAGCGATACCGGAAATTATACATGTGTCCCGACGATAGCGAAATCCTCAAGCGTTTACGTTCATGTGATTATCGGTAAGTGTTGGAAAGAGACGCAAGTGTTGATAGCGCGCAAGTTTTTTATCTGTTTATTGGTCTATCCGTCTATGCATATCAATATTTTTGATGTGGTGGGAAAATGAAAACTCTGAATATTTTAAATCTACACACACGTAGATACACACGTATACACACACGTACACATTTGCGCCCCAACACGATCCCGGAAGCATTGCTTTTGATTTGAATAGCTCTTCGTTTGACTTTTGTAACTTTTATTATTTTATGGATAGGAGGGTTGGGGGAAGGGGGGTGTGGTGAGGCACACATGTGAAAGATCTAACAAGCGATAGAATATAAATTTCAGGTTTGTGAAATTGCGTTCGGTTCTAACGTAAGTGACGCTTCAGTATGTTTTGAAATTATGATTGAATTGATGAATGAATGAAAGACGCATGTATGTACCAATACAGGTGCACGTGTTATTCATTATTCTTTCATTGAGTGTGTGTGTGTATGTGTTCTTGCATATGCACATCATGCTCATGTTCTTATAGGCAAATGTTTGTAACAGTTGCGTTTTTTATACGTTGCGAAAAAATTGGCGTCATCAGAGTTTTTCTTAATCATAATTTGCATTTCAATAATGACGATATCATCTTCTAAATGACAAAATTTTCTTGTGTATTCCGTTTGGTTGATGATGATGAAAATTTGTTGTTTAATAAAAAAAGCGAGATGGAAAGGCAGAAGATATTGTATGAGTAGAATAAGTGTAAGGATAAGATGAAGTGCAAATTAGATGAAGATGAAGTTGTGCGCTATTGAATTTTAAATATTCATGTTATTGCCAAAATCAATTTATGTTTATGATCTCTTTTATGAATGCGGGATTGTTTTAGTGAAATCAAACGAACATATTTTTTATCTAAAATCATTGAGAGAATATTACCTTAATTTAGATAATTTTTAAATGAATCGTTAATAAATGAATAAACATTTTTCAAAAGGATAATGTACACTAATTCGTATAGGCTGTGAAAAATATAAAATATTAGTTAAATAACAAAAAATGAGAGGGTTTTATATTATGTCAAATTTTAAAATAAATTTATTTATTATTTTATAGACAATAAATTAAATTAAATTTATTAAATTACATTTATTGATTTAAAAATTAAGTTAAATATTTTCTATGTTTCAACATCAAAACCTATAACTCCTAAACTTTTATTTCATTCCTTTTACTTTCTTTTACATTCTCTAACTCCTAAACTTTTTATATTATTTTAATTTCTCAACAAGAACATTTACTTTCATTACATTTACTTTCAAATTTTGTTTCTAGATGACAGTTAGGAATAGTCAAAATATAGGTAAACATAATCAGCCTTGGTTCGTGAATGAGTGGCTCAGAGTCCAATAATTTCAATTGCAAATATCATCAAAGAAACTTTTATAAATGCTTTCTCTTTCTATTTCTTGTTCGAAAACTCAAATCTAATTATCTATCACTCTGTGTTCTTTGTTGTTTTTGTTGCCTTACATTGTTTTCCCCTGAAGTCACGAATGCAGATTAGCCTTTGCCAATCCAGAACAGATGTAGTCCATTTCATCGACTTCTATGAATTAAAATTTTAACGACGTCTTCATAGAACGTTTAAGCAAAATATTACGGGCCGATAAGAGTCAAAGGGAGGCCATAAGCAAAATCGAAAGCAAAATACAAAAGCTTTAACATTAACCATATTCTAGTCATGACAAACAATAGAAACTGATAATGATCAACAACAACAACAACAACGATACCAATAACAATAGAAGAGTAATAGCAATTCTAAAGCAATAAGCCGGAAGTTACAACGAAACAAAGACAAAGACGAAACAGGGCAATCGTTTAATTATGAACATTAAGAAGGGCAAGGAGGGGTGAAAGCGAAAGCAGAAATGGACAAACGTCTATTTATTCCTTCGGTATCCCATTCAGAGCAGGAGCACTTGTTCTATCAAAGTTGAAGCCAAAAAAAAAAATTAAAAAGAAAATTGAGCTCTTGAACCGAATTTCGTGCTTCAAGATCAAAAACAGCAAAGCAATTAACTCTTAAGGACTTTCGTGATGGTACAAGATACAGTCCAGGAGAACAGTTTTTTGAAAAGTCAATAGTCAGGACAATACAGTATTATCATTAAGTAGTTCATAAAGGAAGAAACGTGAATGTGATTATCTGAAATATTAATTTTACGATTTGGGCTGATGTTTTGAGCTGATTTTTTAATCGAATTCTATTCTGACTGCTCTCAGTTTAGAAGAGACTCACAATTATGAGAACGAGTTTATGAGTTAAGCCTGTCAACGCATTGGTTTAGGAGATATTTTACAGTATTACTAATTAATTGTCATAATTGTACAATTATTATAAGTGACGATTTTATAACTTTTTATGATAATTACATAATTTTAAATTTTTATACTTCTTAATTTTATATTTTATACTCTTTTTGTAACATAAAAAAACGTAAAAGCAAAACAAATTCTCAGAAAGTAATCAAAAAATAATCTACAAAATACAGTCAAGTCAATAAACAACTAAAAAATAATACAAACAGTTATTACGCTTTATACTTAGGCATTGAAAAAACAATTTAATGAAAATAAATAAACCTCTGGCGAAAAAGTGATTTAAATGGAAGCAAGGTGAAGAACATCATAAAGCGAAAACACCGAGCAAAAACCGCTGAGAGGATTATACAAAAGTTTTAAATGCCTCTTAAGTTATTTCACTTCTTCCTTCTTTCTCCACCCTCTTCTTAATATGCCTTCTTCGCGAATTTGCAGCGCCAGGCATTTTAAATGCAAAATTTGCAATTTTTGTCCTCATCACGGTTTCGTCTTCTTTGTTTCTCTTCAGTCCCAGAAGCTCCTCGGGGATATTTGTTCTCTTCACCACACGATTATTTAATTTGACTCGGCCCTAACGGGATTCCAACAACATGGAGATCGCTTCGACATTATGTTCGTAACGCCTAAGGTTTGGAAAATAATTACTTTTTCCCCACCAAGCCATGCTAGTCAGTTATGCTGCGGTAGGGTGCATCGCGTATGAAACTAACCTGACGTTGTGCAGTTGATTTTTTTTTTAGATTTTTCATTGAAGTGAAGCTAATCCTCCTACAGTATCCGATCATTGTTCCTTCTATGAACGCTTCACCGTTATCATCGTTGTTAGCTCCTTCGTGCTCTTCATGTTCATTTTCTGCAAGAGAGGCTTGTCCTTTCATTCACAGAATCTTGACTGAATTAATTTTTGATTTTTTGGTTTATTGCCAGCGAGTGCTGTTTTTTTTCCTTTATTTTCTTTATTCTTGATCATCATCCTTGGGTTGAGTGAAGTTGGTTTTGTTGAATGCTTTAAGACGCTGAAAGCAATAAATAAATGCGAATACTTATAAACATTTACAGAAGAGACCGAGAAGTCATTCGTTGGTTTCTATTTTCTTGTCAACTTTCAAAGCCACGGATGGGTGGGGGGAGGGTCGGGTAAGACAATTTAACAAGTCTACAAGACTACCACAGCTATTGAACTTTCTGAAGATAAGGACTTATTTACTGTTCTTTATCTTTTTCCTCTGAGTTTTTTCTCGGTTTTCATACCTTGATTATCTTGGCTTCAGGCATCCTCTTTGTGCTTGTTCCTTTTGTCGTCTCTTTACCTAAAGAGAGACGAAATTGTGGCGAGCGTTTTAAAACTTAAGGGAAGGAAATGACATTGTGATGGGTCGGGGAGAGTCGAGATGGTGAGTAGGTGAAACTAAACCACCGAGAAAATAGTGGCGAGTGCCGTTTAATAGCTAAGGGATTATAATGCTTTCGAACGGATTTGTTAAAGGAAATGAATGAAACAATTTGTTTTGCGATGGAGTGTATTATTTATTATCTCTGTTCTCGTTATTGTTGTTGTTATTGTTTTTATTCAACTGGGTAAACATTTTTTTGGTTAATTTTTCCACGTTTTTGTAATTATTTTAAAACTCTCAAACCTTAGAAGAGACGCAGGATAAAAAGGAACAGAGACATGAGAATAAATATGATAAAACGCGCCTTAGAACTAATCATTAAGTAATTACAAAGAGACTTAGGAAGAAAGTGTAGAAAGATTTAGGAAATATCTGCATTTAGTTTCTATACCTGACGATATTCGATACCAAATAGTCAAACAGGAATCCTTTTTAAAAAGGAACTGTTACGATTTTTTTCACAAAAAGTGGTCGAAGTTCGAATTATTGTCTAAAAGAGCGTAGAAATCAAGAATAAATAAATTTATCAGCCACCTAAGGAAAGGTTTCTTGGCATAAACAGAAGAAGCGTTTTTAACACGTTGCCAATCCCCCTTTTTACCCCCCTACCCAAACAAATAACACACGTTGTATTCTAATGCACTCCAAGGAGAATTCTAAATGACGAGATTTGGGGCAAATAGGCCTCTTGACCCCTATACTCCCTCCCACTACTTGTACTCGTTTTT
This sequence comes from Physocephala rufipes, assembly GCA_963966595.1. NCBI lineage: Eukaryota > Metazoa > Arthropoda > Insecta > Diptera > Conopidae > Physocephala > Physocephala rufipes. The sequence goes on from OZ016505.1 coordinate 3,084,479, forward strand.
TTAAAAAAACAACAAATACCTTCAATCAATTCAGGCAATTTTAGGCCCGTCCTTTGCGACTTCTCACCTAATATTATTCTTAAAACGTAACCTCATCCCTTCACCCGCTTGTACCAAATTTTTCGTTCCTTTCGCTCTGATTCTTTCTTTCATTTGAATGTAAAGGTTTGTGTATTTGCTTGCGTGCTATTGTTGAATTGTTTACCCCGGTTTTTCATCACCCCTAAAATCCGTATCGTCGATCGCTTACGGCGTCAAAATTTCTAAGGAAACGGCAACAATAGCGACAACAACAACAACAACGATAACAGAAACAAAAGTAATTCGTTACATCCTTCGAATACATTTGCATGGGCCCAAAGGCTCCCCCACTCTCACGTCGTTTTTCGGAATATTTAATCGCTTTGGTTTCCCGATTTCAAAAATTCCAAAAGCGGCACCGAAGCCCATCACCGTTGCCATCGCTCTTCATCAATAACATGACGATATTGACTACAGTGAAATACGGAAATTTCTAAAAAACGGAAGATGAAAAGTTTTAAAAGAATTTTTCTTTCAATACAAAACAGTCCACGACACAAACGCGAGCCCAAAGGCTCTTAAATGCTATTATAACATTCGTGTCTCTCGACACTTTTGAGTCCTGGAATTTTGTATTGCTTTCGATGCTGTCGTTGTTGGTTTCGTTATTGTTGTTGCTACTTCTATTAATAGTCGCATAGCTACTTAAATGGGAAGCTTTAGTAGTGAGCTTCAAAAGGAGCCCTAAAAGAGAAGGCGAAAACATTTCCTGCTTTTTGTCGTTTCCTTTTACAGAAAGCCGGCAGTTACGACAGCAAATAATCAAAGCATCGTCAGAGGTGAATAGAAGAAAGGCAAGTGTTAAGGGGAGCGGAGAAGAAAAAGAAGAGGAAAATAAGAGGAATCAAATACCGGACGCTCAATGACTCGACGAAATGCAAGCAAAGTTCAAGCATTTCATTCCGTGAAGGGTATTGTTTGTAGTAGTGTTGTTCTTGTTACTCTAGTTGTTGTTGTAGTTGTTTCTGTTGTTAGTGTTATTATTGTTCATTGGTCACTTTTGTGATTTATTCGCTCTTGCGTGCGTGTGTCTGTGAACGGGTGTCGTTGGGATCCTCCTTTAGTTTTCTTATGCCCTACATCCGAAGGTTTGGGTATATTAAGCTCATGTCTCCTTTTGTAAAGCATTAGAAAGGGCGTGGTAATTATGAAAAAAATGCATACGGGTATTTTGGCTCATGATGAGCTCTTGAGCAGATTTAATCCTGCGAGTGTGTAGTCCTGTGAAGAGATCTTCGCATGAGATTTAGCTCAAGCATTTTCTCTTACCATAAGCTGTATGATCTTGAAAATGTGACATCATCTCGTATGAGAACCACGCCCACTTCAGATGCCTGATATGAATGTATCTATCATTCAGCCGTTACGTTAGCTGTCCAAGATTGAAGTTTTTGATTAGAAACCCAAATGGATCAAAATGGGTGTGGCACGTTCACTATGATGGTATACCATGTGTAGACTTTTTTGATATGAGTTAGTAGATCTTAATCAACCAACAAAAGGGATTAAGGTATTATTAGAGGGAACCACCAGCTGATTATTGGGATGAAAGTATAAATTTATATTACGAGTGTAGGGTACATAAGCGCCGGCCAGGGCGGGGTTAGCGTTTTTTCTTGTTTAACATTAGTTTCAAATAGATAAAACGGGTTAAGTAATTTCACCCGCTGTTCATTTCCGCTGCCATTGATCCTTCCTCTTCTACTTCCTCTGCGTTCTCTTTAGTTTTTTTAGTGGAATTTTCCTTAAGAAAAGTTTGTTTAGATTCTCTTCTGCTTCAAAGAACAAAGAAAGCGCGTACATACATGAATTGGCCGACTTAATTTTTGTTCTAAATATTTGTATTCCTTTTTTTTGAATTGTTGGTTCGCTTGTTTTGGTTTGGTCTGATCCAAAAAATTATGTTTTTTTTTGATCATCGATACAAAAGAAAATATTCAGTCTCTCTAAAGTTTTTCGCATCGATATCAAAAGAAATTCGGAAGATTTGTTTTTACAAGAAACCACGAAAGACAGATAATTTAGGTATTCTCGAGAAAGAGAGGCAAGGCAGTAGAACGACGTTTATTAATTTTCTTTTAATTAACTTTTACTTTTTCTTTAGTACTTTCGTAATTTCTTTTAATGGTTATTGTTATTGTTTTTATTTTTGTTCTTTTATTGTTTGTGTTTGTTTTATTCTAATCGCTGTTTACGAGCTTTTCGAAAGTACTTTATGAAGCCGATAAAGAAAACTTCTCTCCCGCAATAGCAAATTTATTTCTTCCCTGAAAAGGATATCGTTTCGGCAGTATTCGATTTCATTTCGAAGAATGTTCGCGTCAGTGGTTCGGAGGGGGGGGGAATATATTTTTATTATTTCTAAATATTTAATTAAATCAAATTCAAAAGAAATTCTAAATTTTATTATAACACAATTTACGATCCATTATAATTTTTATTGCAGTCTTTAAATTGATAAAGAGGGAGAAATAATTGCAAACAAGTAAAGGAAAAATTAAAATAAATTAAAATATATATATATATATATATATATATATATATATATATATATATATATATATATATATATATATATATATATATATATATATATATATATATATATATATATATATATATATATATATATATATATATATATATATATATATATATATATATATATATATATATATATATATATATATATATATATATATATATATATATATATATATATATATATATATATATATATATATATATATATATATATATATATATATATATATATATATATATATATATATATATATATATATATATATATATATATATATATATATATATATATATATATATATATATATATATATATATATATATATATATATATATATATATATATATATATATATATATATATATATATATATATATATATATATATATATATATATATATATATATATATATATATATATATATATATATATATATATATATATATATATATATATATATATATATATATATATATATATATATATTATATATATATATATATATATATATATATATATATATATATATATATATATATATATATATATATATATATATATATATATATATATATATATATATATATATAATATATATATATATATATATATATATATATATATATTTATATATATATATATATATATATATATATATATATAATATATATATATATATATATATATATATATATATATATATATATATATTATATATATATATAAATATATATATATATATATATATATATAGTATATATATATATATATATATATATATATATATATATATATATATATATATATATATATATATATATATATAAATATATACTATATATATATATATATATATATATATATATATATAATATATATATATATATATATATATATATATATTATATATATATATATATATATATATATATATTATATAAATATATATATATATATATATATATATATATATATATATATATATATAATATATATATATATATATATATATATATATATATATATATATATATATATTTATATATTTATTATTTATTTATTTATTTATTTAAATTCATACAACTAAACCATAACTAAAGGCTTTATAGTTGATTTTAAATACAAAAATTAGTACAATTCAATAGGCCAATATTATTAATAAAAAATGAAAAATTTTCCAAACAATATTTGAATATGAAAACGTTAAACACTATTAGAAAGAAATTGTAAAATCTTATTCTTAGTTACATTAAAAGAATCAACTAGATTAATAACTGTAAAAACAGAGTTAAAATCTAAAAAGGCATTGCGAAGTGGCTCAAATTGAAGAAATGACGATCTACAGAAAGTTAAATGAAGAAACTCGTGTCTTCTCAAAGAGCGGCCAGGAACATTAAGATGTATGTTACTTAATAAATATGAAGAGTCAGTAACTCCATACAGCAAACCAAGGATGAGCATTGAATTTAGCATTATTCTCCGGTTAGCGAGAGAATGTAAGTTTATGAGCATGAGCCTAGACTCATATGATGGTAGTCTTAAAGATGAATCCCAATGTAAGTTTCTTAAACAGAAAAGCAAGAACTGTTTTTGAACCGATTCGATTTCTGAAATATGGCAGCGAAAATGTGGACTCCACACCGGCGAAGCGTATTCCAGTAGTGGCCGAACCAATGACGTAAATAAGAGTTTTGTCACATAAGGGTCTTTAAATTCTTTTGCCCAGCGTTTTATAAAACCCAGCATACATGAAGCTCTATTAGAAATACGGCTTATGTGCATGTGAAATCGAAGTTTACGATCCAGAGTTACCCCAAGATCATCAACAGTCTCCAGTGTTTCCAAATTGTAATCACCAATAGCATAGTTAAAAGTAATCAAGCTCGAACGAGTAAATGACATTTGCTTGCATTTGTTTAAATTGAGATTTACGCAATTCACTTTACACCAAGCAACCATAGAATCAAGATCCTCTTGAAGGAGGGTGACAGCAATCTTCATTGTTGAATGATAAAAATAGCTTCACATCATCAGCAAATATCAAAATATCACCATGCTTAATGACTGTTGGTAAGTCATTAATAAAAATTAAAAATAACAGTGGCCCCAAATGGCTACCTTGTGGAACACCGGAAGTGACAGCAAATTTACTCGATGTTATATCATTATATAAGACGCTTTGAAAGCGATTATTAAGATAAGATGATATCCAATTTATTAAGATCTCAGAAAAACCAAATAAGACCAGTTTTAAAATAAGTAACCGATGATTAACAGCATCAAAAGCTTTACTAAGGTCTGTATAAATCGCATCTGTCTGTTTGGAGAATTTGAAACCATTAAAAGTTTTAGATACAAATTCTAACAAATTAGTAGTTGTCGATCTTCCTTTACGAAAACCATGTTGAGCCGGAGATGTTGAGCCGGAGAAATTAATGTATTTACGCTTCTTGATATATGAGCGACAATTATCTTTTCAAATACTTTAGCAAGCGCACTAAGTTTTGCAATACCTCTATAGTTCCTTACGTCAGATCTATTTCCCGACTTATGCAATGGGATAATATATGATGACTTCCAGGCATTAGGGAAATATCCAGTGCGTAGCGAGTGCTCAAATAATAATGATATCGGCTTAACAAGTTCGTCAGCACAAAACTTTAGAATGCATGAAGGAATGCAATCAGGGCCAGGGATATAACACAGCTTAATACCCTTTAAGGCGATAAGTACCGTTTCAACATTAATTGTAGGTAGATTAACAGATCCAGATGGAAAATGATATGGATAACAAGTTGAACTGTATTCGGTAGAAGAATAAGACTGTTTAAAGAAGTCAGCAAACAGGTTACAAATAGTATCAGGATCGCTGGATATATATATATATATATATATATATATATATATATATATATATATATATATATATATATATATATATATATATATATATATATATATATATATATATATATATATATATATATATATATATATATATATATATATATATATATATATATATATATATATATATATATATATATATATATATATATATATATATATATATATATATATATATATATATATATATATATATTTCTTTCCTTCAAAAAAGTCCTTTCCGAACACTTACATACACATACACATATACACACCAACACAGTCACACGCACACACACACTAACACAAACATATACATACACACATACATTTATACGTGCCCACACACAGCCTCATACACGCATGGTTTACGCATACTCATAGAAATGCGATCATCTGTTTATTGTCTATTCTTTTCTCCATTGTTGTTTTTTATTGTAAAGACCTGACAGTAAGAACTACCTACAACAACTACACTCAAGAGGAAATAAAACCAAACACAAAATTCTTCGGCAATTCTTTTCACTTTGTTGCATTAGGTGACCCCTTCAGTCCCATTGGTTTCTCCACCTATTTATGGAATATATCCTCTTGCATTGAAGAAAACTTCACATACTCGTACATGCTATTTCTTTTAAAATTGTTAAAATTCACCTTTTTCTTGTCTTCTTCTTCTTCTTTTCCTTCTTGTTTTTATTCACCAGGTGAACATCCTGCCGCGATGCAACACAATTCGAGCAAAATGAATTCGAGTCTTGGCTTCAATTTTTATTGCAGTCTTTGCAGCATGCTCTTCACATTATTTACCTGTTGGTATTGTTGGCAGCATTTATTAAGCACCGTTGATATAACGTCATCGACAATAAAATCGCCAGCAACATCAACAGAAACATCAGCGGGAGCAACAACAACAACAACAACAACAAGGGCATTTCCAGTTAGGGCAGGCAGGAGAACTCGAACAGTTAGCGCTACGAAATATAAGAATATAAAAGGAACAACAACAGCTACAAGAACACCGTTATCGAAATTAACATCAACCGCCACGACAACAGCATTATATGCTTTGATATCAGTAAAATCACCCTTACCCATCTCCCCATCACCGCAACCATCACTATCAGCACCGTTATCTTCATCATCATCATCATCATCAGTTTTAACCCCTTCACGCGCAACGATACGATCATCAAACAAAGAAATTGCAAGATGAAGAAAAATATGAATGAATGAATAAAGAAATAAAGATATAATGAAGGCTGATGATGAAATCATTGGTGGGGGGACTGATGATGAAAAATTGTTTTTGGGGAAAGTAACGCTTCGGATGGATGATATGAAATATTTATTTATATTCATTTCTTCGTTTAGTGAAATGCAACGTATCGAGGCGGAAGAATACACTAGAGGAACGAAAACAATGTCGGAATGATGTCAGGGTGAGGCGTATAAAAAGAAATGCATATAATTTATCATGAAAAAATAAAATAGTTTAATTGAAGAAAAAATAAATTTAAGAAATTCACAGAAAATGGTATCGTATTTGTAAGATATATATCGTATTAACAGACACACATTACACACACATACACGAAACCATTCGTCAGCAAAAAATTCGAATATTTTTTGAAGAAAACGTTCTTTACACTAGCTTCTATAATTTTACGTTTTTCTCCATTCTCGCTTTTCAATTGATTTGGATTATCAAGATTTCGGTTCTCGTCTCGACTGAAAATCAATTACTTTATTACTGGTTGTTGCCCATGATTGTTGTCCCAACAAAAGAAATTTGTTTTAATTAAAAGTTAATTAAAAGTTATTTTGTTTCGAATTTTTGCTTTAAAATTCGAAGTTCAGAAATTATAAAATGGAAATAAAAACAAATTGAGACTTATTTCAAAATTACGTTTTGTTAAAATTTGCCAATTTCATTCTTCATTTCATTTAAGCTTTTATTTTAATCTCGAAGTTATTTTTTCTATTTAAACATAAAATATTTTCATAACTGAATTTCACTCAGAAATCAAACACGACAAAATAAAAACAAACGTCAAAAAAGAACACAATTATTATTTCTCTTTGTTCTGACCATTCTGTGAAAATGGCTATAAATTTAATTACTCTCCTTGTTTGATCAGCGAGGACATGAAAAGAACACCGAGAGAAAAAAATGTATTCGTAAAATTATTGCACCAAATGTTTTCCTTTATTATCAACAATCTTTACAGATCACACAAGCGGCATCATACACACACACCGGCGTATACGCGTATTCACGCGGAATTTCACCTCATTCGAATATTTCGAACATTTCAAAAATTAATTGCTTGGGAGCAAAATCTGTACGAGTAGAAAAAAAATAATTAATTAAAATCAATCGTGCAATGGATTAATTGAAAAAGTAATAAATCCATTCCATTCTGACAACTTTGTAGAACAACAATTTACGACTATAAACACAAATTCATATAAACTCATACACACACGTTTTTATATATTATTAAATAATTATATAGACATAGTAGCTTTTATTTGATTCTGACTCCTTCATTGTTGTGTCTGATGGATCTTATTATTGTGTATTGTGTGTTTCATTACTGTGTTTAACTCTTTATTGTGTTCGACTCTTTATTTTGTTTGACTCTTTATTATGTTTGATTATGAAGACTAATACGAATATAGTTTGGCCTTCCACGGATAATTACATCTCTGTAGACTTGATACTAAAACCAAGTAAACGAATCTCCTAAGCACAATCGATTCCATGCGATAAAAGAAGGTTGTAGAGTTCGACCATTCTGCATACAAAATACCAATAGAGTCATATCTGAGCTGTGCCAAATATATCATCCATACAAAACAGAAATGGCAAAATCGATAAAGTTGTTGGTTGCTTTAGATAATAATATGAGAATTTTTTAAACTCCTAACAGACTCTCCAGACTGTAATAAATCTGTTACAGAAATACTCCGTAACTGTTCAAAACTCCAGATTTTTACTAATTAGCTTCATCAAGATTAATTAATTAGATCCATTTAATTTCAACTAAGTAATTTAGCATAGTATTTTAACTAAGAAGCGGTCGAATTCAGAATCTCCTTAGGAATAGAGGGAAATACACACACATACGCACACACGCAAAATGGAAGCCATACATGCAAATGCACACACATCGATAAAAATCCCAAACAAAGCGTCTATAATAATAAATCACATCTAATACCAAAGTAATCATGAAAATAAAAATTTACAATTAAATTGAAAAACATGAAGCGTTGGTTCTTACGCCCTGTAAATAAATATATTGTACGAAACAAATAACAGTAGCCACCACAATTTATTCCACTATTTTTTTCATTTTTTGTTATTTTTATTTAACAACAAATAATTTTCTAATCTGAAAACCAGTTAAATATTTAAATATGATGTGAGTAATATTTATGGTATTTAGAGTAAATGATTAGAATTTGTGTTGTAGTAAATTCCAGAAAATATAAAATTAATAAAGAATAAAATAAATTTGTAAATAATAAACCAAATAATTATTAGGAGAAAGGTTAATAAAAATTTAATTAAATGAATTAAATTAAATAAATACCAATATTAAAAATAAAAGAGGTCGTATTTAACAATAAGTAATAGTGTTAATAAATTCATTACTATTTAAGAAAACGCACTTGTATTGAAAATAAAATTGAAAATTCAATTGGAAACAAATTATAAAGAATTTATTTCAATTTTTAAAAAACATATATATATATATATATATATATATATATATATATATATATATATATATATATATATATATATATATATATATATATATATATATATATATATATATATATATATATATATATATATATATATATATATATATATATATATATATATATATATATATATATATATATATATATATATATATATATATATATATATATATATATATATATATATATATATATATATATATATATATATATATATATATATATATATATATATATATATATATATATATATATATATATATATATATATATATATATATATATATATATATATATATATATATATATATATATATATATATATATATATATATATATATATATATATATATATATATATATATATATATATATATATATATATATATATATATATATATATATATATATATATATATATATATATATATATATATATATATATATATATATATATATATATATATATATATATATATATATATATATATATATATATATATATATATATATATATATATATATATATATATATATATATATATATATATATATATATATATATATATATATATATATATATATATATATATATATATATATATATATATATATATATATATATATATATATATATATATATATATATATATATATATATATATATATATATATATATATATATATATATATATATATATATATATATATATATATATATATATATATATATATATATATATATATATATATATATATATATATATATATATATATATATATATATATATATATATATATATATATATATATATATATATATATATATATATATATATATATATATATATATATATATATATATATATATATATATATATATATATATATATATATATATATAATCGAAATTGTAATACATATTAGTTTAGAAGCAACAATTTGCTAAAGATGTGATTAAATAAAATTTATTATTGTTATAGATAATTGTCTTCAAATCTTCATTGAATGAAATTAATTGTAATTAGTGTTTGAAGAGTTGTAAGGAAAAAGAACAAATAACCGTAACAAAATCATTATCACCAACAACAACATGACAATTAGTTAATCACATAAAAAGTGTAGGTTTTCATTGATGATGAAAAGTCGTATTAACCCTTGAACTACCATACCAAATCATTATCATACAACAACAACAACAACAGCAACGAAAGAGAACACACAACTAATTCAAAAAAAAAACACACAAACAAAACACAGGAAACAAACTACAAAATAACAAAAGGAAACAAATTGGCGAGATTAATATAAAAAATGTCACACCACAAAATTAAATGTCATAAAAAATACCGTACAAAATACCATACACAATTATAACAATAACGAAAAAAGCAAAAAAAAAAAACACAAAAAAGCAACAAAAACAGAAACCAAAACAAAAAAACACAAATCCAAAAAACACAAAGAGAAACGAAAAACATTAAAACAAAAGCAAAGAACAGAAACAGAAAACAAAAGCCAACTTTTTCTAAAGTAATTTTTATTGTTTTCACTTTTATGAATAATAAAACATTGTGATTTATTAAAGATTAGTATTAAATCTTCCTATTTTGCTCACTAAAAGATATTAAAAAAACGAATGCAAAGCAGCGAACAATTTTAAAACCCATAAACAAAAATCACAAGCTGAAGAAGCACCAATAATTGTAAATAATTTATTGAAATCCTTAACTCAATAAAGCTTAATTATTACACTAAACATAAGCAGAAGTAATTAGATTACGACTAATTCAATTGACTACTTAATTAATTACTTTTATGTAGAGAATGAAAAAATAATGAAAACTAAGAATTAAAAATTTAATTATTAGTAAATAAGAGCAAAAAAATAATATATATATATATGAAACGCAATACATGAAAATAAATATAAAAAACCGGTTTAGACTGTTCTGGCTTAAGATACGATATGGTAATTATTTAAAAGAATGTTAATGAAGACAGATATTGATAAAAGAGAGTTAAAAGATGTTAATAAAAGAGAATGATTTAGAAGAATTCAATAATAACAACAACAAAAACAAAACTTGTGTTTGTTTGTTTGGTCTCTACACAAAATTGTGAGGCGATAATCAATATAGGAATGGATGAATATAAAGAAAATAGCAAATATATCCGTTTATTTATTTTTGATTCTAAAGTTTCTTAGGGTCGTTTTTTTCTGAAATTCTGAAGGTTTTATTATTTGGAATACTTGCCACAAAAACAGACTCTAAACTCTAAGAATTTCGTGATTCATTAAACGATCATTGACACCGAACGAACCGCTCGAAAAAAAGTTCGTTATAATTCATGGAAATTAATTCGTTGTTTCGGAGATTATTTTTGACTAACGGTTTTTTGAACGAAAATAGGTCAAAAGAGACAAAAAAGGAGAAGGATAGAAGAGAGAAAAAAACACAAAAACCAAGCAGCAAAAAACTAATAAAAACTTACTAATGGTTAAATTAAAATATGTTCTAATTAAAAGAAAGAAGAGACAAATGCTGATTTTTTTCAGACGGTTCTTGTCGGCGATTTCAGTTGAGGGACAGTCACCAGGTAAGGACCATCAGCAGGTTTTTTCACAATCCTAAAAAGGATACAACACACAGCACTTTTAATAGAAAGACAATTTTGGGAAAGGCAGTCGAAGAAGCCATAACTCATTAACCAACCATCTCTGCCCCATTTACGCCTTTGCGTTCGTTGCTTAGAGTCTGAAACTTTACGACCTTAACCGACAACCGGCAGAGAAAGTTTCTTAATGCTAAATCGCAACATGGAAGCGTCTGATTTGGATGAAAATCCAATCAATGCTAATTTTTTATGGCCCAGATATTTTTGATAAAAGATATTCTACAAATTAGTACGATACAACACTTTATGTATATATTAATTAATCATCAATCAATCCCTAATGCGATACGATATGGATCAAGAAGAACAAGAAGAAGATGAAAGCGTAGTAAAAAAAGCTTACGGAAGAAGAGGAAGAACGTACAACCGATGACGAGAAATGAAATTAATGAACTAATTTAAATAAATTCTAACGTTGTAAAATTCGACTAGAGGAAAAATAAACAGAGGAAAGAATAAAATAAAGAAGAAGAGAATTAAGAATCTGAGTTTTTTAATAAATTAGAAATAAAAACAGAACAATACTTAGTCTTAGCCGAATATAAAACTGCGTTCCAGTGATCATTTTTTGACATTTAAAGAAAGAACTTGGAAGTCGAAGGCTGTCGAAAGTATCGAACAAACCAACGAAATTTTAAAACAAACGACTAGATTTTTAGCATTCGTTTTTTTTCGTGAATTAAACGTATTAAGCAACAGTTAACGCAGCAAAAGCACAGAAAGCGCCGTCTCAGCAACAGAAAATGTTGTTTCTGAAGAAGTGTCCTTTTGCGGCCTTAATTTGTTTGGCTTTAGTTCAGTTGGTCACTACGGGTAAGTCAAAGTGACCGAATCTTTCATTCCTCTGCTTTCATACTACCATTTTTATGCACTATTATCTCTATATCGTTTCTCCACCATCACCACTACCAACTACAACAACAACAACAACAACATGTAGACCCGCAACCAAAACGAGTTCTTAAGATCTTACCGATTGGCGAGCAGCAATTCGGCTACCTCCCAGAAGGGCGTGACCAGGAAACATCAGGCGCAACGGCAACGAAACTGAAAAACAGCATTAGCTCAACGTGGCAGACATTATTGAATAGAACTGGTCTTCTGGCGTATCGACTGAAACCGCCTAATCAGCTACCGAATAAATCACCAGTCCCATCGAGTTCAATATCGCAGGGTTACCCTTTGTGTGTGATAAAAACCGGCGCCGGTGAAGGACGCGCTGAGAAGCAAAATCATGACAATGAACGACCAATAGTCAATTGCGTGGTTGTGGCAGCGGTGTCAGGTAAACCAATAGAAGATATTGATTATGGCACAAGCGAACAAGACGTAGATGAGAATGCGGATGAAGATTCACCAAGTACCGATGAGCCTCTACGAACGGAAGAACCGCAAGTAAATGTAGAAGTGTCGTCAGTGGCGTCAGAGGGAGTACAGGAAGAATCGGATGGAACAAACCAAGCGGAAAAGCCTTCATCGGAGGCGGATTCGTCATCATCAGTTCAAAAGAGTGATGGAGAAGAAGAATCAGTGATTTTGGCTCGATTCCCTGCGCCTTACTATCCCCAACCTTATCCTTTGTACGGTTTACGTTCGGGCTATGGCGGTTCTCAATCCTATCCCGATTATCCAAGCTACTCGACTTATTCTGCCTCACCATCTTCATCAACTAAGCGTGATAACGTGCCTTTCTTCGGTTTGGGAAATTCACCACTGCCATTATTTCCTCCATTCAACAATGGTTATTCCTTCCCACCTGCATATCCGATCCCGCCATCGGGTTATCCCGGTGGTTATCCATTATTTAATCCTTATCAGTCTGTTGGTCCCATAGGATTTCCGCCATATTTTGGACCACCACTACCTCCCCCACTACCGCTACAGAATCCACCACCACCAGGCTATCCACTTAACTTGCCATACGCTTCGAAATTCTCGCAATCTTTACTTCTACCGCGCACCATCAGTCCGGCGACAACGGTAGGGGTCAAGGGAGTCTTTAATGGAAGAGTTCATTCCGAGAAGGCGCAAGAAGGAGGCGAGGAGGCATATAGTAATGAACAAACGGAATAATAATAAGTTTCGAAGTAAGAGGACTAAATCATGAAATCATGAAATAATTAATAGGACTAAATCATGAAGCAATCAATGTGAATGATTCTAAAAAAACACACATGGCCATATCATTAAATTTCTAAACAAATTTTAAACAAATTCTCATCCTGTTTTCGTAAAAATAAATATCAAAAATGCTTTAAATATTTGAGGAGAGACAAGGCAAGACAAAATGAATTAATAAATCACTTTTCAGGTTTTTCTTATCACCAGATTTCTCTACGAAACGCGTGCTTATAATTCTTAAGTATAATATTGAAATTATTTATAAAGCGGTCATAAAAACAGCTAAGACCAAACTAAAGATACAAACACATCAGTCGAACCGCCCAAGAAGTATCTTTGAGACGAATCGATAAACGAGAATTATTGGTAGTCACAAGGCGCAAGGAGGTGACGCATAATGGAAAAGGATACTTCCAAACTTAAATGAGTTTCAACGAATTTGCATAAATTTCATTCATTGTCTCCAACATTCTATTGTTCCGTTTGTTTCTTCTCTTCTTCAAATCATTATAAAGGTGTGCGTGTGTGCGTATCAGTGAGTTCATGTCCTTTGTATTGCTTCGGATTTGTAACAATTTCTTGTTCTTTGTGCTTCTTGCTTCTGTTCAGGCTTGTATTGTTGCTTGTTGCTTGCTGTTATTGTTGTTGTTACTGTTGTTGTTGTTATTGTCGTTGTTACTTAACTCATTAGCATAAATTTGCATAAATTGTCACTTGAGCGCACCGAATATTATCCACTTTACACGCAAATACCAATCAAGATTAAGCAACAACAAAAGCAGCAGCAGGACAAGCTAACTGCGCCATGCAACCGCAGCAATATCGTTACGAAACTCGTCGCCAATCATTTGCATAATGGCAATATTTGTCATAAGTAAACAACTACATTAATCGGATTAGGTGGCAACCTCTACACTCAACTCAATACTCATACATATATATATGTACACACACGCACATGCGAGACAATACAAATTGCATAGCATTCGAAGCGTATGCGTCTCGAAGGTGTTGACAATAAATTCAAAATGTTCAGCTTAAATTCGGTTATGCCGGAGCCGGAGGCGTTGAGTAAGGTATATAGTATTGTGGTTGTCGGTTACCACCGGTGTCCATTTACAATAAATTGTTTTAACGATGATGATGATGATGATGGTGCTGATAATGACGATGATTATGGTAATGATGGAAGTGTTGCTGGTGATGATATTGTTGATGACATGAATAAACTATGAATCAAACTTCTAGCCTTTGGCCTGGAGCGTTTGTTGGGTATTGTGCTCGCCCTATAAACCAGTTGTGCTCTAGTTGTTGTTGTACTTCTTGTCTCACTTGTTTTTCTAGTTACTTTTGTTGTTATTGTAATTTTTTTTTATGGAAGCTGTTTTTGTATCTTTTGTGATTGAACAAATGAATTCAACACGTCAAGTGTTACAAGGTCTGAACATCGCATATGAATCTAAATGGTGCGATGTCGAAGAAGAAGAAGAAGTCGAAGAAGAAGAAGAAAAAGCAAATGATGATGAGAAAGGACAACTGCGGAAAAGGCCGCATAACCCAAAAAGACGTTAAGTGAGGAGAAGCTTGCCGGCAGTAAATGAAAAATAATCGTCTTTTATTTCCACAACGTTTTCCATTTTGTCTGCCGTAGATTGAGTCGTCGAAAAAGTCGTGACTTTTGCGTAGATTTTTCGTACAAAAAATTATTACTTGGATTTATTTATTTGTTTAACTGATCTCTAAATTTTTAATTAACAAAAATTGTTAATTAATTTGTTGCTTATCTTTTTCTTTATACAATCAACAACTTTAAGCCTGTTTACTTTTGGTAAGACAGAAAATAAGAAAATGATTTTTTTCACAGAGAGTAATAAAGAGTTAAACTCTCACAACTGATTTAATACACACACACAGAGAGAGAGAGAGGCCGTGATGTAGATGAGGTTTTTTCATGTGTCACACTGTATGCCTACTTCTCTCATTTTTCCCCTTTGATCCCTTTGGATATTTCTCTAGCTCTCTCTTAATTGGATTTTTTAAAAAAAATGCCTTTTAAGGAGAATAATTATTGTTTTTACAACCTGAAGCGATTCAATTTAATTTATTTGAACTCACACCAATCCAAAAGCATTTCATTTACAAACCATGCATATATATACACATCCACAAACACGCTTTCATATACACATTCACGTTGTTAAAGGATTGAGAGGAATTGAGTTTAATTCGTAAAAAGAGTTAAAAAAATATTGATAACTTTTTGTCTTCATTGCGGTGAACACGAAATTCGTTTTGTCTCAATATCAGTATTTCTTTCTCGTTTCACAGAAAGTGGGTGGATGTTGTTTTTGTTTTTGTTTGCATTTATTGTGTTGTTTGTTATTTTAGGAATTTTTCTCGACATTTTTTTCATTAAAATATGGCAAAGACCTAATGAAATTCATTTGAATATATCGTTATCGATCCTTTTGTTCATTATAATAAATTAAATGAAAATTGAATAAATACATTATTCAAACAGCTGTAGGCACAACGAACAATTACACTCACTAATAAAACCATAACCCAGTCGGGAATATTGTTATGGAAAACGTTATGAAACCGTAGAATGATATTTTGAATTTTTAAGATTTTTAAAAAAATGCTGAAAATAATATTAAAGGATAGTGATTATCGACATACAAAGAATTGCTTCAATAAATCAATGTTTTTCTCAATAAAGTTTCTATTTGTTCTTAAATAAAAAGCGATTATAAACATTTTTCATGTAAAATTGATTTTTAAATTGAGTTTTAAGGATTGATTTGCTTTGGATAAATATATGGTAACAGACGCATAACGAGTTATTAAATCTTTTTCCAGTTTGTACTTTTTGTAGGTACGGATTTCAGCATGATTTTCAATTCAGAAAAATTCTCTACCGGGCTAGTTGTTTCTAGTTCGTTTCATTTAATGCTGTCTTTCAATTTTTCAGTTAAATTTAATGCAGAAGAAGAACAAGAAACTGACCATAAAGAACAGAAACATAACGAAAGCCATGGAAGCATGGTCGAACTGATGGAACGAAGTGAGAGAGGGAGGAAATACAGCAATGAGGTATAATTTTAGGAAATTATTATGTTTTGGTAATCTGCTTAATTAAAAAGACATCCTATTAATATAAATTTGTGTCCGGCGAAAAAAAAATTAAAGAGAAAAGAAAGCCTGTCAGCGAGAATAAAGATAAATTGAAATTGAAGGAATAAAAAAATTAAAGAATGAGAGGGGAAGGTGAAGAAGTGGCAAGGAATAAGGGTTGAATTAAACAAATTTTTTTTTCACGGACAGATATATATTCGTATCATTATTGCCGGCCCGTATGTGTCGTAATAAATAAATTAACTTCTTAATTAAAATATTCCTAATAAACAAAACGTATTTTTATATCTATTCATTTTTGATGATATGCGTTTTTCAGAGCGAACGTATATCATTCGTCACTTTTCATTCGCTTCATTTTGTTTATTGTTGCGTGAAATACTATTAATTCCTACCTTAAGGTATTACAAGTAATTTATAGTTTACTTCTTCTTGGGCCTTCCTAGGAATTTTTCCTAGCTTAGAAAAATAAGTTTTTAGTTCGAAAAAAATATCAAAATTAGACGCCAGACTGAATATTAGACGAACTGTTTTTATTTGGTGGATTAATTCATAAAGAACATTCCCTGAATTTTCTATCTTATTTTCAGATAACTAACACAGTCTTAATAATTTTCAGTTCATTTTTTTATGACGTTCGTTTGCATTACGTTGTATTACGTTGCGGTTCGTTGTTTTGTGAAAAACCCTTGACGCTCTTCCATTCAACGCAACGGGACCATGCGTTGTTTTTGCCAAATTGCTTCGGTTAATTACCAAATTGTTGGCGTTGTTTCTAATCGTAATAAAATTTTGTTGCGATGCTTTCTGTTGTGACTCGATATCAGCGTAGGGTGTTTTGATTTTTTGTTATTGCTATCAAGCTGTGCGTTAAATAAGCTTATGCCTTAAGTAAGAGAGCTTTTGTTTGTACACGTTTTTCGCACTAGTGGTAATAATCAATAGCATTCATGTACATTTATCGATCGATGGTTTTTAATGAGCCAAAGAACCGTTTACTTGGAACTGGCCGGGTCAGCAAGAGCGCGACACAATTAAGCATAAGAGTCTGAAATCCAAAGATTATTCGTAGAGATTATCGAATCGTATAGTGATCCCGATTTTATGTAAGCGCAGACGAGCGTTCGAGTATTTAAAAATAATAAAATTTTATGCTTAGACGGCTTTCTTTTACTGTTATTTTTATTATGATTAAGATAAGCACTCCAAGACCTTGAAGTATGTAAAGGTCATGGCTGAATATTAAAGGAATAAAGGATGAAAGCTGGCAGTAAAAATGTTGGTAGGATATAAAATATATTTTCTCTGTTCTCATAAAAATGATCCTTGCAAAGCATTGGCGTCTTCAGTGCTTCCAAATATCAAACTACTTGGAAACAACATCAGCCACAATCAAAAAAAAAGTTCATAATTTCTTTTTTTAGATGTTATTAATTTTGGTGGGCTTATTGCACTCTGAGTATTAGCTATCTGCCCATCAATCATCTTTCTTTCACTAATAATTCCTTGATAAAAGTCATTCAGCATTGCTCCCATTATTGTCAACATTATTATCGTTATTGTCACCGATACTTTCGTTATTATCATTATTAATCTTTTTCTATTTATGTAATACATATTTTACTTTTAATGATTTTCACAAAATTTTCGGCACGAATTTCCTGAAACGGATTTTTCTATTTTGTTCAGACGCCACGGACTTTCCTATTATTTCCGCCGGACCATTTATTTGTCTTTCTTTTAGAATTTCATGTTGTTTTCAGATTTTTCGGATTTGCTTTATTTTTTATAATTATGTTTAGTCTCATTCTTTTCAGGTGTCTGAAAATTAGAGGTTTTTATATTTTTTGTCTTTTATATTTCTTTAAATTCTCGCAACCCACCCCTCTGTAAGGAATTCACTCCTACAACTAATCCTCATATAGGTGTGCAAAAATTGTGAGATACAGACGCAAACTCCATGCCTGCAAAGACTTAAGCGAGCACACACACTCACGTATCTGACTTTTGTACAATCATTACGTTCTCTGCCCCCCGACTCAAAGGCTGTGCGATGAAATCGGATTCAATCATGTGTTTTTGACGACAAAAATGTTCCCTCACCTTCATATATTAAAAAAAAAACGATACAAAAGTTAAAAGGATCATTGTTGGTTTGGTCAGCAGGTCCACTGATCCCTTTTAGTGACCCTCTCAGGAGTGTCACGCATTTAGCGGTTTTTCCCAGTTATATTTCATAAACTTTTGAACGACGCTTGGGATATCTTCAAGAGAAGGAAAATTTGGCAAATTTAGATTTTTGTATAGTGAAAGAATGCATTTAAAAATGATAAAATAGAAAAAATATTTAAACGTTTATTAAATTTTACATATTTTTTATATATCACCCTGTACATACCAAAACCTAGCCGTATCGAACAGTCATCATAAGCTACGACATTATCAGATTAAACGAGAGAGCAAACAACTTTGGTTCCACTGCGTATGAATCAACGAGCTGGTCTGTATTCAATTTGTGTGCGTTCGTGCTATTCGTTCAATACTGACGCTAGCTGACACAAATATCTCACTCTACTCGTCTTGCCAATTGCAAAGAGAGTGCGAGAGGAATGGAGACTGATCGTGTGTATTTGTCACTGCTAATTATAGATTAAACCCAGGTGAGGATTATTCTGCGATTACCGATGATCTGACAAATAAACTCTTGCATTAAACAACTGAAAAGCTTCATAATTATTGTTGTATGCTTATGATAGCAATTTATTGTTTATATTAAATGAACCGAGAGAAAATAATGCGATAATTTTAGAATTGTTTTTGCCGGTATGTTGCAGCGGAGCGTATGATTATTATTAATTGCGACTGTTACGAATTGCTTCACTTTCAAGCCAGCTTCCACTCCGCATTTTCCTCGCGTCTTCTTCGTCTGTTATTTCTTCTTTTTCTTCATCACTTTAATGCATTTACTAACAACTGGTTGTGACTAAATCATTACGTTATAATGATAATGATGTTGATGAGAGTACATTTGTTCAAACATCCACAAAAGCAACAGCAATAACAACGACAACAACACCAACAGCAACACCAACACCAACACCAACAGCATCAGCATCAACAACAGTAACACAACTCTAGCTAATAACTCACCCAACCATTCTTTCGGTTGGAAAAAACAAACAAACTGCAAAAAATAAACAAACGAACAGAGTAAACAAACCAACGAATGAAAGAATAAACAATCCAGCGAGCAACCAGCAATGAGTGTGTCTGACACGGAAGCACGATTAATGCCTGTCCGGCATTTTAAATCACGTTCAGGTTATTAACGCTAAACGGCAAAGGCGAAAGAACGATGGCTGGCTGATACGGCCAGAATGGACCACATGAACCGATTGGACCAAATAGATGGCGCCATCAGCGACATACTCGATGAGTATTTCGATTGAATGAGCAAAAGCTACTTACGGTTAGCTTTCGATGGCATCGATCGACGGTTTTGTGATATTGGTGATGATGATTGGTGATGATGGCGTTACCTCTCCCCTCGTTGTAGTCGCTACCAGTCCAGATGCCATGAAGCGAAAGAAAACATAATATAACAAAAATAACAACGGCAACAATTAAAATATTGCCAACAATTAAAATATTGCCAACAATTCCGGAATTTACAGACGAGAAAAAACAATAAAATATTATAAAAAACTAAAGCTTTAATTTAAAGAAGTGTTAATGGCATCCAAAAGCAATCGACAGTGATAAATGAGCTGAAAATAGTCATTATTAAGACAAAAGTAAACATACAAAACAAGCAGATGCTCAGCAGTTACAACTGAGCTCAATCACACTGAAAGAAAATTGCTGGTTTTTCATTTTAAAAGAAATAATTCAAATTAGTTTAGTTTTGAACGTTTAGTGAAACGTCTAAACGTATTTGAATTATTTCTTTTAAACGTTCCTTTTATACGTTTAGTGAAAACATAGGATATTATTTGAATTGTCATTAATTTTTTGACTCTGTAATTCTGCCTTTAGTCTTATTCCAAAGGTAGCCGAATTTAAACGTTATTCATGAACGGTGCGCGATATGTCATGCATGAATCGTTCACACTTCCTGCAACAAATCTTCGTTTCTATTTTCTCGATCGAGTACCCGATATTTGTACCCAAGTGCTCGTTAAGGGAATATCTGTGTGGGCACGTTTACGAATGCGTGTGATTGTTGGTTTGTTTGAGCTTGAGTTAAATATTATTTACTTTTTGTGAGGCTGAGTCTGAGCAGCGAAGTAAACAAGAGTTGTCATTACAAAAGATATTAGGAAAACGAGAAAAAGATTTAAGTTATAACACACTCACACACATGCATTTTTGATGCGATCATTAAAAGACAACAAATAATAAAAACAAAATGTTAAAGTAAAAACTACGCTAAAAGAAGCAAAAACGTGAGTAATCCTGTTATGCCTCAACATTGACCTCGACCAATTTCACGGTCAATTATAATCTAAAATTTGTTTGTCGAAAATGATGGTAATTTCGAAAAAATATGGTAATTGACGAAATTTCGAAATTTTCCAAATTTCTGCTTCTGTTTTTATTTCGCTGAAATTTAGAAAATATTACAATCGTTATAAATGAAGTGAAACGAATTCACTATACGAAATTATTATTCATTATAAACGAAGTAAATAGAGAAGAAGAAGAGGAAGATTGATAAATGATAATGATAATTATTTGATTATTTTAAAAAGTATGTTGATTAATTTCGCTAAATTAAAATAAATTAAAAATACTTAAACATTCTGGACAAAACCTACCTAAATTATTAAATAGAATAGCAAAAAATTTTAAATGAATTTATCAAATGAAACAGGATTTAATTAGACAACAACAAATAAATATTGATATAAATCAAAATCATAGACAATATTTTCAAAAAATATATTCATTTCATCATTTTCTTAACATCGAGCATCTTTATCTTCATAATCGTCATTTTTGTGAATTTATAAGTCCACCATTTTTGATTTGGTTCTCTTGAAATCGAATACATAATTATGCTAATTAATTAGGTGATTACTATTCACATAATTTCAACCTAAACCTAAAGAACTGTTAGACTCAAACGCTTTAGGATGATAGACTGGCAGACCTTACAGTGAATAATTCCGTGCTAATTCTATGATTTAGAAGATATGGGTCATCATGTAGAAGAACCATGAGGTCAGAGCATTCCACAAGATATCTAACAAACTTTTTATTTAAATGGTTATTATCTTCATTAATTCTTCATTAATTAATATTCTTCATTAATTATTCATCCATATTTTTTACTGTTCTTTAAATCCCGTCATATACGTTCTTTTTTTTCGTTGTTTCTTGTTTGCTTCTTCTCACGTTCTTATTCCTTTTTTTCATTTTCTGTTTCTTTTTCTCGTTGGGCATTAACCTTTTTATAAATTTTTCTCAACTAATCTTTTATGTAAATTCTGTTACGAGAAGACTTCAACGTTAAAATTCTACCTCGACTAAAAAAATTATAATTAAAATGAACACATGCGAATATATTTGTATGTAAAAGAATTTATTAATAAATATAATTTTTTGTTTAATTTCGGTGCCGTTTGACACAATTTCGGTTTAAAAAACAAGAACAAAAGTAAAGTCTTTATTTTCAGCCTGGGTGAAGTTTATGTTCCTTAAGCTCGCGTCAGACTATGTGGCATAGTATAATTGTTTAGTATGATATAGTATATTAGCTGTCCAGACGCGCGCAAACTTCGACCGATTACTATCATACACCGCGTGAGCTTGGCAGTAAATCATAGCTTGTCATAGCATTTATTATTTCTAATAACTTTTTAGAAAGGGGAGGCAAAGAAGGTTATAATGAAACAGATTGAATAAAATGACTACATAAAAAACCTAGAAAAAGGCGTAGAAGAAAGAGTAAGATCTTTCTTAAAGAAGAGACAGATCTTCAGCACATCTTATGACTTTATCTTATTTTTACCGTTTAACATCAATTAGCGGCTTCTTTGAATATCAACGATTTTTTCACTTCCTTTTCACATTCTACTAAAAACACCAATTCACCTTTTCTATTATATTTGCCATTACATAACAAATCCTAATACCCCAAACAACAACAACAACAGAAGCAACAGATGAAGAATTAACAACAACGCCAGCAACAGCGATATCACCTGCCATCTCGATTACCTAGCAACCATTTTTACCGGAGATTATTGCTATCTTTGTAATTGAGGAATGATTTTTATTACCAATCCTCCCCAGCATTTTATCAATCAAATTATCTTTTACCGCCATACGTGTATAATTGGAATTATCTTAAAGAAACACTAATAAAAAATTGAAAAATGCTTTTAAGAAAATGTTCTAAAAGAAAGCAATTACGTAAAAAGATATTTTATTTTTAAATCGAATTATGTATAAAACAAAATATATATTCATTTAACATATATTTATATGAAATTTTTTACAGACAATTGTCTCATAATCAAAAGTTTTGGAAGAAATATGGAAAGAAGCGTTTGTCAATTGCTTTCATGTCACGACTTATTATCTAGAAGCGCATATCGCGTATTGCGCTATCTGTAATAAACGAAATTAAGAGGATCAAAATGATTAGACTTTCAGGAGGGGCTTAACAAATTTGTCGTTATTGTTTTTGTGTGTGTGCGTGTTTTTTGGACGAAAAGTCGACTCCGTTGAATTTAGTTAATAATGTTTATTCATCATCTCAAATAGCTGTGGCTGACGGCTATTCGTTCAACTAATGGATTGCCAATCGTTAGCCGTCACTATTATTGAAACATCAACCGCAATGGCAACAAATAAAAAAACAAAAATTATAATAACAACACTAAAATAACACTAACAACTCAATTTTACTATTCCAGATACATTCAGCAAATTAGAAGTCCGAACGAACTAATCCCCGTGGCTTTATTTTTCATCTCATCTGTATATCCATTCATCTAAATTCATCTACATCCGTTTGGCCCTCCAACCATCTAGCCATCTCAATTTGTTTATTTGTTTATTTATTCAGTACTCTCGTTACTGTGTAAATAAATTCTGTATATTAACGTGTTGTACACACTCACTCACTCGCTGCTTCCCTCATTCATAACACGTTTCAAATCGACGTACCCCATTAGGAAAATATATCGTGCATGATTGATTGGAAAACGCTTACTGTCATTTGGACGGGCTATATTCTAAGGTTATAAAATGACCTTTGATGTTAGTTCTCGCCTCTTTTGGATATAATCTATGACAATTAGTTTATAATATATTATGTTTAGAACGTCAGGAATCATTTCCGGCTTTAAGTTAATAAGGTTCGAAGATTGAGCAGGTAAATGAGGACAAAATATGAGGGTCATATCGTATTCGTCTTTTCTTAAAAATGCCGAGAAGTGTTCTCCGAGAGAGCGTGGAGTTTTTTCCTACTGGATCAATAACTACTTCCATATTTGCCAACATATGAGGAGTAATTTGTTCTGTCCCTTTTCATCTTAACCGGCAATGTTTATATAAACTTAAATCAAAAATATCTCAATTTCTAGCCTTTCAAATTTCACATTTTTGCTTTTTTCATAAAAAGGTAAAATCTCTCTATGGTCTTTTGTATGCATGTTTCGGGATTTTCATTTCAACGTAGGTTGGGATATTAAAAGATTAAGTTTTAATAAATTAATTCTTATAAATAAAAAGTAGATTGAAAAAGTGAAAGGAAAAATAAATATTAACTGTGCTGAAATACTAAAAGTATTTAATAAAAGCAAAAAAATTTTCTTGTTGGGCAACACCCCCGTCGTTCTTATTCCAACGTATCGCACTTAATCCATTTCATTGACAGCAAATAACTTTCAGTGGAGTTCACAGAGAGCTTAGGTTTAATAATATTCTCGTTTATGCCTTTGTGTCCTTGCTGCCGTTGGGGTTGTTGTTGGCTCTAGTCGTAGTTGTGTCTGAGCTTGTATTAGATTTGATTATTTATTTTTGTTATCATCGCCCTATTGTTGTTGTTATAGTTGCTATTTCTTAATCACTCCCGATGATGGACGCAGCAATGAATTTCTCCTTCGCGAAGAGGAAAACTTGTTGAGGTAAACCGGTTTTTTCTTTGAATGAGTAAAAGTTTAATTTTTGTTAGTTTGTTTTTCACTACAATTTCGTAGATTAAAATTACTGTTTACATTTATTTTACGAAGACATTTTAGATATCTAGAATACATATTTTTATATAATATTATTTGTTTATAATTTTCTTTTTCATTTTCCTTTTCATTTTGATTATTTTTTGTCTTTATATTTAATTATTTCATTATTATTTCGTAATTTTAATCAATTGTCTTTTATTCCATTATTATTAAATAATTTAAATCATTCAAACAGAAAACGGTTAAAGTAGATGATGATATAACTTAATCCCAGCAGCTATTTCGCAAAACCCACAATTCATTGAAATTAGTAAGAGACAATAAAAGCCTTCTCTCACACTCGTTATTCTTTCGTATTACAAATCAATTAATAATAATTAAAAAAAACTTTTTCTTAAAAAATTAAACCAGCTCAAAAAAAAAATAAAAGAGAAAGGAGAAGATGAAAGAGAAAAGTTTGTGCTTTACTTTGAAACATAACTTTTCGCCGGAAGATACACGAATTAAAATAGCAAAGACAATAACAACAACAACAACAACCATACCGCGTATAAGGCCGAAAACAATAAGAACCACAACAACAATTGTAAGGAGAGCTAGAATTATTTGAAGGATCGCTGATTGTTCTTAAAAGTCGTTAAGTAGCGGCATCGACGGGCATGTGTTCCATGTGTGCGACGCCTCTGTATGTGCGTGCATGAGCGAGCGTATACGTGTGTACGTGTGAGTGTCTGTAAAGTGTATGCGCGCTTGTGTATGAATTTCTCCTTAAGTTGTTTGTATGGTCACGAATGGTTTGCAAACATCGGAAGTGAAGTGTATTGAAAAAGCTTTGCGCAAACAGCCGGATGTTTTCATTTTTTAGTTTTGATATTTTTTTGTTCGCGATTTTGCATTTGAGCCTGATTTTTCGTTTTCTTCCATTGAGAGAAATAAAAAGAAGTAAAATAAAGTAGAGAAAATAAAAAGTAAAATATAATTTTATTGTTTTCTTCTGAAGAAGAATTCTCTTAAAGTGTTCTTAAAAAATTTCCTTTGTTTTATTCATCTAATTTATTTGTTAGTTCTTTCTCTTGTTTTGATTTTTTCCTCTTTTTCTATTAATATAGTCATTCCTTTTGGTACAGCTTTTCTTTTGGTTTCCTAATTTGTTGTTCTTCTTTTCTATTGTTTCAAATTATAAAAACTAAATAAATTTCGATTGAACCGAAGAATGTCGTACAATTCTTGTGTCCTGTTCTTGATTTCCTTATATTCTCTTCTAATTGTTCGGTCATTATACTTCTATCTGTATTTCCTTGCTTTTTCCTTTGTTTCTCTTCTTTTGAAACGGGCGGGAAGAAATCGTGTTCAAATCGTTTTTTTTAAAGTACTCTCTTAGATACAAAGAGCTATCGATTTGTTGCTGCTTTTATCGAAATAATCGAATTAATTGGTTTTGCATCTCATTATCGTTAACTGAAAAACCTAAAGTTCAGACAAATACAGATTAGGTTGGAATCTTTTATTTAACTTTTCCTTGATCAACTAAAATTGTTCAATTCTTGTACTCATTGGCAGCAGTCTCTTTACAGAGGTCCAACCTATATAAAAACATATAATTTTTATTGGGTAAGGAGAATACAGGACCTTGTCCCAATTAGGGCTCAACCGAAAACTCACCACTTTCCATTTAAGAAACGGACAAATGACAATTCCGACGATACTTAGAAAAGCCATATACGCTGGTATCGTTAAGAAATACAAGATATCACGAGCCGAATCGTTCTTTATCGTCCGTAATCGACCCAAATTGATAATCGTCAAGAAGAATCAAAAAAGTAATACGATTGTATATGATAAAAGAGCAATTGCAAGAGAGAGAGAGCAATATAAAGTGGAAATTATTGTTACCGCTTTTTTACAGCATCCAACCTCAATCTCGTAAGAGAAAAATATACCGCTTAAGTAGCTCCCAACCAGGCCGATAAATATGCAAATACCAAAAGCTCTATGAGCAGGTTTAAAGATTTTTATAATATTGTCCTTGGTTCGCGCAAATATGAAGATACCGATACTTGTTGCGATCTAGGGGAAAGGAAAGAAGAAAGCTAAGAAAGATCTGAAAAAGTTATCGCATTAATTAATGCTTAATTAATCTAATAATTGCCTGAATCACGACACCAACGAAAACCATATAACCTAAAACCATATGTGCCGCGCTATTCATATGAATTGGCGACGGTATATCCATATGAGCGATTTCTGGATCACTCTGTCCTGTATCTTTATATTTAGCAATGAACCGGAAAAAGCCAGACCTGTGTTTGTTCGCATAAACTGCCACCCCGTAACCGGCAATCAAAATAAGCGTTCCAATAATTTGCAACGTCAGGTGGATATACTTGATGTGACGTGTCGGCTGATCATTGAATAGACGATAGACAATCATACCGAGACCTATTGTAATAATACCGGCCAGCATTAGTGGACCATGAAGACTAGTTTTCGATTTGCCCAAACTGGTAATCTCATCCTCCAGAAACATATGCATCGAGAAAAGTGCCGAGGAGGAGCATCCGTAAATAAAAACTGTAGCAAAAATTGCTACGGATTTTATAAGTCCTTCCATTATGGCGATTTTATTAAGTTGACAAGCATACAAAAATACACGTATCGATAGGATGCGATTAAGTAAACTCACAAAAGAAAAAAGTGAAGTGTCAAATGTGAATTCTAGACGAATCGGGACTAAAATTGTGATTGATTTAAAAAAAAATAATAAATTCAAAATACGACAATAAAAAAACAAGTAGGAAAATATTTTGTGATAATTTAAAAATCTTTTTTATTTTTATTTATTTAATATATTATTAAATAAATAAATAAATATATTTTGCTTAAATGTTGCATTACTTATTCTTACAGACGTTTTTCATTCTCTTTCTAGAACTTTTTAAAAATTATCTCACACTCTTTAATTTCTCTTAAATTAGAGAAATCATTAATTTGAAAATAATACTCTTTTGAAATTTTTTGATTACGGTTAAGCCATTTTAGATTAAACGTTTTGTTAAAAAACACTTTTTCTCAAAACATTGAGAAAAACTAAATTCTTTTAATTCCTAGAAGAATCTTCCAAAAACAAAAGCGAAAATAACATTTTGTTATTTATTAAAAACCAGCTTTTTCAATCTAACTTGTTAGAAATTTAATTATTTTCTTCGCATGCGCCATGACTAACTATAAATTAGCTTCAGGGTAGCGACATTTTGCATTCAAAAATATTTTAGATTGATTTGTTTTTGTTTTTGATTTCTGAAAAAATTCGATTTAATTAAATAATCAAGCGAGAAATCGTTAGGCAGACGATAAAAAGGACGAGATGTATGAAATTCGCTCATATTCAGTTTGCGCACAATTCCAAGGAAGCATTAGTAATTAATTATGAAACGATTATAAAAATATATGCGGTCACAATGGGTCAAATATGAGATTATGATGAGCGCCTCTAACGAGAGCAAGAGATTCTATGGGCGTTGGCGTATATTTTATATGGGAACAAAATAACCTGTTTGAAGAAAATATAGATTATAAATTAGCATAGACTTATGAGAAATGTGACCGGATTTTTTGAGCCTGATTGAAGAATTAAGTGATAAAGATTATAATTAAACATTTTTGTAAATATAAGATCATGCTCACTCCTGTGAAAGAGATGGATGTTTGATGAGAGATTAAAATGGATTAATATGCGATATAGTGATCAAATTGATGCCTCAAGTCTATATATTTTAGACTGAAGTCGTTTGTCATTGTTTTCAATATTTTCCACGCGAATACAAGCGGCCATGGGTTAGTGTTTATATTAGGGTTTACACTTTTAATCAAAGTAAAATATCCACAAAAAATCATCTTTTTGCATCTAAATTTTTTAATGAAACGATTAAATTTTATATGATTGGTGGCTTCTGAAAGGCTAGCGATTCAAAGAAAGTCAAATAAACATTACTTTGCGCAAAGACGTTTCGTACAAATAATTTTAATATCTTATTCGTTTCCGTTTCATCTTCGCAAATATATTGCCAAGAACTAAATTGTATTTTATTTAATCCAGTCATTGAATATTCCGATGTTTACTTTCGATTAAGCATCAATAATTTTTTCGAATTAATAACTTAAAACAAAAAAGAGATGCCCTATTTCTTGCCATAATTTATTAATTCAAAATAAAGAACATTATTTACCATTCCTGATAGGCCAATCAAGAATCTGGATAAGCGGAGAATGAAACCGAAAACATATAAAAAGTCTTTGGGTAAGCTTCAAAGACTCAGTCAACTCGTTGAAAGTCGTTACAGTGTGTCTCCGCAAAGTTTCCGCGTCTACAAAAAATTTAACATTTTTAATAATTTCTGAAATTTAGAAGCTCGTTTTTGTGAAAGAATGTTTTACATAAATTTAATTATTCTATTAATTACAATAATATCGTCACTATCACGCTCACATCCAGTCGTTGATCTGCCGAGAAAAAATGATGAAATGGAAATGGAACCGCGCCATTTTTTTCGGCCCGGGCTATTCGGCTTATCGAAGAACTCGTCATTTTTTACACTTGGTTTGGATTTATCGAAAATACCCCATAGATTTGCAAGCACTACCAGGCGCCCATATCTAACGCATAAGAAGCCGCATATTCATAACCCATATTATCCAAATCGGTGGCCATCACCCTATCCACAACACCTTTCACCACAATTTCCAAATTATTACCCCCTATATCTCTTGCCGAACTATCAAGCACATTATCCACCACATTATCCTTCATATAGTGCACCACATAAACCACCACGTTACCCACCACATTATTCTCCATATTACCCACTACATTATCCACCACATTATCCGCCACATTATCCACCACAACATCCACCTCAATATAACCCAGGCTTCTTATCGAAATATCCACCAAACTTTCTGCCACTTCATCCACTATCCAAACCGCCAACATGGGTTCCAAGACCAATATTTTCACCAACACCACCAATATTACAACCATCTCCACCAACAAAAACGCCATCAACACCCCAACCACCATCAACAACAAAGTTAACACCACCATGGTCATCATCAACACCATTGAGTCAAAGACCAAAACCTACACCACCGTTAAGGCCAATATCAGTTATAACACCAATATCAATTCAGAATACAACTATAAAAACAACAATGGCAACAACAAAGATGACAACAACAACTGATTCAACAGCCACACCCGTGCCAACATCACCTTCAAGCCAAAGGCCTAGACCTGACCCATCGCTTAGGCCAACAACAATAATACCTGTATTACCAATAGAAGAGGGAATAATAGAAACAACAATTGTAGAAACATCGACGGTAACAGCTTCACCACCGACCGATACAACAACTCAACCACCGTCATCACCGTCATCCTCAAGCCAGAGGCCAAGACCCACGCCGTCATTTAGGCCAACAACTATAGCACCAACAGCATCAACGCAGGAGGGAACAACACAAGCAACAAAGACAACAACTACGACAATAACAACATTATCGCCAACAGACGCAACAAATCCGGCATCACCATCATTATCGCCGTCAAGCCTGAAGCCAAAGCCCATGCCGTCATTCTGGCCAACAGCAACAATTCCGACAGCCTCAACGGAGGATGGAATGACGGAAACAACAACAGATACAACGACGACAATAGAAACATCATCACCAACAGGTACAACAACTCAACCACCGCCATCATCGTCATCGTCAAGTCAAAGGCCAAGACCCACGTCGTCGTCCAGGCCAACAACAATAGCACCAACAGCATCAACCGAGGAAGGAACAACAGAAACAACATCGACAACAACTACGACAATAATAACATTATCGCCAACAGACACAACAACTCAACCACCATCATCATCGTCGTCGTCAAGTCCGAGGCCAAGTCCAATGCCGTCATTCAGGCCAACAGCAACATTTCCAACAGTATCAGCGGAGGATGGAATGACAGAAACAACAGCAGCAACAACGACGATAATAGCAACATCATCACAAACAGATACAACAACTCAACCGCCATCATTATCATCATCGTCAAGCCAAAGGCCAAGGCCCATGCCGTCATTCAGGCCAATAGCAACAACTCCAACAGTATCAACGGAGGATGAAATGACGGAAACAACAATAGCAACAACAGTAGGAACAACAGATACAACAACTCAACCGCCGTCATCATCATCATCGTCAAGCCAAAGGCCAAGACCCACGCCGTCATTCAGGCCAACAACAGCGATTCCAATAGTATCAGTGGGGGATGGAATGACGGAAACAACAATAGCAACAACGACGACAATAGAAACATCATCAACAACAGATACAACCACTCAACCGCCGTCATCATCATCATCGTCAAGCCAAAGGCCAAGACCCACGCCGTCATTCAGGCCTACAACAGCGATTCCAACAGTATCAGCGGAGGATGGAATGACGGAAACAACAAGAGCAACAACGACGACAACAGAAACATCATCACCAACAGATACAACAACTCAACCGCCGTCATCATCATCATCATCAACCCAAAGGCCAAGACCGACGCCGTCATTCAGGCCAACCACAGCGATTCCAACAGTATCAGCGGAGGATAGAATGACGGAAACAACAATAGCAACAACGGCGACAATAGAAACATCATCACCAACAGATACAACAACTCAACCGCCGTCATCATCATCATCGTCAAGCCAAAGGCCAAGACCCACGCCGTCATTCAGGCCAACAACAGCGATTCCAACAGTATCAGTGGAGGATGGAATGACGGAAACAACAATAGCAACAACGACGACAATAGAAACATCATCACCAACAGACACAATAACTCAACCGCCGTCATCATCATCATCATCAAGCCAAAGGCCAAGACCCACGCCGTCATTCAAGCCAACAACAGCGATTCCAACAGTATCAGTGGAGGATGGAATGACGGAAACAACAATAGCAACAACGACGACAATAGAAACATCATCACCAACAGGTACAACAACTCAATCGCCGTCATCATCATCATCGTCAAGCCAAAGGCCAAGACCCACGCCGTCGTTCAGGCCAACAACAGCGATTCCAACATTATCAGTGGATGATGGAGTGACGGAAACAACAATAGCTACAACGACGACAATAGAAACATCATCACCAACATATACAACAACTCAACCGCTGTCATCATCATCATCGTCAAGCCAAAGGCCAAGACCCACGCCGTCATTCAGGCCAACAACAGCGATTCCAACAGTATCAGTGGAGGACGGAATGACGGAAACAACAATAGCAACAACGACAACAATAGAAACATCATCACCAATAGATACAACAACTCAACCGCCGTCATCATCGTCGTCGTCGAGTCAAAGGCCAAGACCCACGCCGTCATTCAGGCCTACAACAGCGATTCCAACAGTATCAGCGGAGGATGGAATGACGGAAACAACAATAGCAACAACGACGACAACAGAAACATCATCACCAACAGATACAACAACTCAACCGCCGTCATCATCATCATCATCAACCCAACGGCCAAGACCGACGCCGTCATTCAGGCCAACAACAGCGATTCCAACAGTATCAGCGGAGGATAGAATGACGGAAACAACAATAGCAACAACGACAACAATAGAAACATCATCACCAACAGATACAACAACTCAACCGCCGTCATCATCATCATCGTCAAGCCAAAGGCCAAGACCCACGCCGTCATTCAGGCCAACAACATCGATTTCAACAGTATCAGTGGAGTATGGAATGACGGAAACAACAATAGCAACAACGACGACAATAGAAACATCATCACCAACAGATACAACAACTCAACCGCCGTCATCATCATCATCGTCAAGCCAAAGACCAAGACCCACGCCGTCATTCAGGCCAACAACAGCGATTCCAACAGCATCAGCGGAGGATGGAATGACGGAAACAACAATAGCAACAACGACGACAATAGAAACATCATCACCAACAGACACAATAACTCAACCGCCGTCATCATCATCATCATCAAGCCAAAGGCCAAGACCCACGCCGTCATTCAGGCCAACAACAGCGATTCCAACAGTATCAGTGGAGGATGGAATGACGGAAACAACAATAGCAACAACGACGACAATAGAAACATCATCACCAACAGGTACAACAACTCAACCGCCGTCATCACCATCATCGTCAAGCCAAAGGCCAAGACACACGCCGTCGTTCAGGCCAACAACAGCGATTCCAACATTATCAGTGGATGATGGAATGACGGAAACAACAATAGCTACAACGACGACA
The DNA here is from genome assembly GCA_963966595.1 of Physocephala rufipes. Lineage (NCBI taxonomy): Eukaryota > Metazoa > Arthropoda > Insecta > Diptera > Conopidae > Physocephala > Physocephala rufipes. The sequence continues at coordinate 3,118,233 of OZ016505.1, forward strand.
ATAGAAACATCATCACCAACATATACAACAACTCAACCGCCGTCATCATCATCATCGTCAAGCCAAAGGCCAAGACCCACGCCGTCATTCAGGCCAACAACAGCGATTCCAACAGTATCAGTGGAGGACGGAATGACGGAAACAACAATAGCAACAACGACAACAATAGAAACATCATCACCAACAGATACAACAACTCAACCGCCGTCATCATCGTCGTCGTCGAGTCAAAGGCCAAGACCCACGCCGTCATTTAGGCCAACAACAACAATTCCAATAGTATCAGTGGGGGATGGAATGACGGAAACAACAATAGCAACAACGACGACAATAGAAACATCATCAACAACAGATACAACCACTCAACCGCCGTCATCATCATCATCGTCAAGCCAAAGGCCAAGACCCACGCCGTCATTCAGGCCTACAACAGCGATTCCAACAGTATCAGCGGAGGATGGAATGACGGAAACAACAATAGCAACAACGACGACAACAGAAACATCATCACCAACAGATACAACAACTCAACCGCCGTCATCATCATCATCATCAACCCAACGTCCAAGACCGACGCCGTCATTCAGGCCAACAACAGCGATTCCAACAGTATCAGCGGAGGATAGAATGACGGAAACAACAATAGCAACAACGACGACAATAGAAACATCATCACCAACAGATACAACAACTCAACCGCCGTCATCATCATCATCGTCAAGCCAAAGGCCAAGACCCACGCCGTCATTCAGGCCAACAACATCGATTCCAACAGTATCAGTGGAGGATGGAATGACGGAAACAACAATAGCAACAACGACGACAATAGAAACATCATCACCAACAGATACAACAACTCAACCGCCGTCATCATCATCATCGTCAAGCCAAAGACCAAGACCCACGCCGTCATTCAGGCCAACAACAGCGATTCCAACAGCATCAGCGGAGGATGGAATGACGGAAACAACAATAGCAACAACGACGACAATAGAAACATCATCACCAACAGACACAATAACTCAACCGCCGTCATCATCATCATCGTCAAGCCAAAAGCCAAGACCCACGCCGGCATTCAGGCCAACAACAGCGATTCCAACAGTATCAGCGGAGGATGGAATGACGGAAACAACAATAGCAACAACGACGACAATAGAAACATCATCACCAACAAGTACAACAACTCAACCGCCGTCATCATCATCATCGTCAAGCCAAAGGCCAAGACCCACGCCGTCGTTCAGGCCAACAACAGCGATTCCAACATTATCAGTGGATGATGGAATGACGGAAACAACAATACCTACAACGACGACAATAGAAACATCATCACCAACATATACAACAACTCAACCGCCGTCATCATCATCATCGTCAAGCCAAAGGCCAAGACCCACGCCATCATTCAGGCCAACAACAGCGATTCCAACAGTATCAGTGGAGGACGGAATGACGGAAACAACAATAGCAACAACGACAACAATAGAAACATCATCACCAACAAATACAACAACTCAACCGCCGTCATCACCATCATCTTCAAGCCAACGGCCAAGACCCACGCCGTCATTCAGGCCAACAACAGCGATTCCAACAGTATCAGTGGAGGACGGAATGACGGAAACAAAAATAGCAACAACGACGACAATAGAAACATCATCACCAACAGATACAACAACTCAACCGCCGTCATCATCATCATCCTCAAGCCAAAGGCCAAGACCCACGCCGTCATTCAGGCCAACAACATCGATTACAACAGTACCAGTGGAGGATGGAATGACGGAAACAATAATAGCAACAATGACGACAACAGAAACATCATCACCAACAGATACAACAACCCAACCGCCGTCATCACCATCATCGTCAAGCCAAAGGCCAAGACCCACGCCGTCATTCAGGCCTACAGCAGCGATTCCAACAGTATCAGCGGAGGATGGAATGACGGAAACAACAATAGCAACAACGACGACAATAGAAACATCATCACCAACAGATACAACAACTCAACCGCCGTCATCATCATCATCGTCAAGCCAAAGACCAAGACCCACGCCGTCATTCAGGCCAACAACAGCGATTCCAACAGCATCAGCGGAGGATGGAATGACGGAAACAACAATAGCAACAACGACGACAATAGAAACATCATCACCAACAGACACAATAACTCAACCGCCGTCATCATCATCATCGTCAAGCCAAAAGCCAAGACCCACGCCGGCATTCAGGCCAACAACAGCGATTCCAACAGTATCAGCGGAGGATGGAATGACGGAAACAACAATAGCAACAACGACGACAATAGAAACATCATCACCAACAAGTACAACAACTCAACCGCCGTCATCATCATCATCGTCAAGCCAAAGGCCAAGACCCACGCCGTCGTTCAGGCCAACAACAGCGATTCCAACATTATCAGTGGATGATGGAATGACGGAAACAACAATACCTACAACGACGACAATAGAAACATCATCACCAACATATACAACAACTCAACCGCCGTCATCATCATCATCGTCAAGCCAAAGGCCAAGACCCACGCCATCATTCAGGCCAACAACAGCGATTCCAACAGTATCAGTGGAGGACGGAATGACGGAAACAACAATAGCAACAACGACAACAATAGAAACATCATCACCAACAAATACAACAACTCAACCGCCGTCATCACCATCATCTTCAAGCCAACGGCCAAGACCCACGCCGTCATTCAGGCCAACAACAGCGATTCCAACAGTATCAGTGGAGGACGGAATGACGGAAACAAAAATAGCAACAACGACGACAATAGAAACATCATCACCAACAGATACAACAACTCAACCGCCGTCATCATCATCATCCTCAAGCCAAAGGCCAAGACCCACGCCGTCATTCAGGCCAACAACATCGATTACAACAGTACCAGTGGAGGATGGAATGACGGAAACAATAATAGCAACAATGACGACAACAGAAACATCATCACCAACAGATACAACAACCCAACCGCCGTCATCACCATCATCGTCAAGCCAAAGGCCAAGACCCACGCCGTCATTCAGGCCTACAGCAGCGATTCCAATAGTATCAGTGGAGGATGGAATGACGGAAACAACAATAGCAACAACGACGACAATAGAAACATCATCATCAACAGATACAATAACTCAACCGCCGTCATCATCATCATCGTCAAGCCAAAGACCAAGACCCACGCCGTCATCATCATCATGGTCAAGCCAAAGGCCAAGACCCACGCCGTCATTCAGGCCAACAACAACAATTCCAACTGTATCAGCGGAGGATGGAATGACGGAAACAACAACAGCAACAACGACGACAATGGAAACATCATCACCAACAGATACAACAACTCAACCGCTGTCATCATCGTCGTCGTCAAGTCAAAAGCCAAGACCCACGCCGTCATTCAGGCCAACAACAACAATTCCAACAGTATCAGCGGAGGATGGAATGACAGAAACAACAACAGCAACAACGACGATAATAGCAACATCGTCACAAACAGATACAACAACTCAACCGCTGTCATCATCATCATCCTCAAGCCAAAGGCCAAGACCCACGCCGTCATTCAGGCCAACAACATCGATTCCAACAGTATCAGTGGAGGATGGAATGACGGAAACAACAATAGCAACAACAACGACAATGGAAATAGCATCACCAACAGATACAACTCAACCGCCGTCATCACCATCATCGTCCAGTCAAAGGCCAAGACCCACGCCGTCATTCAGGCCTACAACAGCGATTCCAACAGTATCAGCGGAGGATGGAATGACGGAAACAACAATAGCAACAACGACGACAACAGAAACATCATCACCAACAGACACAGCAACTCAACCGCCGTCATCATCATCATCGTCAACCCAAAGGCCAAGACCCACGCCGTCATTCAGGCCTACAACAGCGATTCCAACAGTATCAGCGGAGGATGGAATGACGGAAACAACAATAACAACAATGGCGACAAGAGAAACATCATCACCAACAGGTACAACAACTCAACCGCCGTCATCATCATCATCGTCAAGCCAAAGGCCAAGACCCACGCCGTCATTCAGGCCTACAACAGCGATTCCAACAGTATCAGCGGAGGATGGAATGACGGAAACAACAATAACAACAATGGCGACAACAGAAACATCATCACCAACAGATACAACAACTCAACCGCCGTCATCATCATCATCGTCAAGCCAAAGGCCAAGACCCACGCCGTCATTCAGGCCAACAACAACAATTCCAGCAGTATCAGCGGAGGATGGAATGACGGAAACAACAATAGCAACAACGACAACAATAACAATATCATCACCAACAGATACAACAACTCAACCGCCGTCATCACCGTCGTCGTCAAGTCAAAGGCCAAGACCCACGCCGTCATTCAGGCCTACAACAGCGATTCCAACAGTATCAGCGGAGGATGGAATGACGGAAACAACAATAACAACAATGGCGACAACAGAAACATCATCACCAACAGATACAACAACTCAACCGCCGTCATCATCATCATCGTCAAGCCAAAGGCCAAGACCCACGCCGTCATTCAGGCCAACAACAGCGATTCCAACAGTATCAGTGGAGGACGGAATGACGGAAACAACAATAGCAACAACGACAACAATAGAAACATCATCACCAACAGATACAACAACTCAACCGCCGTCATCATCGTCGTCGTCGAGTCAAAGGCCAAGACCCACGCCGTCATTTAGGCCAACAACAACAATTCCAATAGTATCAGTGGGGGATGGAATGACGGAAACAACAATAGCAACAACGACGACAATAGAAACATCATCAACAACAGATACAACCACTCAACCGCCGTCATCATCATCATCGTCAAGCCAAAGGCCAAGACCCACGCCGTCATTCAGGCCTACAACAGCGATTCCAACAGTATCAGCGGAGGATGGAATGACGGAAACAACAATAGCAACAACGACGACAACAGAAACATCATCACCAACAGATACAACAACTCAACCGCCGTCATCATCATCATCATCAACCCAACGTCCAAGACCGACGCCGTCATTCAGGCCAACAACAGCGATTCCAACAGTATCAGCGGAGGATAGAATGACGGAAACAACAATAGCAACAACGACGACAATAGAAACATCATCACCAACAGATACAACAACTCAACCGCCGTCATCATCATCATCGTCAAGCCAAAGGCCAAGACCCACGCCGTCATTCAGGCCAACAACATCGATTCCAACAGTATCAGTGGAGGATGGAATGACGGAAACAACAATAGCAACAACGACGACAATAGAAACATCATCACCAACAGATACAACAACTCAACCGCCGTCATCATCATCATCGTCAAGCCAAAGACCAAGACCCACGCCGTCATTCAGGCCAACAACAGCGATTCCAACAGCATCAGCGGAGGATGGAATGACGGAAACAACAATAGCAACAACGACGACAATAGAAACATCATCACCAACAGACACAATAACTCAACCGCCGTCATCATCATCATCGTCAAGCCAAAAGCCAAGACCCACGCCGGCATTCAGGCCAACAACAGCGATTCCAACAGTATCAGCGGAGGATGGAATGACGGAAACAACAATAGCAACAACGACGACAATAGAAACATCATCACCAACAAGTACAACAACTCAACCGCCGTCATCATCATCATCGTCAAGCCAAAGGCCAAGACCCACGCCGTCGTTCAGGCCAACAACAGCGATTCCAACATTATCAGTGGATGATGGAATGACGGAAACAACAATACCTACAACGACGACAATAGAAACATCATCACCAACATATACAACAACTCAACCGCCGTCATCATCATCATCGTCAAGCCAAAGGCCAAGACCCACGCCATCATTCAGGCCAACAACAGCGATTCCAACAGTATCAGTGGAGGACGGAATGACGGAAACAACAATAGCAACAACGACAACAATAGAAACATCATCACCAACAAATACAACAACTCAACCGCCGTCATCACCATCATCTTCAAGCCAACGGCCAAGACCCACGCCGTCATTCAGGCCAACAACAGCGATTCCAACAGTATCAGTGGAGGACGGAATGACGGAAACAAAAATAGCAACAACGACGACAATAGAAACATCATCACCAACAGATACAACAACTCAACCGCCGTCATCATCATCATCCTCAAGCCAAAGGCCAAGACCCACGCCGTCATTCAGGCCAACAACATCGATTACAACAGTACCAGTGGAGGATGGAATGACGGAAACAATAATAGCAACAATGACGACAACAGAAACATCATCACCAACAGATACAACAACCCAACCGCCGTCATCACCATCATCGTCAAGCCAAAGGCCAAGACCCACGCCGTCATTCAGGCCTACAGCAGCGATTCCAACAGTATCAGCGGAGGATGGAATGACGGAAACAACAATAGCAACAACGACGACAATAGAAACATCATCACCAACAGATACAACAACTCAACCGCCGTCATCATCATCATCGTCAAGCCAAAGACCAAGACCCACGCCGTCATTCAGGCCAACAACAGCGATTCCAACAGCATCAGCGGAGGATGGAATGACGGAAACAACAATAGCAACAACGACGACAATAGAAACATCATCACCAACAGACACAATAACTCAACCGCCGTCATCATCATCATCGTCAAGCCAAAAGCCAAGACCCACGCCGGCATTCAGGCCAACAACAGCGATTCCAACAGTATCAGCGGAGGATGGAATGACGGAAACAACAATAGCAACAACGACGACAATAGAAACATCATCACCAACAAGTACAACAACTCAACCGCCGTCATCATCATCATCGTCAAGCCAAAGGCCAAGACCCACGCCGTCGTTCAGGCCAACAACAGCGATTCCAACATTATCAGTGGATGATGGAATGACGGAAACAACAATACCTACAACGACGACAATAGAAACATCATCACCAACATATACAACAACTCAACCGCCGTCATCATCATCATCGTCAAGCCAAAGGCCAAGACCCACGCCATCATTCAGGCCAACAACAGCGATTCCAACAGTATCAGTGGAGGACGGAATGACGGAAACAACAATAGCAACAACGACAACAATAGAAACATCATCACCAACAAATACAACAACTCAACCGCCGTCATCACCATCATCTTCAAGCCAACGGCCAAGACCCACGCCGTCATTCAGGCCAACAACAGCGATTCCAACAGTATCAGTGGAGGACGGAATGACGGAAACAAAAATAGCAACAACGACGACAATAGAAACATCATCACCAACAGATACAACAACTCAACCGCCGTCATCATCATCATCCTCAAGCCAAAGGCCAAGACCCACGCCGTCATTCAGGCCAACAACATCGATTACAACAGTACCAGTGGAGGATGGAATGACGGAAACAATAATAGCAACAATGACGACAACAGAAACATCATCACCAACAGATACAACAACCCAACCGCCGTCATCACCATCATCGTCAAGCCAAAGGCCAAGACCCACGCCGTCATTCAGGCCTACAGCAGCGATTCCAATAGTATCAGTGGAGGATGGAATGACGGAAACAACAATAGCAACAACGACGACAATAGAAACATCATCATCAACAGATACAATAACTCAACCGCCGTCATCATCATCATCGTCAAGCCAAAGACCAAGACCCACGCCGTCATCATCATCATGGTCAAGCCAAAGGCCAAGACCCACGCCGTCATTCAGGCCAACAACAACAATTCCAACTGTATCAGCGGAGGATGGAATGACGGAAACAACAACAGCAACAACGACGACAATGGAAACATCATCACCAACAGATACAACAACTCAACCGCTGTCATCATCGTCGTCGTCAAGTCAAAAGCCAAGACCCACGCCGTCATTCAGGCCAACAACAACAATTCCAACAGTATCAGCGGAGGATGGAATGACAGAAACAACAACAGCAACAACGACGATAATAGCAACATCGTCACAAACAGATACAACAACTCAACCGCTGTCATCATCATCATCCTCAAGCCAAAGGCCAAGACCCACGCCGTCATTCAGGCCAACAACATCGATTCCAACAGTATCAGTGGAGGATGGAATGACGGAAACAACAATAGCAACAACAACGACAATGGAAATAGCATCACCAACAGATACAACTCAACCGCCGTCATCACCATCATCGTCCAGTCAAAGGCCAAGACCCACGCCGTCATTCAGGCCTACAACAGCGATTCCAACAGTATCAGCGGAGGATGGAATGACGGAAACAACAATAGCAACAACGACGACAACAGAAACATCATCACCAACAGACACAGCAACTCAACCGCCGTCATCATCATCATCGTCAACCCAAAGGCCAAGACCCACGCCGTCATTCAGGCCTACAACAGCGATTCCAACAGTATCAGCGGAGGATGGAATGACGGAAACAACAATAACAACAATGGCGACAAGAGAAACATCATCACCAACAGGTACAACAACTCAACCGCCGTCATCATCATCATCGTCAAGCCAAAGGCCAAGACCCACGCCGTCATTCAGGCCTACAACAGCGATTCCAACAGTATCAGCGGAGGATGGAATGACGGAAACAACAATAACAACAATGGCGACAACAGAAACATCATCACCAACAGATACAACAACTCAACCGCCGTCATCATCATCATCGTCAAGCCAAAGGCCAAGACCCACGCCGTCATTCAGGCCAACAACAACAATTCCAGCAGTATCAGCGGAGGATGGAATGACGGAAACAACAATAGCAACAACGACAACAATAACAATATCATCACCAACAGATACAACAACTCAACCGCCGTCATCACCGTCGTCGTCAAGTCAAAGACCAAGACCCACGCCGTCATTCAGGCCTACAACAGCGATTCCAACAGTATCAGCGGAGGATGGAATGACGGAAACAACAATAGCAACAACGACGACAACAGAAACATCATCACCAACAGATACAACAACTCAACCGCCGTCATCATCATCATCGTCAACCCAAAGGCCAAGATCGACGCCGTCATTCAGGCCAACAACAGCGATTCCAACTGTATCAGCGGAGGATAGAATGACGGAAACAACAATAGCAACAACGACAACAATAGAAACATCATCACCAACAGATACAACAACTCAACCGCCGTCATCATCGTCGTCGTCAAGTCAAAGGCCAAGACCCACGCCGTCATTTAGGCCAACAACAACAATTCCAATAGTATCAGTGGGGGATGGAATGACGGAAACAACAATAGCAACAACGACGACAATAGAAACATCATCAACAACAGATACAACCACTCAACCGCCGTCATCACCATCACCGTCAAGCCAAAGGCGAAGACCCACGCCGTCATTCAGGCCTACAGCAGCGATTCCAACAGCATCAGCGGAGGATGGAATGACGGAAACAACAATAGCAACAACGACGACAATAGAAACATCATCACCAACAGACACAATAACTCAACCGCCGTCATCATCATCATCGGCAAGCCAAAGGCCAAGACCCACGCCGTCAATTAGGCCAACAACAGCGATTCCAACAGTATCAGCGGAGGATGGAATGACGGAAACAACAATAGCAACAACGACGACAATAGAAACATCATCACCAACAGGTACAACAACTCAACCGCCGTCATCATCATCATCGTCAAGCCAAAGGCCAAGACCCACACCGTCGTTCAGGCCAACAACAGCGATTCCAACATTATCAGTGGATGATGGAATGACGGAAACAACAATAGCTACAACGACGACAATAGAAACATCATCACCAACATATACAACAACTCAACCGCCGTCATCATCATCATCGTCAAGCCAAAGGCCAAGACCCACGCCATCATTCAGGCCAACAACAGCGATTCCAACAGTATCAGTGGAGGACGGAATGACGGAAACAACAATAGCAACAACGACAACAATAGAAACATCATCACCAACAAATACAACAACTCAACCGCCGTCATCATCATCATCATCAAGCCAAAGGCCAAGACCCACGCCGTCATTCAGGCCAACAACATCGATTACAACAGTATCAGTGGAGGATGGAATGACGGAAACAACAATAGCAACAATGACGACAACAGAAACATCATCACCAACAGATACAACAACCCAACCGCCGTCATCACCATCATCGTCAAGCCAAAGGCCAAGACCCACGCAGTCATTCAGGCCTACAGCAGCGATTCCAACAGTATCAGTGGAGGATGGAATGACGGAAACAACAATAGCAACAACGACGACAATAGAAACATCATCATCAACAGATACAATAACTCAACCGCCGTCATCATCATCATCGTCAAGCCAAAGACCAAGACCCACGCCGTCATCATCATCATGGTCAAGCCAAAGGCCAAGACCCACGCCGTCATTCAGGCCAACAACAACAATTCCAACTGTATCAGCGGAGGATGGAATGACGGAAACAACAATAGCAACAACGACGACAATAGAAACATCATCACCAACAGATACAACAACTCAAGCGCTGTCATCATCGTCGTCGTCAAGTCAAAAGCCAAGACCCACGCCGTCATTCAGGCCAACAACAACAATTCCAACAGTATCAGCGGAGGATGGAATGACAGAAACAACAACAGCAACAACGACGATAATCGCAACATCATCACAAACAGATACAACAACTCAACCGCCGTCATTATCATCATCCTCAAGCCAAAGGCCAAGACCCACGCCGTCATTCAGGCCAACAACATCGATTACAACAGTATCAGTGGATGATGGAATGACGGAAACAACAATAGCAACAACGACGACAATGGAAATAGCATCACCAACAGATACAACTCAACCGCCGTCATCACCATCATCGTCCAGTCAAAGGCCAAGACCCACGCCGTCATTCAGGCCTACAACAGCGATTCCAACAGTATCAGCGGAGGATGGAATGACGGAAACAACAATAGCAACAACGACGACAACAGAAACATCATCACCAACAGACACAACAACTCAACCGCCGTCATCATCATCATCGTCAACCCAAAGGCCAAGACCCACGCCGTCATTCAGGCCTACAACAGCGATTCCAACAGTATCAGCGGAGGATGGAATGACGGAAACAACAATAACAACAATGGCGACAAGAGAAACATCATCACCAACAGGTACAACAACTCAACCGCCGTCATCATCATCATCGTCAAGCCAAAGGCCAAGACCCACGCCGTCATTCAGGCCTACAACAGCGATTCCAACAGTATCAGCGGAGGATGGAATGACGGAAACAACAATAACAACAATGGCGACAACAGAAACATCATTACCAACAGATACAACAACTCAACCGCCGTCATCATCATCATCGTCAACCCAAAGGCCAAGACCGACGCCGTCATTCAGGCCAACAACAACAATTCCAACTGTATCAGCGGAGGATGGAATGACGGAAACAACAATAGCAACAACGACGACAATAGAAACATCATCACCAACAGATACAACAACTCAAGCGCTGTCATCATCGTCGTCGTCAAGTCAAAAGCCAAGACCCACGCCGTCATTCAGGCCAACAACAACAATTCCAACAGTATCAGCGGAGGATGGAATGACAGAAACAACAACAGCAACAACGACGATAATAGCAACATCATCACAAACAGATACAACAACTCAACCACCGTCATTATCATCATCCTCAAGCCAAAGGCCAAGACCCACGCCGTCATTCAGGCCAACAACATCGATTACAACAGTATCAGTGGATGATGGAATGACGGAAACAACAATAGCAACAACGACGACAATGGAAATAGCATCACCAACAGATACAACTCAACCGCCGTCATCACCATCATCGTCCAGTCAAAGGCCAAGACCCACGCCGTCATTCAGGCCTACAACAGCGATTCCAACAGTATCAGCGGAGGATGGAATGACGGAAACAATAATAGCAACAACGACGACAACAGAAACATCATCACCAACAGACACAACAACTCAACCGCCGTCATCATCATCATCGTCAACCCAAAGGCCAAGACCGACGCCGTCATTCAGGCCAACAACAGCGATTCCAACAGTATCAGCGGAGGATAGAATGACGGAAACAACAATAGCAACAACGACGACAATAGAAACATCATCACCAACAGATACAACAACTCAACCGCCGTCATCACTATCGTCGCCAAGCCGAAGGTCAAGGCCCAGGCCATCATACAGACCAACAACAAAAATACCAATACCATCAATGGAGGATAGAACAACGGAAACAGCAATGGCAACAACCTCGACAATAACAACATTAGCACCAACAAACTCAGCAACTCAACCACCATCACCATCATCGTTGTCAATCCGAAGGCCAAGGCCCACGCCGTCATTCAGGCCAACGACAACAATGCTGACAGTACCGAAGGGTGATGGAACAACAGAAACAAGAATAGCATCAATGACGACAATGTCATTATAAACACCAGCAGATTTTAGTTAAAGGATCGCTGCATATTCTTAAGTCTTTAAGTAGTGGCATCAACGGGCGCGTGTTCCATGTGTGCGGCGCCTCTGTGTGCATGCATGCGCATGTGTCTGTAAAGTGTATGAATATATGTATACACACTTGTGCACGTATTTGTCAAATTATAAAAATTAAACAAATTTCGATTGAACCGAAGAATGTCGTACAATTCTTGTGTCCTGATCTTGATTTCCTTATATTCTCTTCTAATTGTTCGGTCCTTATACTTCTGTCTGTATTTCTTTGCTTTTTCCTTTGTTTTTCTTCTTTTGAAACGGGCGGGAAGAAATCGTGTTCAAATCGTTTTTTTAAAGTACTCTCTTAGATACAAAGAGCTATCGATTTGTTGCTGCTTTTATCGAAATAATCGAATTAATTGGTTTTGCATCTCATTATCGTTTAACTGAAAAACCTAAAGTTCAGACAAATACTGATTAGGTTGGAATCTTTTATTTAACTTTTCCTTGATCAACTAAAATTGTTCAATTCTTGTACTCATTGGCAGCAGTCTCTTTACAGAGGTCCAACCTATATAAAAACATATAATTTTTATTGGGTAAGGAGAATACAGGACCTTGTTCCAATCAGGGCTCAACCGAAAACTCACCACTTTCCATTTAAGAAACGGACAAACGACAATTCCGACGATACTTAGAAAAGCCATATACGCTGGTATCGTTAAGAAATACAAGATATCACGAGCCGAATCGTTCTTTATCGTCCGCAATCGACCCAAATTGATAATCGTCAAGAAGAATCAAAAAAGTAATGCGATTGTATATGATAAAAGAGCAATTGCAAGAGAGAGAGAGAGAGAGAGCAATATAAAGTGGAAATTATTGTTACCGCTTTTTTACAGCATCCAACCTCAATCTCGTAAGAGAAAAATATACCGCTTAAGTAGCTCCCAACCAGGCCGATAAATATGCAAATACCAAAAGCTCTATGAGCAGGTTTAAAGATTTTTATAATATTGCCCTTGGTTCGCGCAAATATGAAAATACCGATACTTGTTGCGATCTAGGGGAAAGGAAAGAAGAAAGATCTGAAAAAGTTATCGCATTAATTAATGCTTAATTAATCTAATAATTGCCTGAATCACGACACCAACGAAAACCATATAACCTAAAACCATATGTGCCGCGCTATTCATATGAATTGGCGACGGTATATCCATATGAGCGATTTCTGGATCACTCTGTCCTGTATCTTTATATTTAGCAATGAACCGGAAAAAGCCAGACCTGTGTTTGTTCGCATAAACTGCCACCCCGTAACCGGCAATCAAAATAAGCGTTCCAATAATTTGCAACGTCAGGTGGATATACTTGATGTGACGTGTCGGCTGATCATTGAATAGACGATAGACAATCATGCCGAGACCTATTGTAATAATACCGGCCAGCATTAGTGGACCATGAAGACTAGTTTTCGATTTGCCCAAACTGGTAATCTCATCCTCCAGAAACATATGCATCGAGAAAAGTGCCGAGGAGGAGCATCCGTAAATAAAAACTGTAGCATAAATTGCTACGGATTTTATAAGTCCTTCCATTATCGCGATTTTATTAAATTGAGAAGGATACAAAAATACACGTACCGATAGGATGCGAATGAGTAAACTCACAAGAGAAAAAAAACGTGAAGTGTCAAATCTGAATTCTAGACAAATCAGAACTAAAATTGTGATTGATTTCAAAAAAAATTATAAATTCAAAATATGACTATAAGAAAACAAGTAGGAAAATATTTTATGATAATTTAAAAATATTTTTCTTCATAGAAATATATTTTGCTTAAATGTTGCTTATTCTAATAGACATATTCTGATATATTCAGACATATTCTCCTTTCTATCCTCGTAGATCTTTTTAAAATTTATCTCACAGTTTTTTATTTCTCCTCGATTAGAAAAACCATTATTTTGAAATTTTTTGATAACGATTATGCCATTTCAGATTAAACGTTTTCTTAAAGAACACTTTTCCTCAAAACATTGAGAAAAACCTAATTCTTGAAATTCCTAGAAAAATCTTCCAAGAACAAGAATGAAAAGAACATTTTGTGACTTTTTCAAAACTAGTTTTTTCCTCGAATTTTTAGAAATTTATTTATTTTCTTCGTATACGTCATGATTAACTATGAATTAATTTCATATTAGCGACTTTTTGTATTCAAAATCTTATTAGAATAATTTGCTTTTGTTTTCGATGGAGATATTGTTGGAGTGGAGATATTGTTAGGCAAACAATAATAAAACGGGACGTATGTGATTCGCTTGCATTCACTTTATGTGAATTGTGAAACGATTTTTAAAACATATGGGGTCACAATGGGTCAAATATAAAATTACGATGGGAGCCTCCGATGAGAGCGAGAGATCCTACGAGCGTTATCGTTTATTTTCTATGAGAACAAATTAACACGTTTGGATGAAATGTAGATTATAAATGAGCATAGACTTATGAGAAATGTAACCGATTACAAGAATCTGATTGAACGTTTATGTGATTAAAAATGTTTGTAAATATAAGATCACGCTCATTCCTATGAGAGAGATGGATGTTTGAGAGGTGGATTAAAATGGATTAATTCGCGATATGGTGATCAAATTAATGCCTAAAGTCTATATATTTTAGATTGAAATCGTATATCCTTATTCTTAATATTTTCCATGCTAATACAGGTTGATACGGATAAATCAAACGTCGGATCGGATAAGAGTTCACAATTTTAATCCAAGTAAAATATCCGAAAAAAATTATTTCGCATCTCATTTATTTTTAATGAAACGATAAAATTTTACATGATTGCAGACTTCTGAGAGGCTGGCAGTTCAAAAACAAAAAGACTAATATACGTTACTTTGCGCAATGACATTTTCTGCAAGCAGGTTTAAATATCTAATAAAAAACCGTTTGCAAATATATTGCCAAGAAATAAATCCGATTTTATCTAATCTAATCACTGAATGTTCCGATTTTTACTTTCGAGTGAATATCAATAATTTATTTGAAATTAATAAATTAAAGCAAAAATGATCATCTACTTTTGAAAAGCTTTTTAATTAGCGTTTCTTTTAGCAAAATTAAGAATCATGATAAGCGGCGAAGAAAGTCTGGCGTGGAATTAAAGAAACCGAAAATATATAAAATGTCTTTGCATATGCTTTAAAGATTCAGTCAACTCGTTGAAAGTCGTTACAGTGCGTCACCGTAAAGTTTCCGCGTCGATAGAAATCGCATTCATTTTTAAAAAGTTATGGAATTTGGAAATTAGTTTTTGTGAAGGAATGTTTTACATAAATTTAACTATTCTAGTAATTACAATAATTTCGTCATTATCACGCGGTTATCTCGTCAGCGATCTGCAAAAGAAGAACGATGAAGTAGAAATCGAATCACGCCGTTTCTTTCGACCAGGAATTTTCGGTTTGTCGAAGAACTCATCAATTTTTACACTCGGCTGGGATTTATCGAGGCTACCCCATAGATTTGTAAGCACTACCAAACGCCCACATCCACCGCACAGGAAGCCACAAATTTATAGCCCACATTATCCAACTCACTGGCCATCACCTTATCCACAATACTTTTCACCACAATTTCCACATTATTTCCCCCTTTACCTCCCGCCAAATTTTGAGATATATTACCCACCGCATTACCCTCCATATTATCCACCACAAAAACCACCACATTATCCCCCACATTATCCACCACTTAATCCACCATCTTATCCACCATATTATCCACCATACTATCCACCAGGCTTTCCACCGAAATATCCCCCAAACTTCCCATCGACTCATCCACCTCCAAGACCACCAACATGGGTTCCATATCCAACACTGTCACCAACACCGCCAATGTTACAACCATCTCCACTACCAACAACACCATCAATACCCCAACCACCATCAACAACAGAGTCAACGCCATCATGGTCATCATCAACATCATCGAGTCCAAGACCAAGACCTACGCCATCGTTAAGGCCAACGACAATAATACCAACAACATCGACGCAGGATACAACAACAGAAACAACAATGGCAACAACAATGATGACAACAACAACAGATTCAACAACCCTACCAACGCCATCTTCATCTTCAAGCCATAGACCTAGACCTACACCATCATTTAGGCCAACAACAACACCAACGGACGATGGGCCAATAGAAACAACAATGGCAACAACAACGATTACAACAACAGCACCACCAACAGATCCAACAACTCAACCATCGTCATCATCGACTACAACAACACCAACAGAACCAACGGAGGGTGGAACAACAGAAACAACAATGACAACAACAATCACTGTAACAACACCATTACCAACAGATCCAACAACTCCATCACCGTCACCATCATCGTCGTCAAGCCAAAGGCCGAGGCCTACGCCGTCATTCAAGCCAACAACAATAATAACTACAGCACCAACGGATGACGGAACCACGGAAACAACAATGGCAACAACAACAACAATAGCAACAGCACCACCAACAGATCCAACAATCCAACCATCGTCATCATCGACGACAACAATACCAACAGAATCAACGGAGGATGGAACAACGGAAACAACAATGGCAACAACAATGACAATAACAACACCATTTCCAACAGATCCAACAACTCTACCAACAACTGTCACACCGACAATAACAATACCAACAGCATCAACCGATGATACTACAATAGAAACAGAAACAACAACAACTGTTACAACAATAGCACCAACAACCACATCAGTAGCAACGACAACAGCAACAGAAGCCACCACAGAAACATCACCAGCCACTACAACTGACCCGACTTCACTGTCGACAATGGAGGATACAACCGAATCAACAACACTACCCTCAACGCAAACGTTGCCAACAACAATGACAACAACAACAATGGCTGATGAAGAAGTACCAACGCCTACATCATCAACATCCGGAACATCAACAGAAGCCACTTCCGCTCCGACAACTGAATCAGAGTTGCCACCCTGGTGTGAAATCAATCCAACACTTCCTGATTGCCCGAATAGTCCAATAAAATAATCTACAAAACTGACTGAATTGTGGAATTTCTACCACATTATGGTTGAACTCAGCTGAAAAATTAAATTAAAATGGATGAAAAACTACTTAAATATATGAGAGTTGTTTTATTTATAATAAATCTTTATGAGTATTCAATTTAATCACAGATTATGACGAAAGACTTTCGAAAACTTTCTTATTATGAAATGACGAATGAGTCGTTGAGTCGATTCTGATCTTGATTAATGATCATAAATAAAACATGTTAATTTATTCAATAGAAAATGTTGTTGCAAACGATGTCTCGATTTAGGTCAGAATTAAAGAGATCTGAACTCATGCATTTCATCTTGAAATATACACTGAAAGAATCTTAATGCCTTTATATTGCTTTTGATCAACCATGTGACAATTTTTGGTAAAACAATCTTTAATTTCGGCTTAGGCACTTTACCCATTCGTTCATTCAAATTTTTAGAGTTAACAATTTTTGACATAAAGACCTCCTTTAATATGACCTGTCACGTAAAATCAATAAAAGTAGAGCTTATTTGCCAAATAATCGTCTGAAATAGGAAACATAGTTTTGGCAGGGGAGATAATATCAATAAAATGTTTCCTAAGTTTGTCTTAAAAATCACTGAAATTCTGTTGTCGAGTCGAGTGTTGTTGATGAGTGAGTGCTCCCAACTTTTTTAAAACCTTTTTAATAGAACACTTCTTAAAGAGATTAAGTCTGATCTGATTCCGTCTGTCAAGTTTCTTCCTTTTTTAAATCTCTTCAGAAAATTTAATAACGCAGTTTTGTAATGAAAGAAAGAGAAATCATATAAATATTGTTGCCAACATTCAACAAAGTTCATATCATTATCATGCGAGTATTTAAATAGTCATCTATTTTTAGAAAAATTTTCTCGGTGTATCGAGTAAAATTAGGCTAATTTTTTGAGTGCCGAGAAATGGTTAGGGAATCCCAAATCTTCTGACGATCTTCCTAACCTCGTTGCGGACGAACAGTTTTTTGAGAGTATAAAATAATTACATTGAAGATTTTTGGCTCCACGCCCATCAATGAAATCCAAAAACAAAATTCTGCGTCGAAATTAGTAATAATTTTTTTTTTTACTTCGAGAAGCAAATCATTTATTAGAAGCATTTAAAGATTTTCGTTTCATCTAATAAATGTGTTAAATAAACCGTTACAGAAGAAACTGCTATACGATCGAAATTAATATTCATCAGAAGAAAAAGAAGAAGAATAGAAGGAAAAGGTAATTAAGAATATGGTAAGACAATTTACTGACACAAAAGTTCGAAACTATTCGATCTGATTGAGTTCACGATCATAAATTAGAAATTCATGGAATTTTGAATTTTGAACAACTAATAGAATTTGCAAATGAATTTGAGATATATTTACGATATCGTAGAAATAGAAACTCGGATAGAGAAATGGCAAAAAAGAAAAATTATGTCGAAACAAAAAATAAACCCAAGCCAGCATAAGCATATAAAAACCTTTCGATCTAACAAACCACCCGTTAGTTTTCCGAAAGCGTTTGAAGGAATAGTAGGCTTGACCGTCGCGATAGCCATCCGTGAAGTAGAAACACCGAAAAAGAAGAAGAAGAGTGAAGATCTGAAGAGGAAATCAATTTTAATGATCACTTCTTCAAAATGTTGATGAAGCGAAATGACGTTGCAACATTCTTGATAGCGATTACAGTAACGATTGCAGCAGCTGAAGCTGCTGAAGCTTCAACAACATCAACAACAGTTGCAACAATTGCAACAGCAACTGCATCATCCAGGAATGAATTTCGAAGAGCGCTAAACGACGGAAGTAACTCACGCACTTTTGTATTGACGCCCATCGATTCATCGAACAAAAATGTTTACTCAGTAGGATGGGATTTCTTCCCGTTCTTCAAATTTGGCAAGAAAAAGCCATCACTAAATCCTCCATCCAATTCCGATGATAAAGAAGATTACGACCATCATCATCACCACTATCAGAAACCATATGAACCGCTGCCTTATGTACCACCAGGAGGGTTCTACGCTTTCTATCCTTTTTATCCGAAACCATATTGGCCTCCATACTGGCCACCACTAGCGTATACCGATCCTTGGCCACCAGTACAGGAGTTACCACCAATACCAAACCTGCCTACGGAAGAGCCGCCAACACGGCCACCAACATGGCCACCAACACGGCCACCAACATGGCCACCAACACGGCCACCAACATGGCCACCAACATGGCGACCAACGCGACCACCAACACATCCACCAACACATCCACCAACACATCCACCAACGCGACCACCAACACGGCCACCAACGCGACCACCAACACGGCCACCAACACGACCGACTCCCTCCTTTAGGCCAACAATCGCTCCACCACCCGAAGATAATGCCGACGATATACCTGCTTGGTGTGAAATTAATCCTACCCTTCCTGGATGTCCAGGCTTCTCGAATGATCCCGCAATGGTTTACTTTTAAGAAGAAAGTGATGGTGCTGTTGATTGTATCTATAAATACTGTACAATTATTTGGATTTTAATTTGAATTTTATCAATAAAGCGAATTTTATCTTTTCATAGGAAAAGATGAAAACTTTTCATAATTCTTTTTTGTGCTTCTTTCATCAATTCCTTTGAGAAACTACAGTGTCTTTCAATGGGAAGTGTTGTTTTGAATCAACCACAAATTATCTTCACTTTATTTTTCACCGTTTCATTTATTGATTGTTTTATTGTTTTCTAATTTTTAACGATAAAGAATTTATTATCGCTGCCTTTCAGTACCGGCAAATTTAACCTTGACCAATAGAAATTCGTGATAGGATCGATTACAATCACCGTTTTTTAATGATTATTAATAAATGGATTATAATTATCTTTAATTTGTTTTTATGTTTATTTTGAAAGGCATCACCCCGTAGCGATTGTATCGATCACAAAATCGAAAACAAAGAAAGTTTTGCCAATAAAATCCGAGCGAATGAATGAAAAGAGAAAGTGAGAGAGGAAGACAGACAAAGGAAGAGAAAAATAAAGAAAGAGACAGAGAGAGTGAGGGTGATAGAGTTTGTGTAAGAAATTGGAAGAAAACGATCAAGAAATGACGAAGAAACTCTAAAGAATGTTGTCAAACGGTGACAACTGCATCCTTGATTCCTGGCTAGCATGACGGTATAGTTTTTGCTTTTCAAAAAAAAAAAAAAAAAACAACGAAAAAGTGCAAAAAGAGAAATGAATGACGAATGAACTTCCTCTCCAATGATCCGGACACCAAGAACGCTGTCTCACTGATAAGTTGATGGACCGTAATAAAGCCCGGCTTATATAAATCAAGAGAACAAATGTCAACAACAGCAGCAGCACCAGCAACTATATCAACAACAACGACTACAATACCAATAACAACAACATCAGCAACGCCACCAATAACAAAGATATCACGAAGGCACACAGACCAATAATGAAAATAAATAGCTCCAAGGATGTCGCCTGGTCAAAGTAACTGTGATACAAAAGTGACAACAACGAAGATGGCCGGCCGGACTGAGACAAAAAAAAAACAATTGCAAAAAAACAATTGCTCAAAAGGAAAAAAGAAAACAGAATGATAAGGCATAAGCATATACCTTGTGGCAGCTTCTACCTGTCGGTCACTGTGACCGGATTGTTATGGGATGTTACCATCCACGTCGTCATTGTAATCATCATCATCATCTCCATCATAATCAACAATGCATCAGCATCAAAGCTGCAGCCACTCGGCCGGAATAAAGAAATTGTTAAAAATAGAACCAAGTTCACTTCCTCTCCATTGCAATCGGACAATGAAAATGGCGGCAACAACAACAACAGAAACGAACAGTGATTAGGTCCCTTTGGAGTGGATTGACGGAAAGTGTAGACGAAAGAAGTTAAATTAGCTGAAGAATAATAAATATTAGGCAAAAGAAGAAGAAAAGAAAGCAAAACAGAAATTACTTGGTGACAGGAGATTAGCCACGCCCATTCGAAAGCTTTCTTTTATAGAATTTTCCACACAAAAGAATCTCGAGAAAGGAATTTCAATACATTTACAATATATTTGGTCTCACAGATTTCGGATTAAACTGTCAATCCAGTATTCCTCTAATATTTCTCTATAACTCCTTGCCAACCTCTTCGTTTATTTGCTCGTCATTTAATTCGTGATCGTGTGGGCCAGCTGCTGGTTTGCTGGTTGAATTCTTCTGCTTTTTAATCAGGCAAGCATCGCTAACAAGCATTGAATTGCCACCTTCACCACCATCGACGACAACAGTTATCTCACAACTTTATTGGTGCAATGAAAATGATGATGATGTTGATGGTGATGGATGATGAAATTATTCAAACAACTGCAATCAATATCAATTGATACAAACTTTGACGACAGCTAACTTTTCCTTTTTCAGTGCTTTTTCTCTTCCACTTTCTTAGAAGTAACGCCTACAGAATATTTCACCTGCAACAATGAAAAGAATGAGCAATCACTATTGCCACAAGTTGAGTTTACATACAATAGCACTCCCCGCAAATCCCTTGGTATTCGCTGGAACGAAAATTCTGGCATTCTTGTTGTACGATAGTTGTTGTTGGTTGTTGTAGTTGTTGTGATCGCGACCACCATTTCACGTCATACGTCTTTTCTCATATTCTGTTCACATTTGATGACTGTTGGAATTTTAGCTGAATGTGATGAAGCACGCACGTCTAAATCCAACGTGCAAAAGAAAAAAAAAATAAACACGGATGTACGCATTTGTCACCAGAGATTTATGACTGATGGTGCCCTTCGACCTTCATCTGAGTTGGATTAGTTCAAGCTGGATTTTAGTTTAGTTCATTTCAGTTCACTCCAATTTCTGCTCAGCTCGGTGTCACTCATCCTAATATCTCTTAAACCATTGTTTTGTAGTGGGGTTGGATAAAATAGAATTTGCACCCTTTCTTTCATCATTCGTGATATGACCGCCAAACTGTCGCTCGGCACGTGTGTGTCGTGCTCGTTTACTTGCGTCTCTTTCAAATCAACTCACGCAATAAAATCTTGAAATATTTTATACCCGGTTTTTCGGTTTCAGTGGCTTCCGATGGTTTCTGCGTGCTTGTAAGTGCTTCCTCATACTTTATACTTTACGATTATTGCTGTTGTTGTTGTAATTTCATTACTAGTTATTTTGCTTGCAAACCATTCTCGATCAATCTGCGTCATTGCAAGACAAACTTATCAAGGACACAATGAATTCCACCTCTTCCTCTCATTTCTTATTTCCTTTTCGTCCTTATATATTTTTACCCCTTCTTTTTTCCTCTTCGCTTCCTTAGGCGAAGGCTTAAGGAGCACAAGGAGAGCAACGAGGAGGAAAAGGGCAGTGTGTTCGGCATAATACCGGACCACACCAAACGTGAATGACCTAACCTTTTCCATATTCGTTAAGTGAAATACAGGATAAAGGGCTTTGTCCTCACACAGAATAACAGCCGCTTTTCCTCATGCACCCCCTCCCGCCAACTTTTTAATGCTTCTATAAAAACAAATACAGCCTAAAAGTATTTCTAAGTAAAGTCACTGGAGGTCACCACGATTTATATTTCATTTTTGTCATTTGGGCGTTTTTGAGCATTTAGAAATGATGGAAAAATGAATGAAATGGATGGATGAATGGCATGGAATGACATAATTTGATTTTCAATATCATAAATTTTACCTCACTTTTTAATTTGTTTTGCTTGTTTTCGATTACTCGAATACTTTTTAATTATGAAATGTGTCAACCGAGGTCATCCTCACTCACGTAATTCTCTCCCTCTTTCTCTTTTCTTTAGCGTGTAAGATGGTAGCTCACTCTTAAAATGCTCTCTCTTACAGAAGTTTCTGTTATAGAAGTTCTGCAAGAAAACGGAGTATACTTTATTCCCCTTCACAAGTTTGCGTGTGAAAGGGCCTTTTTTCGATAAAATTTTCGATAGAAAATGTCGGCCTTAATCGCGAACACCACCAATAAATGGTCATCGCAAATCCTAACACCAAGGAACAAACAAATAAAACGAAATCGAATCACGGAGAAACATTTTATAACAGAAAGTAATATTAAAAATAAAATTTTCTATACATTCAAAATTATTACTCTATCTCAATTTTATTGAAACTCTATCTACATGATTCGGGAGGGATTGTGTATACTTCAATATCTAACGCTAAGTTTTGTAAATAGCCAGAGCAATTTAATGGAACAATGAACTTGTGTGGCAACGTATAAATTGCATTAGAGCAAACGTATATCTAAACGTGCAGTATATACATCCGAAGCTTTAATACCCTTATATATATATCACGATATATAGTGCAAATAATACCAAAATATAGAGAAGACTGTGAGTGGAAAGCCGCCTCGTAAAACCTACCGGTACGCAATGGCATGGTTTGTTGCAGCTAGAACAATCGCATTGTATACGACTTTCCGTCGCCTTCGTAATCACAGGCAAACAAAATTATGCCGCTTTGAAGGCAATTGTAAGGTTTGGATGACGTTGTGTACGCTGCTGTGTCGAGGACTTTGTTTGTCTGTAATAGTTTTGCAGAGGTAAAAGGACCTGGAAAGTCAAGATTCCGGAGTGATTTCATGCCCACTGCGCCCCCGCCCGTCTACTTAATAAATTGCATCAATAGCAACCAACCGTTCCCCGTTCATCGCATACTTCCTGAAGTGAAAGGATAGTTTTCCTTTGTTAGTCCACCTTCCGTCCTCCAACGACTCCACTTCTCCTGCCGTTTCTTCGTGAATGCATTTTATGCTACGACCCTTGTCAACAAGAAAGGGCAGTACCCTTTACCAACAAAGACAACACAAACTGCAAATGCTGCAACTATTGTTATTGGTGGTGGTCGTGTTGGTGTTGTTGTTGTTGTTGTCGTTGTATACAATTGTAACATCAGTACAAAGTAGAAACAATAAATATTTCCGCGTCAGAGTCAACACGAATTTACCTTCGAGCACAATAATGTGTGCCCCTTCGCAAGGAAACATTGGCAGGCAGAGGATGGTCGGTGAGGTGCAGGGGCAAAGAGGCGATGTATACTGTTATTCAAATAATTACGTACTATATAATTATTTAAATTATTACCCCTAAGACAAACATTTCCTGTTGAACAGAAGGATATATAAAAATATTTGGAATATACTCATGATCATTTCCCTATCAAGATGATCACGATCTTGTAAGAATTTGCCGCACAAGGTCGTATAGATGTTGCATTTACATATTTTTCCCAATATTACCTCGTTGCTTTTATATAAAATAAACTGTTCCCGATATATAAAATTTCTTTCCATGCAAGAATGACGATCACGTAGAAGGGAAGAGGCGGAAGAGAAAACATCAGTACCATCACGTCTACCAGCAAACTAAGACGCTGTTCATTCAATGGAAAAACCAGGGCGCATTTGCTTTTGGCAATTGTCTAAATAATTTCCAAATAGTATTAGTGTTGGTTGAAATTTCTCGCTTCACCATGTTATGCTTGTTCTTATTGTGACCCAGGTGTCTTACAAACTAACCGCATGCTATCCTCTAACAAGTCACTGAAAAGCGTAAAACGCAATTGTAACAATCGTGTAAACAAAAACGGGCAGCAGTAATAGCAAAATCAAAAAGTAAAACAATGATGAGAAAGGTAACACAAAGGCAAACTACAAACGGGGTAATTGCGGCACCAGTAACAACAACAACAATAGCACTATTCCTCGGAGAAACCACAAAACCAACTGTAAGCGAAGCATTCTTTGCTTGCACCCGTCGCTGCTACTGCCGCTGCTACTTCCGGTACTCGTAGCAGCTGAAAGCAATCCTTTTATTCGGAAAGAACTGAAAAATTAAAAGAAAAAACAACACAGGTGAACAATATAAATAAAGGAGCTACCAGGGATCGGCAACAATGTTTTCCTTTGAACCCTTTCCTTTGTTTGTGAGCCAATTGTAAATTCTCTAATTGTTAGTTTAATCGCTTAGCTCCTAAGCGACGAGGCAATGTCGAGAAAAGTATCGAAACATAACATCTATAGGATCTTGTCGCGGTACTTGATGATGCCGGTACTTGGTTACCTGTCTATGCTGATGTGCAGGCATATATTACTTAAACTTCTCAAAACTTCGTCAGTTACTTCATGAATCAGTGACGAAAAGTCATGAGTACGACTGTCAAAAAACTATTTCTATCTTTTCTATCCTCTTGTGAAATGTCTTGCACGATTCGTTGAACTTTTATTTAGAAGGCAAAAGTAAAACAGTTTTAACTTCCACACCTGTGGTTTGATTTGCATGCTTTCGTATGTGCAGCCGTGTATGTGTGTGTGTTTCGTGTGTTTCCTTGTACGTGGAAGCGTATATACGTGTCAGTATTTGGTTTTCGGTTGGTTGTCTAAATATACATTCTTTTTGGAAAAAAATAACATCATTGAGAACACGGTGAAGCATCCAATATCTTCAGGTTCTATATTTGCTGTTGTTGTTGTTGTTGTTGCTGCTGTTGTTGTTGCTGTTGTTTATAAGATTTCTTGCTGCTGCTGAGATTCCAAAAATGGTTGTGTTTTATATTTTTGTTCTTTCTGTTTTCGTTATTGTTGGTACTGCTTCTTTTTGGATGTATTGCTCTGTGTTTACAACATTTGCATGACATCATAAACCATCGGATATTAACCACATTTAAGTAAATATTGTACAATATATTGACTATTAAATACGGGTGACGTCGGAATTTCCTTTTTGGGTGGCAATTCGTCTTTAAAAGTGCGTTTAGATGTAAATAAGAATTGATTGCAAAGAGTTGTGAACAAAATTCATCAACTCAATTCAATTTCATCAATTCGTTAAAAGAAATTAAAACCAAATGAAGAAGAAAAACAAAAGAAAGAAAAATAGTTATTAGGAGAAAACACCGCGTTATAACACTCATCGTGTTATTAATCTTAGGTTTCGAAGTTAAAGGTATTTATTTAAAAATACTCATTTACTTTACAATACTCTTTTAGAAAAAAATAATTATCGAATAAGTTGAAAGTCTTACATTTTTAAATCTTACTTTAACATATTTTCAGAATTTTTTCTTATAAGTTGTAGCTCATTACGACTCAGTGATTGGACTGCCATGATGTATTTTCAATAATGCTAAAATAAATATATTGAAAAATATTGAACAATTAAGAAACATAAAATTGATTAAATTAAATTTATAATTTGAAAGTGTTAAATAATAAACAATTATTATGAAGTCCTCGAAATTTTAATTTGAATTATGTTATGAATAATATTTAATATTAAGCATTTCTTAAGATTTCCTCTAAAGTTATAAACAAAAAGTAAAACAGACGATCTGAAGACATTCCAAAAGCCACACCCGCATCACACAAAAATGAACAAATGAATCCACTTCCGACGAGCGTTATCTCCACGATTCCATTGAGATCTCTATCGGGAATCAAGGCTTCGACAACTACAAGAAACTGATTCAAACAAAAGTAATCAGCGAACAGCAGACGTAACGGTTTAATGCAATTAATTCCAGTCAGGTAAGCATACAAGTAGTGTTTAGTAGTAGTAGTAGTAGTAGTAGAAATTGTTGCCGTTGTTATTGTTGCTTCTGCTATTGTGTTAATTCTCATTGTGGCTAACAAAAGGCATTGTTTTGTTTGAACATTTTCGATACAAGTGCATTCACTCAACATGATCCGCGATATTGCCGATGGGCCGAGCGAAAATTGTGCTATTTGAACGAATAAACGACCCTATAGTCAAAAAGTTCGCGCTTCTAACGATTCTTCCTAATGCACATTTGCCCAGTATCGTGTCAGATATTTTTGCATATTCCCTCTTCGTAATAATCTCTCTGTATTTCTCTCTCTCTCCTTCTCTGGTCTTTCATAATATTGTTGCTTTAATAATTATTGCTGCGATAAGCTTTAATGCTTACGAATGTTACGAACGGCCAAAGGGTTAAACTTGTGCCCTTTTGACTTCGTTTCCATTCAACGCTTTCTGTTCGACGTTATAATTATAAGTTGTTACTGTTGTAACTGCTGATGTTGTGGATTCTAATGTTGATGGCAATGCTTTCATATTTCTTTCGTCAATTTAGCAACAAATTTGCAATTGTTTGGCCGCAAATAGATTTTCATAAACGCTTGTCCACTGCGTCCAGGCTAAAATGCAACAAAAGCAACAGCTGAAGGCAGAGAGAGAGAGAGAGAGAGAGAGAGCGAGAGTGTGAAAGGATAAGTTGTTGTGTGGTGGCAACAAATGCTGCCGCGCTGTTAAAATAATATATATTAGAAACAGCTGGTAATAGTCGGTAATTGATTCCTCAATTTACCTAAGGGGTGTGCTAATGGGTGGCAATGTGGGTGCGTATGCGCCGCACACACATGTATGTGTGTGTATCTATAATCTCTTATTAGCTCTTGTTATATTATTTCAGCTGGCTTTTTGGCATCAGCTCTTGATAATCGCTTGCAAAAGAAACAATGTTTGCCGCTCTTTTGTATGTGTGTGGTGTTAATGATGTTTATCGTTGCTGTTGCTTTTGTAGTATGCTTGTTACTGTTGCGGATGTTGCTGCATGGTGCATTCGCCTGATGTTTCTTATAGTTATCGTTCCGCGGCTTTAGCTATTTAATTAGCTTTTAGCCATAAACCATTAAGCCGTAAATAATTCCATTGCAGAAATTTGCGTTGTAAGGCTGAATGGACCGGATCGGGTGAATAACTTTGTAATATTACTTACTATAGTGGGGGCAACAATAACAATGTTATTGTTTGGTATTGAAAATTGTTGAAGAATCATTTCATTAACCCGAACAGATTTTGATAACATTGGAAGAAAAATGATATTATCGAAAGATAATTGAATTAGTTGAAATCTCAAAATGTTTGTTGTTTGAATTAATTTTACGATATTTGAAGAATTAAAATAGCGTATGGTTCTGAAAACGAAATTTTTTGATGATATCAATCGAGTAAAAAACCCACTCCTACAACGAGACAAGAAAATTTTAGCATTTATTTCTTTTGGTCGATCGTATTGTTTTTTAAACCAATTGGTTTTCCCTTCTTCGATCATCCTCTCAATAAAGAAGAAAAAGAAGTAAATTGTTATTATCGCCGTTGTCAAAAATTAGTACGATTTTGTGACGCTTAGAAATAACTCGTTTCTATGGTTTGGGATGTTCTGCTTTGTGTTAAATTTTTGCGACTCTTTTTAATCTATAGATGCGCGTGGAGCTTCTCATTAGGCCAAAGTTATCAGAATTTTATGATTTGTATACTTTATTTGCTTTTTTTATTTATATAACTTTTCTTCCATTTTCAACCTCAACTCTTCAACTCAACTTTTCATCCCACACACCTTTTCTACTTATAATATTGTGTGCATTTTATTCTCTGTTGGTTTCATTCTCCCTTTTTCTCTTTTACAGTCTTCGAATAATTGCCGAACATTCATCACTTTTATCGCTCTATTTTTTGCAAGCCTAAACTTATGCAATAAATTTTATTTAATTCACTTGGAATGAAAGGCCTGTGATGGTTACAGCTCGGAGCTGCTGCTTTCACTGATGCTAGTGCTGTTGCTGATACGAGTGCTGGTGGTGGTGCTGGTGCTTATGCTATCGCCGGTACCCTAACGTTGGCAATGGATGACTGTTTAATATTCTTCGGTATGTCAAAGGCGTACAAACACTTGGTGCGCCTGGGTGTGTGTGTGTCTATTTTTAAATGAGGATTGTGTTCAGAACGACCTCGTACGAAATCAATCGAGGAATTTCTTTGCGGAGCCGCATATTCAAAAATGAAATCGTTTCATATTGAAATTGTATGTGCCCTAAGCCATCGTCATAGGACAGGCATTTGCATATGGGTAAATGTTTATATGTATAATGGTTTCAGGAAATATGCTTAAAGCAATAATTGAAATAAATATATAATTTGAAAGGATTTTGTATGTAAATTGATTCTAAATATGAAAAAAGGTTTTTTAACCTTAACAGATTTGTTCTGTAGGAATAAATAAGGTCTTAGATGCGCATAAATGTTCATAAATATTATTTGAAAAAATGGGCTTTATTTGATCCTTCTTAAAAACAGATTTTCTCTGGATTTTTTTTATTTTTCTCGTAACTAAGCCTTCTTCTCGTAACTAACTAAGCTTTTTACGTAACTAAGCCCGTAATTGTCAGTTTAATTGACCGTTTCTTCACAAAAAAATACTTGAAGTTCATTTACAATATTTACAATAATTTTTATCTTCGAATGCATTAAGAATCCAATTCACTCTAAAACAAAAACAAATTCTGAATACCTGCAAGCAATTAAATTTTTGCACATGAGACAAATTGGATCATTTGACTGTATGTCTGGTGGATGGTGGAACCTTAAGGAAAGGTACCAAAAAATAGAAAAAACGAAAACTATGCTCAAATACGACGATGTCAAGCTGTGAACAAACCCTGGAGCGAGCATACTTTTCCTCATCCTATTTTCTCTCCTTCTTGTCCATTCTTTACACTTCATCACCTTCTAATATGAGAGTGTGTTAGTTACGAACGCACCTGATGCTAATGAAAGCAATTAATCAAAATGTGTGACGCAGCATGTTTCATTCGCAACGTTCTAGACTTTTTGGGCACCACAGCACAAAACCGAGAAAAATGTATCTAAAAAATTTTTGCCAAAATGACGAATTTCAAACCATACCAGAAAGAAAACTAGAAAAAATATGAAAAAATAAAAAAGTCAAAAATCAAAAATAATGGAATACGTTATAACATTCTCACCAGTTTTCGCACTCGTAATGACATTTGCAGCGAAAATATCAAAATTTATGAATGACACTCAAAACAACACACGAAATGAAAATAGTTTTTTTACACTGAAGGACGAATAGTGAAGCATGGTAGAGTACGAAAATTTTAGGAATAAATTGATTTTTCAATGAAAAATAGAAAAATTCTTTTTCACAATTTTATAAGTTTCGAGTAAAATTTTACCAAAAAATACTTTTAAGAAGTGGAAAAAAATTTCAAATTTACAATTCTTTTATTACAAAATATTCTACTTGGGAACTTGATGTTTCAGTTCTGACTTCACGTTTCATTTAGATATATTTTACCAACCCGAAAAAGTGCAAATGATGGCAATTAGAATGGACTTTGGCCCATCTGGCAGCGTTATCATTTCAATGGTCTCTTCGGGAAGCTTTGATAAAAAGAAATTATTCACAATTATTAAGTCTTGAATGATGTTTCATAAAGAACTTTTTAAGTAATCATGAAAGAAAGCCATAATAAATCTTTATAACGTATAATAGAAAATCGCAAAGGAGATTAATTTGAATTTCCCCGACATAATTTAATTCGTAGTGGTTTCCAATAATTTCACTTCGAGAAAGTTTCAATTACAAGATAAAATATAAAAAAATTAAATAAAAAAACGAATAAAAGGACCTCGTTATCATTGACTGTACAAAACGAGCTCCAGCATCAGCAACATCTTCATCATAAATTCGCGAATAAATTGAAACTTAAGCAATAAAAATAAATATTTGTATTAAAATATACAACGGCAATAAAGTATATGATTAAGAGCAATGGTCATGGGGAAAACAACAACAACAAACTTAATAAACGCAAACAACAAACAACTAACTACAAGTCGCCAATACAAAATAGTAAAGTTAACAACAAGAACCAGAACAAGAACAATTCTCCGACAATCGTAAATCTTAAATAACTGCCTCGGAAACTGTAATTCATGTAGTAAAACAACAGAAGTAACAACAACAAAAACATTAAATGTAATAATTTATTAATTAACAAAACGAAACTTTTACAAATTCTGTTTCTCTGCGCACTCGTTTGTTCGTTAGCGCGTGTTAGTGTGTGCGTGTTTGTGTGTATGTGTGTATGTGTTCATTGGGAGCATTTGAAATAAGTTCATATGGGCACACATACGTACGTATATATTTATGTATGCGTGGTGCAACTATCATAATTTTAATTAGCTATTCCTACACCGTTTCTTCAACCATCATCACCGTCGTCGAAAAGGTATTACTAATGCAAGAATATACAGCCGAAGAACAACAACAATAATAGTAACAAAAAAAAATCCAACTGCAATAATAATAATAAATTACAAAGCCTACAATTGAATGTAACAACAACATCTTTAAACAGAACATTTTGTTTCAACGATACAAAACAGTCCAATTTGTGCCCGTCGCGACGATGATGGTGATGAAGGCGATGGCGCTTGCTGGTATACTTTTAAAGCTCCATTAAACATATTCCTTTTAAGTTCTAAATTTTCGTATATCTAATTCATAATAATCTTTAATTTTATTACTTATTGCCGATGATCATTAACTCAGTCTACTATGAAGACGAAAAATTGATCCGCTCGTATTTATCTGTCTACATATCTGCAACCTTTACAAGATGGTGGTTGAAATCCTTCTTTATCTTGATTTTTTTGCAAATATTTCTTCATCAAAAGACTTTGAGTTGAAATTAATGCTTTAATGCTTTAACTCCATTAGTCAGTAACTGTTATAATTTATTTCTATAAAAAATTCTAATTCTTGTGATTCCTCTTAAAAATATCAAGGCGGGAGAAGGAGTATTTTGAAGAAGGAATGATTTTTTGAACGATACGCCACTTGATCTCCTTCAGGATAACTGACTTTTATAAAAAAAAAATTAGGAAAGTATAAAACTACTTGAGAGTGTTAAAGGAAATGTAAAATGAAGATGATTGAGAAAAAAGGGAAGGAAATATCATCAAGTCATCATCACAGTATACTCAATGTCGTTGCTCGCATTCTCCACCCTACCCTTGGCGTCATCATTCGCATCGACCGAGTCGATATCAATTCTTCCTTCATTTCCTTTCTATCTTATTTTGCTACCTGTCTTCACTCTCCAGGATTCATTCTTTTCCTATTGATTTTTTCCTGAACAATTTCAGCAAATACTTGAATCAAGCACGAAATTCTCAATCATTTCCAGTCAGCTCAATTGATTGAGAAAAGTTCTTCTTAAAACGAAAAATTGTTAACACGTTTAAACAGTATTCAACAAATTTAAGTAGACTTGCTTTGTCCTTCTCTCTATTTTTTCTTGCTCCCTTTTTCATTTTCATTAAAGCATAAACGACATAATTTAAAATTCAACTAGAATTAGTTTTTAAGTGTTTACAATGTGACTAATATTCCGTTATATTGGCATCGAATGGACGATAATTTAAAAGCCTAAGCAAAACATTGACAATACAGAAATCAGCTAGTGGGCCACCATTTAAAGCTACACGCACTGCTAGAAATTATTTCCTCTTCTTCTTTTATGAAGACTTTCAAATCTGCAGCGTATATTCTCTTATAATTTTCTTCTCAGCCACTTTCTTTTTCAATTTTTATTTAAAATTATTCTAGTTCTTCCAGCTTTTACGATTATTAAAAGAGTTAGAGTTTTCATAAAATCCGTCGGTACAGGAATGTTGTTGTTGCCGAGGCTGATGTTGTTGTCATTTAAATTTACAACCCTAAACAATGTCCTTAACGTTGTTCTTGTTGTTGTTGCTTCTGTACAAATATTTAGTTTTTTCTTTTTACCTACGTGAGCTGTGGGCGTCATGGCTCGGTACGTAATGGTTCAGTTCATTTAAGTGAAAAGAGCAAGAAAGCAGAAGAGCGAGAAGGAAAAGGAAACATGAAGCGACGAGAGGAAAAAGATGGCAAATTTAATATATTTCCAGGAACAACAACAACATCAACTGAAAATGTAGAATCGCAGCTTTAAACGAAATATTTTAGATCTTGGAATATTTTACGATCTTCTTTTTGAAAAAATGGGAAAATTTGGCATATTTATTTATCCTCCCAACGGACATGTAATCGTATTGAAATATCGGCAATTTTGGAAATTCTTAAATTTATCTTAAAGCAATATTCGCGAATGTATTCATTGCGCACAAAAGCTACCTTCCACACACTTTTATACTTATAAAGAAATTTAAAGAGAGCGAAAATTAGGTTTTCTCTTCCATGAAATTTTATCGCCACGCATTTTACGCGAAATACTCGAGACTAATTTCCTCTGAAAATAAATCTTTCACTCTTATTCTATTTCCTACTTTATCACTCTTCTTCATTAATCTTCTTTCATCGCATTGTTTAGAGTCTCTTCGCGATCGATCATGCATTACCGAATTATTACTATTAGTTCTCGATGAACAAAACTCTGTCTAACTTTTTGTTCTTTTTGCGTTGTCGTACTCTTCTTCTTCTTCTACTACTACTACTTATTTCTTTTGTTGTTGCTGGCCTTCGATTTCAAACACTTTGACCCAGTTAATATGTATAATTTAAACTAAGTAACCATAACCAAGCTCCTGTAAACAGAGAGAAGAGAGAGAAAAATATTGAGATATTTACTAGTGACCCACTAGAGAAATAACACTCAATCAAATGGTATGGAAAGCAACCACACTTCATAAGATCGCAATAGGGGCAAGAAATTCTTTGAAAAAATCCTCCATAAACTCCTTGGGGATAGACTAATTATAATTAGGAAGATGGTGTAAGGATCATTACAAATTAAACTTATCATTGAAAATGTGTCTAAGACTTCACAGGAGGTTCGCATAATCTTATCCATACGTGGACGACACTTAAAATGCATTCGTGGAGGCTGAATTTTTAAATTAATTCTATATTTTCTTTCATATTTTCCTCAACAAGAATTTTAAAATAATCTCATAAGTTTTTCTTATAATGCATGTATGTGTGTAATTTCCTATTGGGTGTAAATGAAACAAATGGCTCTCAAGGTAAACTCAATTTAGTATAAATTACACGAAAGGTTTTTACCTTTAAATTACTGCACGCCATAAAGCGGCGCTGCTTTTACTACCATTTTTTCCTGATGCAACCAAATCCAGTTTCAACAAAGTTTCCAAATAGTTTTTCTGTGCTCTCGATTTAACATTTTTCGGTTTTTTTTTTGCTTTTTTTCTTTTTTTAACTTCTGAATTAAGTGAAAATTAGAAAGTTGGTATAAGGAAGGATGGAAGGAGGTGAAAAGAAATGCATGAGAATGTGAGAAAAGGGGACGGAAGTGTGTAAACGACTAAAAGAAAAATTAAGAACTTTCACCAAACTTCTTGTGGTTGTTTCCTGGAGTACCTGATGGTCCAACTTTCCTCAAAAAGACCAAAAATTAAATAAAAAAGATATTAATGGAATAGTTCCAACAACGCTTCTTGAACCTTTTATAATTTCTTGTGTTTCCGTATTCTGTTTTTCTGCCCACTGATATTGATGATTCTTCTGTCCCCTAAAAGTGTTTCTATATATTCATATGCCATTAAAACCACATACTCCTCCCCTATATATGTTTATGCATATTTTTGTACATGTATGTCGGCGCCTTATTTCTATAACTTCAATCATATTTTCAGCTCATTGAAATTTTTTTTCAGTTATCACATTTGGTTTTAATAAAGGACATTCGACAATGCATGCCTTATCTAAATTCCAAAATGATGTAATTTGTAATCTTCGAGAGCGAAAATATATCGCCTTTTTCTCTTTTCTGTTTTTTTTTTATTTTAATTTTAACTACGGTTTAACTAATATTATTGAGATTTCATTTGATTTAGTTTGATATCAATCAAATGCATTTTGAGGATTTGAAAATATCGATTTCTATTTTTATTCCTTTTATCAAGTTTATTACGTCCGGTAAGTCCAATTAAGTCTATCTTCGTCAATCAGTTGCCAGCGTTTCAATTTCCGATAAATTCAATTGTTATAAATGTTGATTGATTATGCTTTTAATTTATTTACAAAATTTCTAGAGGATTTAAAATTTTTTTTCAATTTGATTTTTTTTGAAAGTTCCGAAGCTTTCTATTTTATATTTCGAATATTTTCGTGGAGAATTTCTCTTATTGCCTTCGTATTAAATTATTCGTATCCGTTGATTTGTGTTTCATTGTGTTCAAATTCGACGGTCGGGCGATTTGGCGTTTTAATGATTTGACAATTTGAGATAAACATTGTTGACGTCAACGCATCTAATGCTGCCTGTGGTTTTTGGTCAGTTGTTGCATCAACTCACCTGAACATTCACACACACGCACGTCCAAAATATTTGCTGATCGTTAATCGGACATCTTTCGAATGCGTTTGTCATCATTCGCGAGATTATTGGCGTTGTTGCTTTTCTTGTTTTCGGTGTCACTGCTTTTGTTGTTTTCGGTGTCACTGCTTTTGTCATTTTTATGTTGACATTGTTGTCGATCGGTGTTGCCAGTTTTGTTGTCGAAACCATTGACAACAATTTTATTACGTTCGATATTTAATCGTTGTTTATCCCGCGTTCCTTCCCTTAAGACTACTAAACTACAATTATCCCCCTCTCCGTAAACCTTCATTCTGTACATTACTTTTATCACAATTAAATTGTTTGGCAATAATGAGTGGCTTTTAAAGCATTCGTTTGATCTTCATTTCAATATTTGTGAACTAATCGCTACGAGGAATTTTCGCGAAATCCATAAAACATTTGAATTTTCAAATAATTTGTATGGAATTGTGGAAACTGAACTCCAGAACTGGAGGAGAACGGAATGAAGTAAATTTAACCGACAAACTCATTTCATCCACTGGCATCATCATCACCTCGTTACCCTTATTCCCATCTCTTTCAACTCGTTGTTACCAGATTACCTCGTTACTTACTTCGTTTCACCGTCAGGCAGACTAAGATTTTTGGCTTGGTTTTTATTGTCGTTTCATTTCCTCAACAGATTGTATTCCTCAAAGAAGAAGAACAAGAAGAAAACGAACAAAAGCAAAATTTGGATGTCCATGAAAGTAAAATATGTTACTGTTGGTTATGATGATGTTTGGTGTCGGTGTTGTTTTTTCCGTCGATTATTGGTGTTGCCATTTTCTATTGTAGTTGTTGTTTTTTTGTTGATGAACTACGAAAATTTATTGGATGGCGTTCGTAGATTTTTCTCTATGTTATTCACGTAGACGATAATCATGATGGTGATGAAGTTGATAATGATGTTATAGTTGTTGGTGCCCTTTTTACACTCTGGCCAATGTTATTTATTGCTGTCGCTTTTGTTCCCGTTTTGTTCTTGCACATTTTTGTTGCTTTTGTTTGGTAGTTTTGTGTTACATTCTAATAACTTTCCATTGCGGTTATTCATCGGCTTCTCGTACTATTCCCTGTTCCTGTTGCTGCTGTTGTTATTATTGTTATTGTTGTTGTTATTGTTGTTTTGGTTGTGATTTCTATTTTGTTGTAATTTTTCTGCTCCAATGGTCTTCGGCAATTTTTATTAATTAATATTTCGATTAGGTTCTCGATTTCTCTTTCCCTCCTTTACTCTGCCGGTAATAATTTCTCCCTCTCTATCTTTAGCGATCCATCTTGTATTGTACAAACGTTTCTTCATTGTTGCTCGGATTCAGTTGGCCGCAACTAATGATTTAACAACTTGCTCTTAACTACATTTGTTTTCCTTGTTCTTCTTCTCTTGTTTGATTCAAGCATTCAAGCTTTAAATTGAAAAATTATGGCGTTAATTATTCAATGAAAGGAAAAGAAACATGGAAGAATAAAAGAAGTTAAACAACGAAAAAACATTCGCAGCTTAAGCAATGAAAACGAATGCATATGCACGTAAATGTGTGTGAGTGTGTGTGTGTGTGGGAGTATATACGCTTTTTCGCTGCCATTTTATTTCATTAATTGCAATTTATTTAACAATAAATACGTTTTAATTGCACTCTAAGACAACACGAAGAAGTTTCTCTCCTTTTTCTTTGTTTCTTCTTAAAACAGAAATATTGATTGCCACTGGGGAGGGGGAGCGGGTGGGGGGGTGTCAGTAGCACTCCGTGGTAATTAGTAGTAAATTTTTCACATGCTTGTGATTGATTGATTGACCGCGTGGAGTGGCTCTTGAAATATTGTCGAATTTGTACATTCGTGATGATCCCTTGCGGTCTCGATAATGCCTTCGGAAATGTATCGAAAAAGAATTCAATATAAAACCAGTGGAAATGTTCGACAGACCAAGGAAACTATTAATAATTATTATATATAAAGAAATGAATAAATTTGATTTTATTATTAATTATTATTATTTTTTACCACCGAAAAAATAAATCAAATGGATGCAACAACTTAAAATAAAACAGAATTGCAAAAGTCTCCTAAAAAACTAGTTTAGTAAAAGAATGGGGGGAGGGGAGGGGAAATATATATATGTATGTGTATTTGTCTGCACGAGCGAGTGTGCTATTAAAGCACTATTAGAGCGATTTATGAACTTGCGAGAGCCTGTAATCCGATTTAAACAAGATGATATTAAACGCTCTTGTCTCTACGACACCTCTCTACAACTGAATTCCAAGCAAGATAAAGAAGGAGATGAAGAAGAAAAAGACTACTATTAAGAAAAGGAAGAAGCAGGAAAAGCCACAACAGCGAGAATAAGACAACTTCAAAAGGAAATTGTATAACTTCGTGTCACGTGGAAGAACAACTTATACCCATACGCACATAAACACGCACACACACATGTATTTATTAAAGCGTCATCCCACTTGTACCAACGTGTTTTCTTCAAGGAAAACTAAGTCTTGTACAAGCAAATTTACGAATGTGTTTAGGCCGAGCCATGTGTTTTGCTGTTAGTGAAATAATTTACAATGATTTACATGCATGGGAACATATGTTCCAATTATTGGCGAGTGATTAACAATAATAACAACAGAAGCAACAACAACTACACAGATTTACAACATCGAGGGATCCCAGGTAGACTTAAATCAAATATAAACTACAAAACTAATTATAAATACGTTTAGTTTT
Source organism: Physocephala rufipes (assembly GCA_963966595.1). Taxonomy (NCBI): domain Eukaryota; kingdom Metazoa; phylum Arthropoda; class Insecta; order Diptera; family Conopidae; genus Physocephala; species Physocephala rufipes. The sequence continues at coordinate 3,156,818 of OZ016505.1, forward strand.
AAATACGCCACAATTTTGATACGCCGAATTTCTTTGAATAAACCTCTAGCATTTTCTCACTTTCAATTTTCTATCGCTTAAGCGATAAGCCTCTAACAGGCATCACCACAACAAAGTGTTCTAATCTCCCCCAAATCCTCAAGCAACAGAAAAATCATAAAAAATTGTTGCAAAGATTAGCCTCGCTCAGCTTCCGGTTTAGTCTAGTCGGTGTTAGTCTCTCGTTTATTCATTCACTCAAACACTTACTCAGCATTTTACCTTCCCAACACTTTTTCGAACAAAGGATGAATAATGGAAGAATGAAGAGAGGGAAAGAGAGGAGGAGAATAAAGGTTTCATGTTGTTGGAGGGCTTTCGCAATTACGTTAATGACGGTGGAGCCCATTAATGACGGATGACCCATGTGATTGAGTGCTGTGAATGATGGTGTGCGTGTTTGTGTTTACGTTTGTGTTTGGGTGTGTATGTGTGTGTGTGTTTGTGTGTGTGCATTCTTCGTCTATTCTGATATGTAACAAATTTTGTTTACGCTTGCCGATACTGATTAAATTTGGTAGAATGTTTTCTTTTAATATTTCAAAATAATAATTACATTGAACATTAATTTATCTGTTTAAATCACCGATAGTTAACACCGTTGACGCATGGATTTTACATAAAATTGATTGCATTTCGTGCAACTAGGTTCGCGTCGTGCTGACAAAATAAATACAAAATATTTCAATCTAATTTCATGAAATGAATGATATTCATTCATTCTCTGGAGGCTCTTCTGTAGTAGTCTCTCACCTCCAGCGCTTGTCCGGACCTCGCAAGCAGTCCTGCTCTCGCATAACTAATGGGGATTGAGTTATTCTCAGGCGGGGGGGTAGAGAAGGCCATTTCTACAATAGCAATCATTTCCGCCCGAAATTTACTTCTCGTTAATGAGTATTTGTTATTTCCACTTCATGCACTTTTCCCTAATTTACTTTCGACATTTTATTCGCCCTTTTGTTTATCATTTCGGTGGTCACTTGATTCTAATAAACTCTGTTTGAGAGCATCAGCCGTTTGATGTCTGACCGCGGTTTTGCCCCGCGTCATTCGTTGCGTCGCGTCGTACGGATTTGCGACTCGTTAATCGCGCGCGCGTATAAAACGTGCTTTTGTGATTTCAAACAAATTATGCAGTGCTCAGTTGATTTTGAATTTAATTGAAATTCTATTTCAAATCAATACTACTTTAGACAAAATCAGCAGAGAAGTAAGCATTCATTTTGGTTAATTACGTTGCAAATACTAAAGCAAAAAAAAAGGACAAAAGCAACAGCTAGTACTGAAACAACACAATTGTCATATCGGGAGGAAGTCCATCAATGACTGCCTATTCATTAGTTTTGTGTTATAATTCCTTTGCTCCTTTGGGTCCGATTTTTCTGACTGTTTCGGTTTCCTAGTTTTCTATTGTTTCCGTTTTCCTGTTTCGATTGTTTCGATCACAGCGATCACTGTTGCTCGGTGAGTTCCACCAATCGAGACATTGTTTAACCGCTCCCGATAGCTCTTTTAGAGTTTGCTCATTTTTAAATTCAAATTTCCTTTAACTAATTCTTTGAGTTATTGAAGGTTTTATTATTTATATTCTTTCTATCATTCCTTCTAGATTTTCCGCGTTGTATCCTTTTTCATCATCTTTTATCTTATTCTTCTTTCTGGGATTGCCACATCTTCTAATTTCTCACTTAACTGCTGTTGTGGTTTTATTTTCGCCTTCTCAGCACCGACACAAATTCTCGGTTTTATCACTAATATGGCTTGTTGTTATTTCTCTTCAAGTTAATTCCTCTTCTCTTCAAGTTAATTCCTCTTCCTTTGTTTTGTTTTTATAACAAGTGCTAATTATAATTAGAAAAATCATTGGGGTGCTTTCGTCGAGATGTAAAAATATTGACTTGGAAAAAATCTGTTCGCTAGTTCAATCCCTGGCGTGGCTCAAGGCACATTACAGAACTACGATAAGGAAGCGCCCCCCATAGCACACTTTTCTCACTAGACGAACTAGATCTAATATTACTAACCTGTTGCTGTAATCCTGACCACTTTCCTCCCCCCCCTCTCCTTCAACCATTCCACAAATAACTTTCAATCCTTTGTTTGAGGATTTGCCATTTAATATTTATATTTATCATCAAAGAATTTTGTCTTAATTTATTTTTTGGGATTTTGTCAGTTGTACGAGATTTCCTTATGACGGTATAATTCCCAATGGTGTCGTTAGGAGCTCCTACGCCTCCATAAAATGATTAAGGATTTTATTAGTAGTTTATTAATCTATATTTTTGCTTCTCTTCAAATCTACTCCCACAATGATTCAATCAATATCGATAAATCTAGTAAAGAGGTAGAGTTGTTAACAAAGTCGGGAATTAGAACGACGAGGTTTTAACAGTCACAAATTTCATGGTTTACATGAATCGTTGAGGATTCATACACGAAGAATGTAAATGAAGTTTCGCAAGAAGGTCATTTTTCATAAATCCTCAATGATTTTCTTTTTTCGTAGACAACATTTTTGAGGTTAGAGAAAAGTTTGGGATCGATCCCTAAAAAAACGTAAAAGGGATTAAATCGAATCATTTAGCAATGCCATTTCCGAAACGTCGATATTCCTTGGGGTGGTTATGGTTCATTATGGTTTATCAAAAAGGATTGTGAAATCATACAAACGAAAGTGATAATCACTTCTCTAAGCACTTACTTTTCACACACATTCATTTCTATTCTTTTCTCTTTCCTCATTCATCTCTTTTTCCTTCCTTTATGTATTACATTCATCCTCACCTCCAACAAAATCTTGGGAATAGTAGAAAATTGTTGTAACGGATTTTATTACTTTCGTTAATTTGCAGACCTTTTCTTTACACCTTTCTCGCCCGATTGTGTTTTTCAACCGACAGCTGTCAATTAAAATGGTCTTACTTTGGAAAGTTGTCAAGCCACTCAAATAAATTTGTGTCAAAGAGAAATTGTATTGAAGGAGAAGAAGGAGATATAGGGAGAGATGATGAAAAGAGGAATACTACACGTATTTGCTGTAGGGTGGATAAGAAGAGGAAGAAGAAGAAGAAGAATAACACTTTCTTGATTGAAGGAAAAACAGTCTTAAAGAACGACATAAAATATTTTTTGAAAATTAACAAAAATTGGCACAAAATGAGAAAAAGGAAGCTGAAAGAAGAACAAAGAAAGAAGAACAAGAACCAGATAAATAAGAAAAAACAACAAAAAATAATAGAGCTAAAGAAGTATTAATTTCTTCAGTAATTGGAAGGATTGCTTGTATTTCCACATTTTTGACGATCTTTTAGTGGCCTTCAACGAGGCTGGTCATTTGAAAGCACCGAACAAAATTGAATTTACCTTTAAAAGGCATTAAATTGCATCGTCAACCCTGACTGAGCCTCTTGTGGTGTGTACTCACTTCATCGATATAAACTTCGAATTAAACAATATTAAAATATAACTGCAAGCTGTTGAGAGTTATAAATAATATCTGTCTCTCTTTCCACTCTTCTCTTTGTCTTAACTGGTGGGCAAAATTATCGAACAAAATCATAATTCGTCAAAAGGTATCCATGTGTTTTCGCTTTTAGTTCATTAACGATTCATGAACGATTCGTGAACGACGGTGGCAAGATGGTAGTAAGTGTCAGAGACAGGAAGAGAAAGTGAAAGAAAGAATGTGGGTAAAAGGAATATTATAATCACATATAATTCCTACTTTATTTATCCGTTAAAATAGACGTACGCACATTTATTTTTACGATATGCGTAACGTGCATAACGTTAATAATGAATAAATTTTGCGGCAAGCTATCGGTCGGTAATATTTTTATTATAGAATAATGTAGGGCTATCCTTACCCCACCCCCCTTTACGCTACCTTGTAGTCCTTTATTGGAAACGATAACATTTATGGAGCTTATTCATTCGACCCACCTTATGGTCAGTTTCCTATACGATTTCACTCTCACGTCGACGTAGAATCCTTTTTCAGGCTGCCCATTTTTTATTACTAATCACGACTCGATTTTATTTTTATTACACGAGACTATTCTGCTTACATTGAGGGTGAACAAGATGAAGGAAAAGAAAATAAAAGGTGGCAACAAGTATTCATGGTGGACATTAAGGACAGACACGACAGGTTCGCGGCCATTAAAAGTACGATATACCGAATAACGATGTCGTTATTAGTGAGTAGTATTTGTTGCCTTTCTTGTTATTGTTGTTGTTGTTATTACTATATATGAAAAGCTTCTACTAGGCTTATTATTTTTCCTCTAATTTAATGTCTGTGACATAAGAAAACAATTGGTTCAACTGTTGGAAGTACGGCGATGATTGCGGTCATCGCACGTATGCTTCGAATGAATAAATCTAGAAAGGGGAAGAACCTTTTCTCAATTTTATTTTCATTAAATTTCTATTAAAATAAATCATTGCAATGAAATCTAATTTATGCCAATAAAATAGTCAGTAAGGATGAGACACCCAAGGCCGTTGGGGTAGTCGCCAGCGTCATGTCTTCGATTTCTGTCAATTTGAGAGAGAGAGAGAGTGAAAGATAAATCTTTAATTGCCTCTGAAGTTTTTCTTCAGTTATCATTAATTTCAAATAATACTCCAATGATTGAATTTAATCGAGAATCTCTTCTTGCTCGCCTTAATATTTTTCCATTTATTCATTTATGAATTATTCATGAAGCAATTAAAATTTCTCGCTTGAACAAAATGGATTTGCAATTTGTTTGAAAGAAAGGAGGGAGGGGGAGAAAAAAAATGAGAGAAGCAAGGAACGAATGAATGCACGTCGTTAAACTACTCGCTGTTACTTCATTCGACTACTATTTCGGTCGCTAACGCTACTTTGTCATATCTTTTTTCCTCCATCATCTTCTTCTTCCTTGCGCTCGTCTACTTCATTTTTCTCTTCTAATCCTTGAAGACATTTGCTCTTCGTTTGATTGTTTAAATAAAAAACAATTGTCAATAAAAAATCAGCGAACCATTTTTGGACAAATTTACAAAATCAGGAGGTTGTTTTCGCTTCGCTTTTCTGACAGGATTGAAACAGGTTAAGATGTCTACCAATAATTCTCTTAAATACTTAGCGCTTGCATTTGCATCCATTGATTTATTTATTTAAATCCTCAAAATCCAAGACTATGCATTTGATTTTGGGATAGCGGGGGAAATTAATCCCAATTCTATTATTGTTAATCAAGTTGTTGGTTTACGCCAAATATTATTTTAGTCCCTTACCTTTGCTCCTTTATCCTTAACCCTGACGATAAATTTTGTGGTATGAAAAATTTTCAATTCATTGTTTTGAAAGTCATTTAATTTGTAATCAAAAATCTCTGAATTTATTCTGCCTCGAATCTCAAAAGCAAACAATTAGTCTGTTAGAAGCTTAGCTTAAAATGAAAGCAGCTTCATCAGGAAACCATCAGTGGCATTCGCGAATTCACACCGATTCAAATGATTACCACGGCAAAATATTTTATCTAATGCTGTAAAAACTTCAACGTGTGGCAGTTAACTTCCGTTTGTACCCCCAGGATCATCGTGAGGCTTTGTCCTTTGGGAGGAGAAATGTTTAAAATGTTAGATAAATTATTGTATCTACAACAATTTATCCTACATTACGCGATTGTTTGTGGGTTTCTCAACCTGGCTGATCATTTTTTTCTTTGAATTTCTGAGCTTCAGATTTTGTTACGCGAAATTTCTCCACACATCAAATAAAATTGACATTTGAATTTCAATTTTTCATTGAAAACCGACCGACCAGTTCAATAATCTTCCACTCTGCTGTCATTGTATCTGTTTGTTTGGCAATGCTTTCCATTGGTCATGAAAACAACAATGACAACGGCACCTATGCCGATTAAACCTGCAGTGCCAATTGTTGTAAATATATGACTTCATTGATGTCGCCAATGGTTTACCACAATTTGTACTCTCCTGGACATTAATCACAGTCACGTAGTTTGAAGAGATTTTGCAATTTATTGCGAATTTTGCAAATAATTTGTCTGGTTAAGAACAAAGAAATTCATGACAGAGTGAAAAAAGTCTGAGAAGTATGAGGATTTGAAGCAGAGTTCACAAAGGGCAGAAAGTCAGAAACCAATAACATTGAATAAATGAATGCCGTGGGAGAAGATAAACGAGCAACAAAAATAGACGTGACGGCAGATTAATGGACGAACACCCCTAGCCTTGTTAACGGTTGAATAGAATGGAAGGATGATTGATTCCTGACTTCTAGAGCCACCTCGAAGTTTTAGCTTGCCATATAAATGTGAGTGGAAATCCAAGATATGAGTGAAATGAGTGAACTAGTTGAGCAATTCACTGATAGATTGGTTGGTTGAGAGGAAAGAAAATAAACTGCAATAAATTATTGGTGAATTTCTGGTTTGAAAGGATTTGGTTAAATTTAGTGCAAGATTTATTGATATACCGGCGAATTATAAAATCCGTGATATAATGGAATAAATAATTTGTTTTTTAGAACAAAGAACAACAAACTGGACACTTATACGCTAACGCTAATATAAACTTTGACTTATGTCTATGATTGAAATTTATTTATTATCCTCCATTTATACTCCTTTAAATACGCCTCTGACAACCTCAGAAACGTTAGAATACTCTCTTAAACATAGATCAGAAAATCAGGAAAGTATGTTAAAAGCAGCGTGAGAGCAATAGAGAGAGTGCTGTAAAATATTTTAACAGAACCTAAAATGGAGAAGATAGGAATATTCTCCACAATAAAAGTGTACAGAATTAAGTACACTACTTTAACATAGAAAATAACCGCTTTTCGTTTTGCCTCTTAGAAAATTGAATAACATGAATAAGAGAAAATTACAATGGCAATTCGAAAGAGAGTAGAAACTATAGCAAATTGTGGCGCTGATTTTGTTGCGAATGTGCATTCATTCCATCCACTCATTGCCGACCTATCTCAAACCTGTAGATAATATTACTGTTATCCTTCAATTCACTTCGGTATTTCGTTACTTCAAAATGTTATGTCTTCATAGTCATAACGTTTCTCCTTGGCTCACTTTCTCTTCATTGAAAATAGTGAAATATTTTTCTTATTTTCTGTATTTTCGCTTCTCTCCCATAAATGGAAAGAAAACTTTGTGTAGCCGCGGATAACATTAAATTATTCTCCTTGATATTTTGAATTTGGCGGGTGACCGCGGTGCTCTGTGGCAAAGTTGAAACAATGGAATTAAGCCTAGTATAACATTTTAATAACATCTTACTACATCTTCATAATAAAACATATTACGATAGTTTTTTATGACTCAAAGAAATAATGAAATTATCTTTAGAGAATTTGTTCATTTATATAGTTTTCCCTCTCGATTCAAAAACGACTTCAACATTTCTGAAATAAATTTAGAAATATTGACCCCATTCTTAGAAACGCGAATGATTGGATATTTAATTAATTCACAAAAATTAATCTAAAATTAATTTAAGGATAACAACTAAATTGCATTTATTCTATGATATAATAATTATCTTGCATATTTGTCATATGAAATGATTAATGTATGTTGTCTCGAGTAATCTGTAAATCAATATTTAATAAACTTCGTGACAACGAGGCGGTGATAAAGGAAGAGGGGGAAGAGGGGGAGAAGGAATTTTATTTTGTAGTAACTTCATTCTGTTGTTATTTTCATGATCTTTACTTAAGACACAAGAAAAAGATGCAAGTACAAGGTGCATCACTTATCGGTAACATAGATCCTCAATTAAATCAAACAGCAGTCTTATCAGATATCATTGATACCCGTATCAATAAACCGCTTCAGACATTTTAACCAAATAAAATAACCGACCATTTAGTTGGGACCACAATTAATCACATCAATGTAAAACAACGTTCAAAACACTTTCAAATATTTTTAAACAGTTTTAGGTTTCTTAAAACAAAATTACTCTGAAATAATTCCGTTGACAAGAAAAATACTCTGTATTTTGTCCTTTAGGAGTTTAAGGTTTATCCCTAAATAACTTCAAAATTTTTGCAAAAAATTTTTAATAAAAAAATGATGAAAAAAAGCAAAGAAAAATGAAATTAAAATGGTTTAATGCATAAAGACTTTGGAAATTATAGTCCTACAGTTTTTTTATTGCGCGTTAAAGTGCAAAAGCGTTGCCAACATGAAGTGAATAAATAAACTGAAGAAGAAAAATGAGAAAAAATAGAGAAAAGTTTTAAAAATTCGCTGCCGACACTAGATGGAAGTGAGAAATATTTACCTTTACAAAAAAAAAACAAACAGACACACCTCCTTGTTGTTGTACTTAGTAATTTTTTGCTATTGTTGTTGTTGTAGATTGGCAAGGCTCAAAAAATATCCATGCTATAAAAACGAACGAAATGGAAATAATAAAATGCAAATACAATGTTTGCGATGTCAGGTAAGAGAAGAGGAAGAAAATAAATAACAATCGTGAAGGAAGAAAGGAGGAAGAAAGTCAAAACGAGAAATTAGGAAGGAAACCAACAAACAAACAAAAGGATTCCTACAAAAAAATGTCGACGATCGAAGCTAATAAAATCGGACTAAAATTATGCTTACGCCTTGCAACCGGTGCCGATGCTCAATCATTTGAGTAAGTCATCAGTGAGAGTTTAGGATGTTGTTGTAAATAAAATCAATGTAATTTTTCAACCATTTTCTTCCTCATTATCGACTATTTTTGGGGAACGAAAGTGGTTTAAGAGGAAAGGTGTCGAGGCGTAAAATGAGAGACATTGTTTTGAAAAGCGAAACAACCGTAGCGCCGGTGTTGCCAGCTATAATATTTTTAATAATTGTTTTAATCCGCCGTTTCTTTTTTGGGGCTTATGTAAAATTATTTACGACGACTCCACTGGATGCAATTTTTTAGAAAATAATTTAGTTCCTTTTCTTCAAATTTGAAAATCTATTCTAGAAAATAGAAAGACTCTTCTTCTCTGTAGTTTTAATACTTACTCGTTATGTCATTAATCGATTTGTTTATCAACTTCTTTTCTTCATTAACTTTCATTTTGAAGAAACGAATAATAAAAATCAAACAATAAAAAAATCAAACAAATTCGTAGTCATGCGGAAATATATGACAATGCTAAAAAGTCTTCAAGGACCAAAGGAGAAAGCATTAGCCACTTCCTGTTTCCGAAAATGCTTCAATACACAAACCAACAACAATAAACAAAAGAAAAAGTTTTAATGTATTCCAATGATTGCTGGCGGAGAAAGATCGGAAGCCTGTAATAGCATTAATAAAATCCTTGAGTAATGAAAACGAACATGAATAATATTTCAATATTATAATCAAACGTTTCGCAATCGACAACGATGCCTTCGTTGTGTCGAATTTATGATACAATCGGGACCACACTTAAGCGGTCGCAGTGAACTTGTTAGCGGTTATGTAACTGCTACTTTCAATAACGACTCTTCTTCTACGAAAAGTTAAAGTTTCTGAAACTTTTGAAAGGCTATAGAGGTAAAACGGCTGCTGCTCGATTTTACAGAAGAGCTGGATATGATCTAATTCGTTGTAATGAATATCTGAACCGCTTTCGGAGTCTATTCCACTTTTGGATTGAAAATTACTCTTGCAGGTAGCTTGCATTGCTAACACCACTGTATCAACATTATTATTGCCACTTCAGTATGATGGTTATACCCTACCCCCCCCCTACCACCCGCGCTTAATGGTCTCTCTCGCTTGGTTTATCTTTATTCCTCGATGGTATGCCAGTTGCTGCCGCCGCTAAAACATCGCTTTACAATGCAAAATGAAAGAATAGAAAATGTTTCAATACGCCTGAGAGTATGCAACAATCGGTGAGCATAAAATTTCCATAAAAGCCGTTTTATGAAGAAATAACGAAAAGTGCAACAGAATTTCAGCATTTGAGCCCGCAGCAAAGTTTTAGATAAAGGAACAGGAAAATGACTTTGATGTTTTTTTGTGGCCCAAGGGTAGGCCGTTTTTGCTTCGGAAATTTATTTTTTTACAATAAGATTGTGTTCGTAAATAAATACATTCCTTGCTACCTCTTCTTTCTCTTCTTATTTTCGATAGCTCCATGATTCTTCTTTGTATTTCCATATCAGCGCTATTGTTATTAGTTTTTCTATAGCTTATCACTGCTATTTTTTAGTTTTCGTCTCCTCGTAAAATGCCAAACGAATTTTGATGCGAGGAAGATTGTAAAGAGGCAACGAGCCAAAGAACGGAAAAAATTGGAGGAATTCTTAGAAATTCTCGTGAAAAATACTTCAACACATACATACAGAATGAAATAGAATGAAACATACATATACACACACATATGAAAATAAATATGGCAAAGATGAAAAAAACTGTGAGAGTAAGAGTAAAATCTTTGTTGTTTTCCAAAACAACGAGCAGTGATCCCAAATTCTTTTGTGTAAAGACTTCTATTGTTTTTTTCTTAAAGTGCTCCATGAAAACACTTTAAGAAACGCTGACTTGCAATAATTTCGATGATTTAAGTATTTCGTAATGATGACCAATTTTCCACAGTCTTCATGAAAAAGATCAAGTAAAAAGACAAGAAAATAGAAACAACTCATTCACTGCCAACTCATTACTAACACTTACTACAATTCATTACTAACACTTACAACAACTGCAACAAAAACATTTACAAAAATGGGAGCGAAGGCTGTAAGAAATACACAAATATTTCAGTGAGGATAACTATGTGAGCGTAAACACATACGCGTATGCATTCATGCATGTTTACTACCAAGTAAACCTATTCATGTCTTCAAGAGTACATTAACGAATTATACATGACCGTACGTGACCAATAGTCAATCAGTTGGACGTGCTTTAAATCTTAAAAATTTCATTTATTCAGCTTGACTGCATGAGTGTAGGCTAATGCATTTGTATGCATTTGTGTGGATTATTATCACTGAGGTGCGTGCGAGCTACTTCAGATTCCATAATCATTTAAAATTAAAAAAGAAGAAATAATTACGCTTCAACAAAATATCAATAATTATCAAACAGGTTGTCAATTTCTTCTACAGATTAATCTTTCAACTAATTGTTTTTGTGTTTTCTTAAAAAAGATTTAATTTATTTCACAATCGTAGCAGCAATTACAACAACTACAACAACAGCGAAATTTACCTTCGTACCATGAGAACAATTTACGGGTGGCAGCAACGACTTCAACAGGCTTAACAACAACGACAACAATGTTTTCGCCAACACCAATAAAGCTGCATGGTCTCTCTCTCTCACACCCTTCCGAGGAATCCTACTAAGTTGATTAATTGTTTGCGTAAAGATGATTTCGATGATTGTCATCCTAAAGGACCTTTGGCTTCAGTTTCTCCTTCATGAGGTTGTTTGGCAATCATCATTTATACCACAACCCGCCTTACGCCCTATGCTTTCCTATGCGAAAAGCTGTTTTACAGGCAACCAACAATTAGTTTTATTAACTAGTTCGGTGAAAGCAATTCAACGAAACTAGTGCAAAAGTGACTAGTTTTTTCCACGCTTTCAAATTAATGTAACGGGCTTAAGTTAAAACACGGGCTTTTTTTTATTTTCAATATAAATAAATTGTATCATTTTTGAGAATATGTTGGGCAACGATCGATACTAAAACAAGTTCGGAAAACCTCAAGTAAAAATTCGATACTTTTGCATTCGTTGTAAGTGGATCCGGCTTGAACCGAGTATTGTTTAACTAGTTTCATGCAATTTTGCATTGCTTGTTCTTCATGGAGTATCCTATCAAAATTTCAGTCATTCTCTTCAGAGACGAGGTGCATAAAATATGAAGAAGATTATGTTATGCATGAGACTGAAACGCACTGAGCGCCGACTGAATGCTTGCCAACGAAGATTAATTGAATTGAGTTAAATCATGGCGTCGGAAAGGATCTGTAATGAGTATAATGTGGTGACTAAAAACGTTGCTAGTAATGATTGTAGGGAGTGATAAGCGGAGAGGCAGTGATAGGGGGGGAAATTTTGAATGATTAAATGGTTTTCATTTCGAATTCGGATCCCTTGGTTCTGAAGGTTGAATGTTTGCGCTCGATCAGCTCGATGATAAAGAGAGGATCCCTCTTTATTCATTGTCAGTAAACACGTAATGGGGTGAGACCATTTAGAGGATGACACCCGATTAAAAAGTTGACATAACAGACATAAAACAATCCCATCCATAACTCTAATTACAATTACCCATACCCCAAACTGAGCTAATGGCTAATTATTTTTTAATGTATTTGAAATTGCAAGAATTTCTTGAAAGGAATTCAATATTTTTAAATCAAATTAAAAGGTAGATTCTTTTTTTTTAGCATATTTCAGTTACAAAAGTAATTTTTAAGAATTAAGCACCTTTTTCACCGCGTGGTGAAAATTATTTAATTTTCTTAAATTTGGGCTTTAATTTTAGTAAAAAGAGAAAGCAGGAAACAAAAAAAATTGGTAATTGGATTTGAAGATTTGAAAAAATTAAAGAATTATTTAGTTTATAAATCGTTGGAGGAGAAATCTGTGGATTTTAGCTTCTAAAAATATACCAAAAAACTTTTTTTTATATATTACTAATATTTAAACATTTTAAATACGTTTAAAGATTTTAAATACTCTTCATCATCATCGTCTTTTTCTTGCATTATTACCATATTCTTGCAACACTCGCAAGCAACAAATTAGCATCATCGGCAGAGGAGTTTTGTTGCGGTCACGGCAGAGTTCTATCTTTTCCCATCTGTTTTTCCTTCGCCACCATTAATTTATTACTGCTGAAAATGGCGCCACCTCACCGTCGCCAGGTCGTCTTTTGATTTTTCGCATCGTTTCGCAACTAATTTCAAGCATATGTTTCATGCATAATATCGATGTAATCAAATGAAAACACGAACAACAAATACTACTGCAATAAACTACTACCACAAACACAAACTTTCGGGCGTTCTCAAAATTCCTAATACACCCATTGCTTAGAGATCCCGCAATTCTAACCACGATAACACAATTGAAATTCAAAAGGATGAGATAATGGAAGGTAAGAGAAGGAAGAAACTGAAGGAGAAAGAGAGTGAAGGAGATGGAGGAAATGGAAAATAAACGTTAACCGAGAAGATGAAGTTGAAGATGTCGTTTTAATTAAATTTGCTTACAAATGGATTGATTTTGAGCGTTTATGCGGTTGGAGAGAGATCGAGTGATAGACTCGTAAGGTTAGATTGAAGTTTTTGAATTCAATTAGGCTCGCATAAAAACACACACAATGGAATCTTTACCCTCTTTGCAGGAGATGACTTTTAGACACATTCACTTCATTGCCATAATCCACTGCATCAAATAAAAGGTGGAAGAAGAAGAAGGAGGAAAGAAGCTTAGATAAAGGGGAAAACTCTTGGCAGAAGAAAGACAAAGGAAGGGATTGTTATTCATGATCAAAAACTAATAAAATGTTCCTTATAATTTATTCCATAGAACTAAAAATTTTGAGAAGTAAGTAAATCTGTAAAGATAGCGTCTTGTCCCTTTTATTGATATTTTAAGTGAGCTCAATCGAGACAAGTTAGTTTAATCTTCAAAAGCAATCTGTATAAATAAACCTCATAAAAGCCTGTTTAGTTCTACGACATGTCAAAAAATTAAAATTTGTAATTTTCAAACAAAGTACATAATTTTGAAACTATTGCTTTGTATTTCACAGAAATTATCTTAGAAATTTCTAAAAAACATAAATTGTTGACAAATTTGCTTTGATAATATAAATATTATTAAACTTCTCGATGAAAGGTAAAACAAAGAATATTTATATTTGCATGCAAAGAAGTAATCATAACGTTTGACACACGAACGCACACATGCGCACACATAATTTTTCTCGCCCTACATCACGCTCGCATGCACGTATACTAATGGTTTGAAAATATAATCATCAGCTCACAGATAGTTATCTGAAAGAAGACGATTTATTGATAATTTCAAATACTTTCGAAAATTCCTCAGAATTATTTTACTTTGATGTGAAACGAATATAGAAAATTCTTATAAGCAGTTTAATATGTACTTATCTCTCCATCCTTCCATCTGCTCTTTTTTCACCGTACAATCATTTAAAGAGCAAAAAATGTTTTTGACTTTAAACCATCAAGGAAATATAAAAATCTTAATTGCCTCCAAAAAGTATGCAATAGAAAAGTAATATGCTCGAACATCACGACAAGGCAATTAATGCATAAAAAACGAAAGAAACAAAGTAATAGCACATAATAAAACACACGATTTAGTTACGGAGCACTGAACCTCTGATGACAGGAAACATTAAGAAAATGCACCAACTAAACGGCTGCATGCGAAAACCGTGCACCGGCCATAATTGCGGTAATGGCAGTATTTGTCGGTCGATATTCCGGTCGATCAAATTTTACTCATCTCTTCGCAAGAATTAATGTTGCTCCAAAATTTATGCCATGGGAAAATTACTTTTTAATCGTTCGTAACTAATAACGGAAATAGGAAACGATACGACTATAATATTGTTTCAGTTCGTAGAGAGTCAGAGGACTTAAGTATTAAGTTTTTAATGGCGTGGAAGAAAATGAGTAACTGCATTAATAATCAAACGAAATAAAATACTTTCATCATTTTTAAAATGGTCTCCATCGACTTTTGTTAAAAACCATTTAAATCACACTTTCATCTTCAAAGATCTAAAACGAGAAATGGATTTTTCTACTTTCTTCTCTAAATTAAGTTGACACATTACAAACAGAAAAATGCTGTTTCTGATTTAGCAACTCTTTTTTAATCCTTTAGTGTTTCTATTCTTACTTTCTTCATTTATACGAGTAAATATTTTTCTAAATATTCAATGGATTGCAAGATATTTTCCTTTTAAATTGTTTGTTGCTTTTTTATTAAATTTCCGCTTTTATCTCTTCGCTTGATTATTCTTGTGTACTCTTTCGTAGCGTGAAAATTATAGAAAATTCTCGTTATGATAGAATTTTCTTCTAATACTTCGTACTTTTGTGACCATCTAGCTGAGCGTCGATAACTTGCTTGCTTTGCTAGATTTTCAACTTTCCTTTTTTTAATTTTATTCTTTCATTTTTTTCGGCACTTTTTACTTATTCTACTTCTGGTATGTCTCTTTTACGCTGGAAAATATCCTCCATCCGCCAAAAAGGAATCTTAACAAAGGTATATTCGTTTGAAATGTCATCTAAAAGCATTTGAATCCTTTGCCTTTTCTGAAAAAGGATCTTACGAAACTCGTGTTTGTTTCCTTTATTCTCTCGCCTTTTTTTCTCTTCACTGCGAATTTTCACCACCCGATAACGTCGCCCCTCGTCGAGCTGTGCCGCGTTTTAGCTCTAAAATGATTTCCTCTCTAGTTCATCGGATTTTCCGTTTCATGTGCTTTTTCGCGTTTTTCTGTATTTCTTTTTCATTTTTTTACTTTTTCTTTTTCCCTACTTTGCTTTTTTTATTCTCCATCGCGTCTGTTATCGTAGATTTTTTTCTGCAGTTTTATAATATTTTTCTGTTTTTATGACTTTAATTTTTTTATCAATTTGGCAATAACTTCAAAGTGAAGTCAGTCCGTCTGCAGGAAATGAGAAATAATCAGAAAAGACGAAAAGATGACTAACAAACAAATCGGTGGGGCGGACACACAGACTAAGAAAATACTTTTGCCGAAACGTTTCTAAAAGCTGGACGTTTTTGCGATTTGTTTGCTTGGAACCTTTCGAGGAAATTGAAAATATTAAATTTATTTTATCCTCAGCCTTTAGAAGACGGGTTTTCCAAAAAGGCGAATTAGAACAAAAAAAAGATGTGATGTATCTTTTATTTTATTAATTCTTACGTATGAGCAAAAGAGAGAAATAAATCTCTAGCTTAGATTTGGTCTTGTGTCCTTTTTTATTGCCTCTTGGTTTATACTTTGTTCGTGAAAGTTTTCTCTCGGTACCTTATTCACCCTTCCTTTATCTTCTTCCTTTTTTGGGTTTTTATTCACGTAATTTTTCAAGACTTTACTTCTTTTCAAATCTCATAAAATTGTCGTAAAGAATTAAGTGCTTCGTTTGACGATCTAACGCATATCCTGATCGCTATCCCGAGCAACTGTCCATACAGTATTCACCAACAATTTCCCCTGGGACATTAAAGTCATTATCACCATCGTTAAAGGACACTGAGAGAACGATGGGAATGGTAGAATAGTATTTTCCTGTTGTTTCCGCCTGATCTCTCTCTCTCTCGCTTTGTTGTTCTGCTGGTTGTTGTTGTTTTGTATTAAAGACTAAGCTTCTAGGCAATCAAATTCGTCGCATTGAGTCAATTTATTTTTCGGTTTTCTCGTTTTAGGACACTTTTAGGATGACCCAACATGTGGAAGAATAAAATTAGGAGCTTAATTAAGGACAAAGCTAGTCCTTGGAAAATTTTCAGTAGATGGATATGATTTCCAGAGGTCTTATGTAGTTCCAACCGACGTGTAATCAAAATAAGTGGAATGGTTTTAGATTATCTGGCTTTGGTGAACTTTGTGCTGTTTTGCAAAATGATGAAGACTCTTTAAAGTATTTGATTAACACTTTAAAGGCTTATTAACACTTTAAGGAGAAAGGTAATTTTTTGTTAAGCTAATAAGAAGTCTTCTAAAGAATTCTAAAAATTGTGTTTGTGGTTTTATAGCGTCGATTAGAACCGTATAAAATGCTTTGGGAACTTCTAAAGGCTTTTAAATTCTTTTGGACTTCTAAAACGATCCAGCCAAAAGATATAAAAGTCACCTTAAAATCTTTAATACCTCTGAGTCTTTCTAGAAACTAATGCACACCTGAAACCAAAAGATATTTTTGAAATTTGTGTTTCAGAGCATGGCACAAATGTAGCCGTAAGTGATAACTCTTGAACCAAAAGTGTCTAAAGCATATTTCGTCAGTCACTAAGCCAAATAAAGACTGACATGTTGTGATCGCATTACATACACACACATACACATACAGAGACACAATCACAGAAATAAACACGGTCGGACACAAATGCATGACACATTCCACATTGCAGCCATTGTTAGTGTTAGACA
Organism: Physocephala rufipes; assembly: GCA_963966595.1. Taxonomy (NCBI): domain Eukaryota; kingdom Metazoa; phylum Arthropoda; class Insecta; order Diptera; family Conopidae; genus Physocephala; species Physocephala rufipes. The sequence continues at coordinate 3,174,027 of OZ016505.1, forward strand.
GCATCAGTAACCACCAGGCATACTTTATCACACACAAAATATTCCAAAAAAGACTTAACAACTCGCGATGAAGTGACAGGAATTTTATTTATTTCGTCTTTTATACCTAACAGTTTTTTTATTCTGATGCTTTCTTTTCTCGCCCTCGAATGAGTTCCAAAAAAAGCGACAGGAATCAGCTTAAAGTCGTCACTACCTTCTCTCCCTACCCTCGATTCGCTATTCGTCCTTTTCTCCATGACAAATAGGACAAATAAGATGACATGAGAAAGAGAGAATGATGATGACACATGAGAAAGAGAAGGAACATTAGGCTTAATCAAAAGGAATCAAGTAAGGGCCCCATAGATGAAAGTGTGTGTGTGTGGGGGGGAGGAGTGGGCAGAGAAAAATGGATGTGGGAAACAAATAAACTCGGAGAAAAAGACGAAAAACATTGTTTGTGACCTCAGCTGGTGTTTCGTTATTCTTGTTTTAGCCATCATCATTATCGTCATAATCATCATCATCATTATGGAAGTAAGACTATTGTTGATCGTTATTATTATTACTATTATTGTTGTTTGCTATTTGTTTGCTCTTTTATCAGTTTTGCTATTTTTTATCAAATAAAAACAAGCGGCAGACTTACTTGCATCTATTGTTGTTGTTCTTGTTTTGTGGTTTCTCTTGCTTTCTTCGCACAAAGTATGGAATAAAAGAAAACAACCGACGGAACCATAAACAACGAAAAGCACAACCAAAGCAATTGCTTTGCGCAAAAAAAAACAAGAATGAAAAATCGTGAATTTAATATACGTTTTTTACTTATGTTGAAATAACCAGTGTTGCCATATCTACTCATAAAACTGGAGATATTTGCATAAATTATTTAAAGCACGCGTCAAGAATGCTCCAACGATAATGATGATAATGTTTAGGATGACAATTTATTATAGCAGAACGAAGGCATATGTTAGGATTAGGGAGAATAAAGAACGTGTTAAGCGGATTCCCTCTTCTGTTTTCCAAAATGAAAAACCAATCCAATTTCTGAGTATTTTTTATACACGCCTTTTTGTGTGCGTCTGTTCGGTTTCATTCTGGTCTCATTTATATTTGTTTTGCAAAGGATTATTTCAATTGCCTGAACCTGCATTTGCTCAAGTTTCCTAAACTATGAGAAGCAATATTTCTTTATATGGTTTATTACAAAAGTCTGTTAGAAAGCGGGTACTGGATGGTATTCCGATATCATCGGAAGCACGTCCAATATTTTGTCAGTGTCTGAATCCTTTTTAAACACCGATCTTTAATGTATGCGGCTACAAAAGTGTCACATCATATCCATTAAAAGGGTTGATTTGGACGAGTCGATTAATTCCACACCCATAAATAATCAACCAGCTACCATTCCTTTCAAGAATCTATTCATAATTTAACGACTTTCAACACCGTCTCTTTCCAAAATTCCAAAGGATAAAAGAATTAAATGTGAGATTCATAAAAAAATGCAAATCATGCAATAAAAAGCAACAAATGGTTCGAAGACGATAAAAAAGAAAAGGCAAATAAACGCTGTTTAGAGCAGGTTGGGTGAGGTAATGATTATGCCTTTTCCTGAAACTTCATTTGTTGTAAATCATTTCTAAAAAGTCACTCTTTTTTGAAACTCTATAAAACAACAGAAAGCTGACAAAGTTCATTGCCCGTCGTTATCTCAGATTATGGTTTCTTCATCTATTACAAACAAAGCATTGCTATTGTTGGCTGTTCTATCGTCTTCAAATATAATAAATTGCGTACATTTTTCACGAGGTCTGACATAAACGCTGATTATGCTCGCGAACACGAATGCGTTTATGAAAATTTCCTTTGGGTTTTATTAAAGCCTGCCGCGTTTTGGTTCGTCTCTACGGGATTTTGTTCGATTTTCGTTACGAAAACAAAAAATAATAATAATAGGAATAATATTAAAAGATTTATGTGTTTTCGTACCTGTTGTGCGTTTTTGTGGATGTTTTTTTCTTTTTTGGTGGCAACGAAAGCTCGAGAAATCCTTTATAATTGAAAAAGTTTTTGGTAACGAGGAAAAATTACCATTACGTGGCCGAAAACTTTTAATGAAGCTTTAGATGGTATTGAAAATGCGCCAACTGATTGGAATTAATGAGAAATTTATAAACAATTTGCTTTTCTAATTCACCATAATTTCAATCTCACTCATTGCTTTAAAAACATTCACTCACTAATTTACTATTCTTTTTTACTTATTCCTTAATCAGTTTTCCGACTCGCTTTGAATTCACAAAATATATATATTTTTTTGCCACCATTTTTTATCGATAACTATATGCAAACATTTAGTGAATGTTCACATAGCGGTGGTATGTTAGAGTGTTTCCAATCTTTCGCGTACTCGATAATTGTCAATACATTATTCACGCTCGTAATCTACTCACTCGATTAATTTGGTAATAATTCACTCATTTATCCACTATTTTTTAACTTTTTTTACTATAATTCTTCGCTTTTGCTTGAAGATTGATTTTGAGTGAGTCCTTAAGAAAGTTCAAAATGATGCAGAAGTGACATATAATTGACAACTCCTATTGAAATTTCTAATAAATCATGATCACACTTTTAGTTTCATAAGCCGTGCTTTCATTGTTTGTTGTGCTTTTATTAACTTGTGATTACAAAGGATCATTCGAAGGTAGAGTATTATTTTTCATCCTTTTTAAACTTTTCACTTCTTCTGATGACATTTTCTGATGACTTTTAATGCGATGAAGAAGAAAATGGGGGAGAGAAATCAGTTTGTCTATGACAAGCTACCCACAAACAGCACACAAGTTGTTATTGTAATGGAACTCCCTTTAAGTACCAAGATCAGGACGTAGAGGACTCGGAGATGAAGATAAATATATTTACAAAAAATTATCCAACACTGGCTGACATTTTTTCGTTGCAAATGCATTCCTATGACCATCTATTATTTTCCATCGCTTCTTTTATGAAAGTTCTGCGTCCTGAGTCTATCCTTCCCTCTCTCTTCTTCACTCTCTTTGCCATTCAAATTGTACTAAGTGACTTTACGCAAGAAGAATTTGTTCTTTTGTGGCGTTTTTTGTTTATCTCACCTTTTATCCAAAAGCTTGCACATTTTTTATTTATTTCTTCATCTTCTATTTAAATTTCTTTATTACACTTTTTGTGATCGTTTATTGTTGTTGTCGTTAGTTTGATTTTGTTAGTTTTTACAATTTGCATTCTCGGGTTTTGACGAAGTTTGACTTTCTCGAGAGTTTTCTTGAATCAATTACACATTTTCGTGTCTTCTGACAGTAATAAAAATATTATCTCTTTAAAGCGCGACGATTTCTTTTGAGATTTATCACTTATGATTGATGAAAAGTATTGAAAGGAATTTTATTTTATATAATTTATTAAAAAATAATGGCCGGTTCTTTTCCCGCGCGTATACTCTTAATAATGGCGTTACAAAAAAGAACAGCTTCCACGCTTATGAACGTCATATCCCAAGTTGGCAGCAACGCTCCTCTCTCAAGAGAGGAAACTGGAAAAGGTCCGTATAAACATTTGCATGGTATTGTTTCTTTTTGTTGTGAGTCGAACGCTTGTTTCCTTCCTTCTCTTGCAACAAAATAAAGAAATGAGAGCGTCTTCGCAATCAAACCACGTACTACTTCATGTGCATCGAAAATTAGATTTTTTATGCCGTTTGGTCAAACAAAAGTTTTGCGATATAAAACGGAATTAATCCAGTTTTTCTTTTTTGACACTAAGAGATTTAATTAATTAATTAATATTTTGACGCATAGACATTTTTTCCCCGATAAATTACATTAATTACATTACATTGTCATGTGCTTATTGAATTCTGTTCCATTTACTAGGGCCGTCCATTGCCGGCCGTAGCGTATATACGTTGACGGTGCTAACGTATATTTGACAGCCATTAGTGAAGTTATCAAAAGTACTAAATATCATTCGGAACAAAGTAAAAACAATATATTTTTTAATATATGATTAGGAAACCATATTACTGCCTCGCTCTTTATCTAAACGTTTTATATAAGAAGCAAAAAATAGTAGAGATAGATGTTTAAAATACGACCGTAGTTGGACGAAGAGAAACCAGATTTTAATAGGTTCGTACGCCCGTCAACGACTCGAATAATCGTTTGCAATGGTCCCGGTAAGGTAATTTGTAGCGGCCGCCACGTTACGTTACGCTATGGCTAGTCTAGAAGTAGACTAAAACCATTAGCGTGGATAGCGTTTATTTAAGCGGCTATACGCTTATTTTCCTATACAAAGACTTTCATAGGCGTATACACGCGACAAAAGAAACGCGTCTATTATTAGTTATGAAAATGACACAAATCGAAATGTGTAAAAACAGAAAGGAAAAATGAACGGAATTACCAAAAAATTTCATAAAAAAACAACACATATTTTTCAAAAAAAAAAAAAAAAAGAAAAGATATGGCTGAGAATAGTTATAGCGCCTAAAAGAATTACTTCACTATTTTCGATTTTTGAAAAAAATTACCTTGTCTCTTGAAAATGTGATGGACAAACATTTTGCTTTTTTTTAAAATTCTTTGAGATAAATATTGAGAATTTGTGAAATTATTTGTGTTGGAAAAATCTGGCTTCTCCAATAGGCTTCTTCAAAATTTTGAACATTTCATGATTTTAAAGAACATTTAAAAATCTTGAAGCAAGCCTATTCCAAATTGTGATGAAAGGAATCAATCAATTTTATTTTGTTAAAAATGTTAAAGATTTTTGTATTAATTAATTTACTTTTTTAATTTGTATAAATTTCACATTTTTCAAAATCTCTTTTGTTTTTTGAACTCTTATTAAAGCGAGTTTCATAATTGGTATAATATTGAATTAATTTAATAATTGGAAAATGTCAAACTTTTCTACTTTAAATTGTCAGTAAAATAAAATGAAATTGAAACATTTGTTATTTCATCAAATTTCTGATACTTTGGAAACAATATCTAAATTTTTTTTTCTTTATGATTTACACAAAAAGCCACGAAGGTTTTTTATTTTTATTCATTCCATCTTTTTAACACTCGTGTCCGCAAAATGAATTCCCAACAAGCCATTATTTAAAAAAGCCTCCTAAAAAGCCAAGAAAAAACAGCAAAAACAAGAAATGGCCGTCTGACCGTAGCGGGTCCTTCCCATCGTTTATGATAGATGGCAATATAGCTTGTGACAACTGATGTTCCTCCAAAAATGAAAAAAAGTCAACCAAAACGAAGTAAAATTAGACACCGAAAATATATCATAGATTTTTTTATTTGACCTGAATTTTGGATAGTTTTAATGTTTTCATTCGATTTGGTTCGTTCGCTCGTTTGTATACGATACGTTCCCTGGCAGTTTCCATTTGCCTGACAAAAACACTCGCCATGCTCCCTCGCTCTTAAGTTATTTTGTAACAGAAGAGTGCAAATTCGAATAAACGAATCAAACTTGAGATTACACCAGAGTGCATGAATCTCGCATGAATCATATATTTTAAACATTTATCATAAATTGCCATCGGTAATAAATTTAACAGCAATATAAGGATTAATATGAACGATTTTAAACAATCAAAACAAGATTTGAAGAAGGGGAACGTTTAAATGAAGTTGCTGAAATGTAAACTGGAGAATAGCTCATACTTTGGTACGTCCCGGCGTCACCGAAATCCTTCAGAAAAATAATTTATGAAGGATTTGTCATAAGCAATTTCTGGGCTTAGGCTTCACCCGAGCGGTAAAGTCAGTAAATTGACCAAATGTGGGTTGATCGGAATGGAATATGTACAAAAATGTGTGCGAATATGTGTCCGGATATGTTTGCTTGGAAATGGTTGTGTACGTGTAATTGAATATTTTTATATTTCGAGTGAAATCATTTGTAACCGTACTTCATTACATTGTGTCCGTTTGTTAAATAATGTTTTTTTGTACCGACAGTAGCTGACTAAAATTTCATTTTGGTTTTCCGAAACTACAAAAAAGAGAGAAAAGAAAAAAAATAACTGATTTCTTTTATGTCAATTTTTTATTAAATTGAAAACTCCACAAGTTGGTTCATTTTAATGGTTTATACGCACACCCGTAGGTCATGCAAAACCTTTCAATGGCACACTCACGCAAACGCTCACACATGTACACCAACGTCCTTCAAATCAAATATTGCAAAAGTTTTTTCAAAGAATAATGTTCTCTCAATCATAAACCATACGCGGGGAAGTTAAATAAGAATAGGTGTGCCACACGAATAAGAATGAGAGAAGACGAAAATATAATAACGATAATAAGAGTGTAGGGGTGTAAGTAGTTCCAATGAAAAGGAAAAGATTTATTACCTAAAGAGGATTGCGTGCATTGTGGGGCGTGGAGAGATGTAAACGTATGGTCGGTTAAATTATCAGCAGTGCTAAAGCAATTATCATAAATTTCCAGCAAGGAAAAACCAATAGAGCCGCCGCCTACCTGCATAAAATCTACTACTATATAGGACGTAGTTATACGAGCTCCTAAAAATATGCAATAACCTTTTTTAATTACTCACGCGGGTTCTCAGAGAAAATTGATTTAATCAATTTTATCGATAACTAGAAAAAATCCACTTTACTCAAACGAACGAACTCAGCTGTCCGCATAAACACTCATACGTACACATACCCATACGTACACGCATATCCATTTACAAAACCATAAAATCGACGAAGACTAAAATTGATTCAATAATTTTTTTATATCAAGAAAAGCATAAAGAAAATTTAGGAACGAAATAGAAAAGGGCACATAATAAAACTGTGCATAAACTGCAGTAGAGTAATCCGAAACAAAAAGCGGAAATAGAAGAAATATTTTAATCGCAAAGAATTGAAACGAACCGATAGAAACAGATTTGTTTTACTTTTATTTGAAAATATAGCACAATTTCTTGGAAAATAAATTCACATTTCTGCTGAATCGACGATACTTGCTTGAGGATATTCATATCATCATAAAACACTCTTACGATGTCTGACAATGTCGTTTCTTCATGTTTCGTCTGTTACATCCAGAGTCTTTTCTCTGGATGTAAATGTAAATGAGAGTAAATCACATGGAAGGAGTTTGAATTTATTATTTTAGTGTTTATTCTTCGATTTAGATGTTGAGCATGAGGCAATAACCAATAGTGCCTTGATCAAAAAATATTGGGATTTCCAACAGGAAACAGGAAACGATGGAAACGCGAACCATCATTTCATTTTTCAATTTGATTTCGTAGATAGTTGTTAGTTGTTCGTAGTTATTGTTGGAAAGAATATTCATCTGGCGATTATAATGCGGTACAAAGTCAGTGATTATATATTGAATTATTTCCCGAGATAGGAAATTGGAACCCTGACAGACACTTTGAATGTGTTGGGTTTCAAATAAAAAAACCGAAAATAGGATGTATTTTTCGAAAAGAGTTTATTAATTCCATGAATTATAATAGTTTTATAAATTTTTATTGAACAATCTTAAAATGAAATTCTATTTCAAAAATCTTAAACTTAAATTCTATTTAAGACATATGTACAAATTTCCAAAATGTAAAAATTCATTAAATTTTCTCTACATATTTGTGAAATATTTTATCATACAAGCACCCTGTGTATTTGTTTCATAAGGGTTTACAATTTGATATTAATCGAATATTATCTTTTTTGGCACAAAATGACTAAGAGTTTATCGATTGATTGAGAGTCCTGAAATAACTTTGCATTATTTACAAAAGATAGCTGCATAACTTTTAAGTAATTATTAAAAGAAATAATTATATAAAAATTTGCAGCAACAAAAAGCTCCCTCTTAAACGTTTTTTTAAAGAATACGTTAGAAATGCGCTAATTAAGGAGTAAAGGAAAACTGAAAAAACTACTTTTTTTAATTTAAATGGTATGTCTTAAATTAAACTTAAAAATTGTTTTACACAATAATTTCAATGCCTTAATTTATGTGGCAACGCTGTGAAAAACTTTAACTCTCATTTTCGTCAGACCTTTTTTTGTAATTAATAGAACGCTGACAAACATTTCTTCATAAAGCATTTCAAATAACAAACTCAATCGCACTGAAATTAAACATTTGATAAACGGGCAAGCTGACTGTCTGACACACTGACTGCCCGACTGAATGACTAATGATTTACGGCATTTGTCCGCCTTTTTTTCCACGATAATTCCATGCGTTTAGACTTCGTTGGCTTCTGTTAAACGTAACTCTCTTGTCGCAAGAGAAGCTGAAGTTTGTGACCGTCATCACAAACGTTACTATTTTCTACAGTCGGCAGCGTTGCCACTTCATGTATAATTCCTGTATGTTGCTCCTGCTTTTGTTGAAGTAATGGTACACGCCCTCTCGCCAGGTTGTGGTCGTGCGTTGGTCTCACGGATTCATTACGTGCATTACTTGCACTCACAGACGCCAATGTTGTTCGCAGCAATACAGGAATACCCTGCAATTCCAACAATTCCGGTCCCAATGTGGACTCTTGGACTAAACGCGTGAGTGTATGTAGAATTGCTTTGATGGTGCGACGTTGTGAATCACGTTGGGCGCGCGATTCATAGACGCGATAGAATTCCACGTGGTAAACTGATGAGATGAAATTTATGACAATGCCGTTGGCCAAATGGCTGTGACATTTTTTGTTTAGTGACATGTTGTAGAGCATCGTGACAAGTTGCTCCTGTAATAATTAAAGAAGAAGAAGAAGAAAAAATGTAAGAAACTGTATAAGACTTCATTTGGACTTAATAAAAGTTCGAAATTGATTAAGAGAAGCATAAACTTGATGAAGAGAATGAAGTGGTGGAAGAAGTTGAAAGCAATTAAATAAGAAAAAAATTAAGCAAGAATATCAAAAAAATCGTTGTAATTGTAAATCCACTTTTTGAGCCTTTTGAAATGTTTCCTCTTATTTACAAATTAATAAAGAAAATATTTTCTTTGTCGATTCTTACATAAAGGAAAACCGAAACACTTTCAAACGTTGTCGGCTGATTATCCTCCTGTATTTCTTGCTGCTCTTGCACGATTTCGATCCACTTCGATATTGCCTCATTCGACATTATCGAATAGTGTGACGTCACTTCGATACGACTGAGATTGTTCATTGACGCCGCGCAAAGCAATAAAGTTTGCGGGCAACGCGTTCTTGTCATCAACGCAGTCATTCCCTCGATAATGGTTTCGGCAGAATCACGTAAACCGTCGACCCGATGATCTGCTCCATGCCATACCGCCGTTATTTGTGTTAGCAACGACACCGCCTCACGTCGTTCCACGTCAGTCACACGACACGACGATACTTCTGATTCATTTTCATTTATTGGATCACTTTCTTCTTTCACTTGCAAAATATCACGCAGAATTTCCACTCCGCCACACGCTCCCAATTGCTCAATTGCCGTCGGAGCGCAGCAAATTGTCGCCAACGCTCGCAGAGCCAAGGCACGCACCGAACTGACTCGATGATCGAGACACACGATTAACAGTGATCGAACAGCCTCATTCTGTACGAAGGCATCAGTAAGCGAAGCGAATCCATCGTAATCGACGTTCGTCAATGTAGCGATCATATTAATATTTGCTCGTAACATCAAATCACACCGACTGTGCTCGATGCTCTGTACAATCACCCGGACGAGCTTCTCAAAGACGAGACGCAAAGCGACGAGTAAATTGCGTTTAAGTACCAACAAATCTTCAAGCAACGATTCAAGATTGATATAGTGATGCTTTTCCAGCGAGATACGAGTATCTTTGACTGTAAGTTTTATCCGCTCGAGGCTTTGCTCGTAACGACTTCGATCTTTGGGCGATTCGTTGAAGAAAACAGCACGTCGTTGCAAAACCTGACTAAATTCTTCCACCTGATTTACCAATAGTGTGGCTCCGTCGAAGGCTTCGGCCAGCGAAGCTGCCTGCTCGCCCTTTAAAATTCGTTCCATGGCCTCGAAATTAATCTGAAGGTGCTGAGCGCGCTGCTGGAGTTGACGAATGATTTTTGTCACGGTATTTGTTGTGATGGTGAAATTCTTGAAGGCTTCTGCCGCTATTGATTTCGTCTGCAAAGTCGACATGACTTCGTGTTCGTAGGAAGTGCGCAAGCTACCGATCCAAGACTGTAATGCCGGATCGTGGCCGTTCAGTAATGGATTCGAGTACTCCTGATAGTTAAGGTTCAAAAGGGGGCGCTCAAAATGAAACAACGGTACCGCTGGAGCCAGTGATGCTTTTGGAATGATTGGCGTGTTTCGTAATTTTCTGCCGAATTTCGGTGTGCTGGTACTGCTAAGAGGATGTTGTTGTTTAAGTGGCGATGAAAAGTCGTTGTTATTGTTGTTGTTGATATACGGTGTCATCGTGGTACCGTCCAAAATAACCGTCTCGTTATTATACGGCGGGGGTGATTCATCCAGGTAAATCTTTCGATTGGTGTAAGCGATGCAGGCGGTATTCTCTGAATTGTATTCGGTTTCCAAATCGTCCAAACTACGCGATCTTCGTATGACATTTCTGCCTGGGTCACCGCTGTAATCCTTACTATCTTCATCTTCTTCTTCTTCTTCACTGCTATTATTTGTAGAGTTACAACGTCTTCTTAGAAACGACAAAGCCACTACTGGTCTGCGGCTTAGCCGACGTCGACGACGTGCCTTTGCAGTTTGTTTCGCAACTTTGAACGTCTTATCAAAATCCCCCGTCACTTCATCATCTACGAGATGCATTCTATCCAATTCTTTCATAAGTCTCGAACTTTCCACATTCTCCTCCTCCGCATCGCCTTTCTCATCTTTATCCCTCGCAGGGTCTTTGATTCCATTCTGTTGCTCTAACTTTCGTTTGCCTTCGTTTATAGTCCGATCGGAGGATGCGGGTGAGCCACTGAAGGAAATACGCCGCGAGACATTCACCAACGATGAATAAAATTCCGACTTGCCAACCCGTCGTATCACAGTCGGCGGTGTTTCTGCAACGCGTTCGTCCCGCAGCGACGTTGGCGAATCGAAACTTTGTGTAGTTTTGGGTGTAGAAGAGGCAGGAGTGGAATCGGCAATGGCATCAGCATCGATGCCACTACCACCCAATGCTTTTCGAGTGCCATGCGATTCTTCATTGTCCGAGAATCCGGAGTCCTTTGAGAAGAAGCAGAAGCAGAGAATAGAGAAGAAGATGAAAAATAAACAGATTAAGAACTCAGAAGGAGATTTTGTTTTGCATCTAATTTCAAAAGACTCGAAATGATAAAGATATTTACTTGACTTCTCAAACTTCCGGGACTATCTCTTTTCTCCCACGACAATTTCGACGCATTCTGCTCATCCTCGACTTCTTGAATGCGCGAAAGATTTCCTGGGAATGATCGGAAATTGTTGCCATCTATCTCCAGAAGGGCGACCAAATGATGATGATGATGTTGATGGCTAGTACCATCAGAGTTGCCAATTTTGAAGTCAAATTGTTGCTTCTGCTGTTGTTGTTCTTGTTGCGGTATACTTTGCGGTTGTTGTTGTTTTTGTCGCTGTTGTGATTGTTGACTGTAGAATGAATAGAAATTGCTGCCATTGAAACGATTGCTATTTGCAGTCATTGACGGCAGCTGATTATCCGAGCCCCACCAAACTTTGCTGTAACTGCGTTGAAATGGCATATTACCGTTGTTTTTGGCTTATTATCTGATTACGCAAATTGATTTTTCTGCAAATATAAGGAAAAGAAATAAGAATTTAATTTAAGGAGAAACTTAGGAAAACCTAGCTTGTTTGACAGCATAAGTTGTTTTTAGTTTTTTGAAAAAATATTGAAAGATATTACGATATAAAAAAATTCTAAAATCATTTAGCAGAGGCTTCGGAAAATGTTTTCTGTAGCCTCTCTTATTCCGTGTTTCAGAGTATTTGTACATTTTTTGAAGTTCGTTTCTTAAGTCTTTTAGTAGATTGCAGAGAAAATGAGAGAACAATACCAAACATACGGCCCGGTAATCAATTTTAATTAATCTATTATAAATATTTCTAAATATAATGATTTATTCTGAAATTCGGATAAATACAAATGTTTTTTGTTTTTTCCATAAAAAGACAATCAATTACAAAGCTTGAATATGCTCAAAGTTTTGCCCTTTCAAGGCCACATTTAAAAGCAATTCTCTCAAGGTTTTCGTATTTTTCTCTGTGAATAAAATATTAACAATTTTTTCTGACTATACGATTGCAAAGATTCAATGATAGATGATTGAGAGCTTATGTGTAATAAACGATAAATTAGTAGTTTTTGTTATTACTATTTGCAACGTCGTTATTCGCTGTAATTCAAACTAAAAAATACATACAGTGTGAATAATTAAACCAGCAAAAAATGGAATAATTTATAATGCATTTAACGTATTCGCGCTTCTATTTAAAGAGCTTATACGTGCTTATACGTGAATGTGTACGTATGTTCGTGTATGTGTGTATGCATGTCCGTATATGTGGGCATTAAAAATATAACACCACAATAACCTTAATACATTCAGGTCGTTATCGAAATTGCATTGATACTTATGGAAAACTTACCTACTTACTTATGGAAAACGAGAAAAAATTTTCTCTTTCGCACAGGCGTTTTAATTCTAATTTAACTTTTTTAAAAAAAAAATTCTATTTAATAGTAATTTGCTTGTAATTCTTAAATTTCCTGTTTGTTCACAGCAGTTTTTCTCTGTATTCTCAATGAATTTTATTCAAGGTGACAGCTTTTGTCGCTAAACCCAACGAATGAATTGTGTTCAATCTACTTGTACGTGCGTTCGGCAGCTTTATGCCCTCACCTCTACGCTGAGCGTGATGATTTGCGTTCAAGTTATAAGGATCAATTTTAATTTCCGTTATGTAAAATGATAATAATAAAATTTCCGCATTTGTTGTGAAATTAACGCATAAATAATATTTACCACAAGGTCAAAAAGCGACGAAAACTGTGAGGATTAAGCAAAAACAAAATATACGTGTAAATGAAAATGTATAAATATGCAAGTGCTAAAAGTGCATGTAAATTCTTGCGAAAGCGTGGGTAGAGAGCGTCGAGTTAATTTAGTCGCTCTGATGAAATGTCATACATGATTCGTTTAAATACTTTTCAAGGACGGAACCAAATAGATTACGGATTTCTTTCGAAGAGAGAACAGACATCTATCGACTCTGATTATTTGTCATGTTAAGGATACTGGTGTGAAGTTGACAAATACTGCATGATATGTTGAATTTTTGTGTGTGCACTTTGAACTAACAACAAATAATTAATATACCCGCACCAGAGATTAAAGAATGTTTAGAACATTTAAAAATTTGTAATTGAAAATTATCAATTCTTTTTGAATTTGAGGCAAAAAAGTGGATCTACGTTTAAAATTTTTATTTGAGTTAAGGAAATTTTAACAGATGGTAGAAATTGTTAAAAGCCGTAAGATATAAGCAAAAATGTGAGCAAAAAATACGTAACGAAAAATGAAAAATAACGGAATTTAAATTGTTTTCTATCAGAATTTGTCCTCTTAAAGATAGTGTTTATCATGCTTTATAGTTAAATTGTGCTGTCCATGTCTGTTATGAAGCTAGTCTGTTAACAGTGATCACTCTGTTCTCTATGAAAAGTGCAAATATTACCTACGCGTAACGTCATCTATTTAGACGTCTTCCAGAGTTTCTCACGAAACGACAGAGACCACCTTGCGTGACAGAGGCGTGATGCTGAAGCAAAAACAATTAAAGGTGACAAAGGTGACACTTGATCCTCCATAAACACCACAAATATTCAACAGTTGTTGATTTAAAACAATGAAACAAAACTGTCATTTGATTTAAATAATTATCAATTATGCTACCGATGATAATTATCGAAATATGCGTTAATTTAATTAAAAACTATATATTTAAAAACGTTTTGGAATTAAATAGAAAATCATTTGCGAACGTTTTTTTAATCCATCGAAAGGTTCATTAAACTACTTTGGTAATTGATATAAAGGCCATAATTAGCAAAGGCTTAATTTGAGTTCAATAACTCAATATTATATAGTTTTTTTGATAAATTGGCAAAATTGATGCGACACAAACACAAAATTTACACGATGCATGAACAACGGGAACAACAACATTAACAATAACAACAACAATAAGTTCGTTAAATAATGCCAAATTGTGGCAATATTTCGTTGGTTAGACACAAAATTTCAATAAAACTGATAACAACAAACGCTGTGGTAACAACAACAACATCAACAACAATAACAGTAAAACAGCTACAACGAAAGCAACGAATCACGAAAACAGTTATGCCTAACGAATGACATGACGGGTATCTTTTATATCCCTCATGGCTATTTCAAGCGAAAGCAAAGTCAACGACATGTTGTCTGAGTTGAATTAAGTTTTCGCATGTATTTCTGTCTGCTTTTGTCAATTTCAGTTTGTACCCTAATTGATCAATAATTGGTTTCTCTTATAGAAAATTATTTAGTTTTTTCCAACAGGCGCTGAATAAAGAAATCGGGGATTCACTGTGTTTTACAGATAACAAAATCATCAGATCATCCGTTAAAGCAATAAATAGAATGAAATTGAAATAAACGCCTTCAGTTTCTGGATTTGGTTTTGCATAAATTTTCAATAGAATAATTATTAATTGTGAAACGTTTGAGGTCTTTGGTCAGGCGGTTAATCAGTCAGCCGGTCAAATTGTTCACTCGATTGAACATTTGGTCGAATTCAGTCGGTTGTCATTTTATTAGCAAAATTCAAAACCAAAGAAACCAAAAGGGTCTGGGGGGAAGTGATAGAAACTTATACAAAGCAACAATTGGATGTTAGAAATTTATTTATGTTAATTACAGATTTTACACATGAAATCCTGTAACCCTTTTATTTATGTACTGTATGTAAATCGAAGAGAACGAACATGTATGCGTGTGTTGTATGTGAATTTGCGTTTTTCCAATAAATAACATGTAAAACAATAAGAGCCAGAAGACTAATAATAAAAATGTTAACGCCAATGACATTTCTATTGTAATATAATTAACGATTGTTGTAATTGTTTGTGATTAATTGCTAGAATTGAAATTGAAATTTTCTAACAAAGTTTCTAACGATCCAACCATTACGGTTGGGTGTTAACGACCATGCTGTTGTTGTTTTCACAATTACTCTCAGTATACTTACAATACTCTCATTTAAAGCGGTAAACTAACTCATCCTCTTTATCTCATTCACACATCCATGATTGCACAAATAATGGACGTAAATTCATTTATAGAAATTTTAAAAACTCACAATTTTTACCTGCGTGCAATTTTTCTTCTGGTTCTTAGTTTTCGCAAAAAGTTAAAATAATATTTAATAAAATTCCAGATATTTAATAATAATCGCTCACAAATTTCTTAAACGTTTTGATGAAAATGTTGAGCTTATTAGGACGTGTCTATTCGGTCGCAAGCGAGAATTGAGAGCGAGGTCAAAACGTTAATTATTATTCTATTTCTCGTATTTTGTTAAAGTCAGTTCGTAATATTTTAACAAGCTTGGAATTTTTACCGTTACAATATTACAAAAATTACCAAGAATTATATTTTTCCGCCTTAGTTTCGAGCAATTCGTCTGCAAAAATTGGATTAAATTCCTTAGCAGAAATTTAAGTTCCTTTGTTTTATTAAATTATTGTATTTTCTTTACTTCTTGCCAGCTTTTCCTCCCATCCTTATTCACATCATCATCCATTTACTCTTACTGAATGGTTGATTATTTTGAGGTTAAGGTTTTATAAAATATATCTTTAGTTTATCTAAAAGGAATTCTATAACAAACTACACAAAATACCAATATGTGTGTATTCACATACACACACGCACGCATGCATCCACATACGTACGGAGTAAATATTAAGAGCTTCTATTATTTCTGTTTACAGACGTCTTCGTTTGGTAACTATCGAAATGACCACAAAAGAATTGCAAACAATTGTTACTCCTGCCACTTCAATTTTTTTCCTTTATAAAACTCACAGAAAAAAGGAAACTCGGAACATCAGCAACAACATCAACACCAACAAATACAATGGCAATACACCAACACCAACAAATATTTACAATTTAAAACAATTTAAAACGATATCGATGGTAGTAGCAATAATAACAACTACATCAATAACTACTATTACAGTAACACCACCTGCATCGCTACGGAATAAACGGTAGCAATTTTATTCTTCATTACCACCGATTTGTCGATGTTCAGTTATTGTTGTTGGATGTTGTTGTTGTTTTTCTATTATTGTTACTTTGTCGAGCAAAATGGTCGTCGTGTTGTTGTCCAAACCACGCCCTCCCCCTCTCCCCCCCTCACTAATCCAGCAACACTGCAATGTGGAACATTTTCGTTGCAAGAATATTAAAAGCAGAAAATAAAGCAACACACAAAAAACACACAAAATGCAATTGTTTATATTTAATACACGCAGGATTAAATGAAATTTAATATAAGTTGAACGCCCTATTTCGTCCAGATAAATCTAAAAAATGAGGCAAGTTAGGGCAAAAGAAATAAGACATTAAAAAATCATTAAATAATTAAATTGAAAAAATCCATGAGGCAGAAAGATTGACCTTTGACCTTTGAATTATTTTTAATTCAAATTCTTCTAATTTTTAAACAAGCCTTTAAAAAAACGAACAATGAAACAAAAAAATTTAATTAAAGAGCTGAAATAATGGAAAATAACATCAAAATCAGCTAAATTATTGTTAATTTATTTATTTTTATAAAACATATTCTGTGGTTTCATAAATTAATGCAATGAACCATTATTTTTTTTTTTTGTAATTTTTAAGAGTACCATGACTCCTTGGTCTGTTAGCCTCTACTCCATGCAGTTTCTCTTATTCATTTACGACGTACTAAAAACTTTTTACTCTTTCCACATACGTACGTGAACGGACTCTCGTATCCTCTCATATTTTATTGATAATAATAAAGAGTGCTTTATAAAATGCACACGATATCCAAAGAAAATATAATTAATATTTCAATACCAACGCAATTAAATATTGGCAGATTCATAAATACACACACACATATGCTCCATTGCATACACTCGTAATACGTATCCACATCCGACTTTTCTGATCCTATAAAAGGAATATATGAAAAATATAGCGCAAAAGATCGGTTTACGGGAATCAGAGCAAGATAGATAGCCAGAGAGAAAGCGCAGTTGTGTATGAATATACATGTGTGCGTGAGTGAAGGGAATGAAAGAGGCTGAGCCGTATCAGATCACACCGAAAACCTGAACCGCCTCTACCACTCTATCCTCTTCGTGCCTTCTGGAGTTTATTGATCTAAAGAGGTCGACAGGCTTCGGTAATCATTAAAAGATTTATTACTAAAAAAGGGCTGACTAAATATTATCAGAAAGGCAAACGGCAAGACTGCTCTTCTGTACCACGTCACGTATGAGTAACGCTCCACAACTATTCCACACACACACACACATACATGTATATATCTCACATCTATGGAAACGGCGTCACCGTCAGAACGACACATAAACAAACTGCATAATCGAGCGTTCGTTGTAAAATTTCAATTAAGTAATATTTTATAGCTCGTATCTCGTATAAAAAGGATTATTGTCGACAGAGATCCCTGAAACAAAACGAGGCAATAGTAAAAGAATAAAAAGAAACAAAATATGGTATATCGAAATTTAAATTCCCTTGCCCTCTCCCCCTCTTTTATTGCAAGAAAAGCATTGTTTTTGGCTCGATAAAGAAAAAGCAAGTGCGTCTAGGTATAACTGCAATGGGGGAGGTTGCTATCGATTATTGGCGAGCATGTTTTATCTAAAGAACGACAGTTGAATTTTAGATCGGGAAGTGAGGCGCGGTTGCGCCAATTTTAGCACTATTAGTCGTTATGGAAACGTTATTGTTTGAGTTCTTAAAAATCATTGGATGAAGACACAGTTGAGTTTTATGCCCCAAGGAATTTTCTATACAGTTTTTCCTTAACAAACCCAGCAAATGATTCTGAATGTTATAATTTCGAAAACTGTCACTCTAAAGATATTTTTGAAAATTAAACTTCTAACACAAATAATTTGTTTATAGACGAATCTATATTCTTTTATAGCTATCAAAAATGTATGTTTTATAAATGTTAATACTATTCATTTAGTTTACATATATAATTAAATATTTTTAGAATTACATTCTTGTTCTTTAGTTACAAGAAAAAACTTTTTAAATTTTAATACATTTATAAAATTTATATAAAATTGATATTAATACATTTCTTGCAATTTTTCTTCTCGTTCGTCCCGATCACCATTTGTTTTCGTTTTTGTTGATAATCGCCATTAAATTCATGGATGGAATTCTTTTTTCGTTTCGTCGAAATTAATTCGTTGAAGGCACTGCATTCAATTCTATTCAAAGCGTGTCAATTCTTTAAAATATCTAAATATCTGAATAATTAAATTAATAATGAATAATAATAGAATATGGATACTAATTAATCAGAAAAAGGGCATAACTGAACTTAAAAATAATTGAATACTAATAAACGCAGCAATATATTATCCCCGCTGCAAGCGTTTCATTACTATCGCGCATCTACTGTACCACAATTTATTTCTTTCTACCTCGATACCAACGAGTCACTCAACGAACTCAGCTCACGTCATTCACTACCAGGGTTGTCGTGTACGTTTGTTGCTCTTTAATCGCCTTAATAACGGTCGTTTTTGATGTCGATATAATTTGACGTCTTGCTGCATCCATTTCATTGATCGTTGCATCATTCTTCTCGATTAATTCACTGATAGTCGGTGGTGAATTATCCTCAACACAACCGATAGTGGTGAGCTGGACACTAGTTCTAGATAGACGAGGCGAAGGTATTAATTTAGGTGAACGTGCTCCGCTACCTACAGAGCCTATTTCTTCGTTAACGCTTACAGTATCCGTGCTGGTGACACTAACGACGCTTCGATTTGAACTGAGGCGTGATCGTTGAGGAGACAACATACGCGACTGAGAGGAATGACGTGCATTGGAATTCGATGTTAGATCCTCTTCAGAAATATCATCGAATGCGGGTGGTGGCGTTGACGAACCCAATGGCATCACAACAGGACGTAACTGTGCTAGATTTTGTGCTTGTGAGGGAGCACGTGAAGGCGTGGTGCGCATGGTAGCGGTCGATGTTTTACGTTTCGAAGGGGAATGCTTGAGCGGAAATGTCGGTGTCTTCTTGAATACCGTCTTTCCCATAAAATTCTGAAATCGCTGTGCGTAAAACGACGGACGGCAAACTGAGACCGTGTCACCATTATAAATAATACTCTTAAAGGTATGCTCAAGCTTCTTCTCCAAACGATACGATTGCAATATATCGATAATTCCAATATAAAGAATAAGTCGCTCGTCGTTTTCAGAGCGAGCTGGTATGCCACCTGCTGGTACATCTTCGTCTTCCTCCAGAGGCGCATCCATATCAGCAGTAATGGACTCCATGGCCGTTGAGTGAGCAACAAGACGCTGGCGATTCATGGAACGTGATCGATTTAATGCAACAGAGGAACTTCCAACCGCGCCCGTCGAGGTGGATGCAACCGCTACCACCGAGGGCATATAGTTTCTGTAAGATGCTTGGTCAGTTTCAGACGGATCACTTTCTGAACGCAACTCTTCTGAACGCTGCAGCTTAGCGCGAGCGTTGCGTATTCTCTCCTCCCGCTTTTCCTTCTGCGCTAAATCGAGATTATGTATCCCCACCAGTAATGAATAGTCCATGATCTGAAAGCTCTCCAGGACCATGCAATCACGCTGGATGGTCTTCATTAGAGCATTATACTTATCCGTCTCGAGGAAGATACCATTCGGATGATGTTCCATAAAGTCAAGATCCTTGAAAGTGGGGCTGACTTTTTGACGCTCTTGCTTCGAGGCTTTGCGGCGAAACGTCGATCCCTTGAGATCGTATTTGGAGTGCATTTTAATTTCGGACGGCAGCAGATTATTCATGGCTACTAAACGGACGTTCTTTGAATTATAATTGAAGCAGTAAAGACCGAAAAACTTGGGAAGCAAGGTGCGAGGGTTCTGTGAAAGATTCATGTAATAACCGGGCAGCAATTTCTGCAAAAACTCGCATTCTTTCTTCTGTACAGTTTTAATAATAAATTCATCATCATTGGTCAAATAGAAAATAGAGCCGGACGCACCGGGATTGGAGAGCTGCAGGAGCGGCGCGGCGCACATTGACAAGAGGAAATCGTCGGGAGCGATTCCAAAGAGATCGCGAAAATAACGAAAAGCAATTGGCGCGTAGACTTTGAAACGGAATTCACTGTAATGGTGCGCAGGCGTTATGGAAGAGCCATCGGGAGGAAAAGCGATGGTTTCCATTTCCCAAAAGTCATTCATAAGCAAATCACGCTTCGGCTTACTTGCCAAACTGCCGACCGTATGTTGGATGCCCAACTGTATGGAACCCATAATTTGTTTCGATTGGATTTTCTTATAGGTAACTTCGCCACCCTCGTCGACACGTCGATGACCGATTTTCTTCTCATGTTTACCACCCGCCGTAGAGGGATGACGAGAAACGGTGGCATCCAAAGTAGAACTGGCACTGCGTATGCAGTTGCGTTGCGTTGCGGCAATGGAAGCCAATTCTTGTTGAACAAAACTGGTGGATTCCTCACCGCCATGTGCTAAAGCAGCCTCACGGAATACTTTACGAGACGTGGAAGGTGCAGAATGAAGAATAATGTTAGATAAGCTATTTTGATGGATTTCGTGAGGGGACGTTTTCTCGGGATCTGTGGCGGTTTCTTTGCTATCCGCAAGAATATCAATGCTATGAGGATCGTTGTAAATGGCGTTGTTTGGCAACGAGCCAGTGCTGTGATCTCCCGTTACGGCTGCTGATGTAGCACCAACACCCGACTCAACCATTTCAATTGCATCAATACCATCACCGGAAGCCATTGCCAATGGCAAAACGTTTATTACCTGGAGCGGATATTCAGTTACCTAAAAATATGTGGGCCGGTAGAGGCTGTCATCAAAACACACTGATAGAAGAAAATTATTGAAATAAATAATTAGCGAACATTATTCTTTAGATTTGGAAATTATGTGTCTGTTCCCCTTTCTGTCTTCCTCCCTATCACTTATTCCCTCTTCCTCTTCTTATTTGGCCTTACCGACTGGTAATAAAAATAAGCAATAAATTATACCTGCCCAAAATGGTGGCTCACGATTTTCATTTCCGTTCTATTTTTCGGGCTACCTTTTAGACGATGAGGTAACACAAAGAAAATATTTTCAATTGTTCAAAGGCGGTTACTAAATAAACAAATCATTTAAAATGCAAGCCATGAGTTTCGGTTACTTTGTTGCTTGCAAAAAAATGTGAAGAACAAAAAACTGTCGCTGCCATCATTATCGCCACCCACGTCTCTTCTGATCATTCCTCCATCAACAACGATGAATACCATTGACGACAACAACGAAATCAGCAACAGTCATAAAAATTGCGACAAAGAACGCATAGTGACAAAAATGGAAATAAACAAAATAAATACATGACGACAACAAAGTCAACAGCTGTACCAACAACAACAACGAGGTCGACGAAGGCAATGAGACGAGTTACTCATGCACTCGTTGATTTTCATTTGATGAGTTTAACTCGGTAGTTTTAACATTCATCACCAACACACCGCTTCTGTAACACAAGAGTCTGAAGTCCTGGTGATTCCTTTGCGAACCACCTTCGTAAAGCCGAAAGGGTGGTGAGAAAGAGTACGGATGTTTCTGCAAAATTTGATTTGAGCCTTCAAAGAGTAACGTAATCAGCATTTGTAAACAATTTGAAATTTCAAAGGCAAATAGAAAAATTCATGTATTTACGCTTTTATACCCCGCATAATAATCATCATTACCACCACCTTCGTCATTATTTTTCTCGTCATCAAGATTGTGTTCTTGTTTTACTTGCAAGTTTGTTTCGCGGGTGGTAGCGGAGATGAATAAATACAAATAAGATACAAAGTATATTTCGAAAGTTAATTCAAAAGAGAATCTATTACTGGTAAGTAGATAAATAAGTGCATAAAATATCTTGTATACACTCTTAACATACAAAAGTAAGACAGTAAAACGAACAGCAAAAAAAGTGAAAGGAGAAAACAAGAAAGCAAGAATCATAAAACCGACAGATAGTAAAGAAATATACATTTTAGTGAACGCAAACAATTCGTTTAAAAAAATCAGATAAATCAAACGTGAGCTACGTTAATTTTACGCTGGTTACGCGGATTTACACTGAGAGAATAAGACGAAGCTTACTTTTTTCAACATTCGGCTCAGTTTATTTTCGTTTCTTTTGGTTTACCTGACGACAAGCAAGCCTTCCGATGGTCCATACCCCGCATTTGAATGGTGTAAAAAAGAAAATAAGAAAAATAAAAAACCGACGAGAAAATAAGAAAAATAATTCCCTTTTTGATAAAGCTTTCATTTATCATTACTATGATTTTGTTGACTTATGGCAATCTTTATGCTTTGCTTTATCGTTACGCTCTTGTTTAGCCTTTGTTACTGACGGTGGTCTCCTTCGTTTACCGCCACTGACTGCTAGTTTATGTTTAAATTAATAAAATTCTATCGTGACATTTCTCTATCTTCTCATTTTCAATCCTAACCTTTCTCCTTCTTCTTCTTCTCCTATACAATGTTCCAACAAATGATTATATCGGGGATTTTGTTGACAATACGATGTTCTATAATTATAACTGCGTTGCTTAACAAAAAAGCAGGATTAGAATAAAACAATTGTGGCAAACTTTTTAAAAAGTATTGCTTCAGTAAAAACAACATTTTAAACAGAATGAAATTCACTCGTAGTATTGCTAAAAATAACTATTTAAAATACAATAAAATTAATGTTTTTTTTTTTTGAAGAATCTAAAAATCTTTATCCAGAAATACACAAATCCTCTTACTCCTTCCCCTCCCAACGCAAGCAAACCGTTCAGTACCAATTACTGGCAATCACTTTTGATCCGCTCCTGCATTCAAAAAACAAACGCGTTATCAATTAGTTGCGCTCAATAAAAATTTTAATTTGTTGAGCAAATACGAATCAGTGACACATACAGACCTGCTACCCGTGATTTCTTGTAAGCTTTAAGCCTTCAACGAATATAAGCTGATTGTCCGTGAGCAAGAAAAATAGAGAAGGGAATTAGAGGGGACGGGGAAATGTTAGAGAATCTTTTCATTTTGCTTATCATTTGTTGTTCTTATTTTTTTCAGTGATATAAATTATTTTTTGGAATATGACGATCACAAGCACGTTTCGAGCACTCTGAAATTATGATTAATATCTGTTTGCAAAGGCAGAAATGACATCCCTCTCCTGCTGAGAATAAATGTATTTAATTCCAATGCTATTCTATGGATTATTATATAAGAATGGATTGCCATAAAAGTCATCGCACAAAATTTGACCTTTACAAGTGCAATAAATAATCCCTCGCCTCATCTGCTAGCATGATAATGAATAGCGTCATCTTTTGAATTGGTTTTTTTCTGGAAATATTTCACCTTGATCGCTAAAATTAAACATCGAAATTTGTTTATATATAAACAAATGAGAAACAGAAATATCAGTCATCGATCGGAACCTAGTATACGCGCCCTCCCTACTCCCACAACCGGGTAAAACCATGCAATTAGACACATAATTTCCAAATTGCTAACATCCACCAATAATTGCTATTTTCTCGACAGAAATTTAATACTTACAAATTTTCATTTGTAATAAACCAAACACAATAAATGCCTCCAATATAAATAACGAATGTAATCAACAGAGGCAACAAATGACAGAGGTGTAGTCTCTTTCCGTGTAGCCCTTCCTCCGGCCAGCGGAGTCACACACACACGCGCAATGATCCCACCTCTTGCAGCTGGAACTGCAAATGTAATCGGCGTCAGTAACACTCGTTAATAAATCAGTAGAATAAGTTTCGTCGAAAAACTTCAGCAATGTTATTAATTTATAACAAAATTAACTTGTGGGAGGCGTCCGGCAGCGAAAGCCAGTGACTGCTATGATCTCTTAGACTTCTTTCCCAATTTCGAAAGATTCCACTCAATAATTAATTCATCTTGTTATCCCGATTTGATTTCATTAAAACTTTCAATATTATCTTTGTACTTTTTTCGATGAAAAGAGAATAAATATTTTTATCACAGAACGGAGTAAACGTCAATTCAAACTTTCGCGTTGATCGGTTCTCAGTAAAATGTCAGCGCAAAATATAATAATTTGCTTCTATACCGTGAGCGTGAAGAGCAACACAACTTAGATATATTATTGAGTTGCAGGGCTCTCTGTGTATAAACGAGATAATACTATAGCGAAAGAATGAGACTCTGGTGGTGACGCTGGCGCCATCTACATGTGATAGGTATTATGATTAATGCGTGCGTTACTATGTAGACAATCAGCTTGTTGTTGTTCTATGAAATTTCAAGATCTGCAGAGATGGCAACATAACAGGCATGAGGGCCTCTTTTTAAAAATTGCATCGAACGTAGTGTGCTAGTACGTGTCTCTGTACTCAACATAATAATCATTATTGGAACTAAGAAATATTCAATACGAAAATTAAAAGAAACATAAAATGAAAAGTCATAAAAAAGCCACGAAATGTAATGGTAAACTCAATTTATCAACGTTTCTAAGTACTACCACTGTTCCAATTAGATTTATCCTAGCTCGACCAAGCAATCAACCACTTAATTTGCTTATTAGCTGACTGCCCTAGTTTTGTACCTGCTTTAGAGTAGCAAAAGACGATTTTATGCTTTATGCTCTGCTTGTATTTTTCTTCACCCCTTGCAACCATTAAGAAGAACAAATAAAGTAATTAAAATTCAATAAGTCTTTGCATAAGCCTCGAGCAAAGAACAAGAACAAAAAACAGGTTTTTGCCAAAGAGCGCAAGCTAAAGAGGAACGAAGGTGGTTTACGGATTAAGTAATTGGGTTGCAAACGAGGAACAGGAAATAATTGAATTTGTGGATCCCTGTATTGGTTGGGAACTCCGGCACGTCGGATACTCTAGACTAATTGAATTATTATCGGCGGTTTCTTTTTGTTAATTTAAGAATTCCATTTTTCGCTTTATTTAATTAATTGAGACGTATTTTTGGGTCAATAAGCTGAATACGTTGCATTTATTTCTTCTTTATCAATAAGGACTCCTTGTCCTTAAGCACGACGAGAGAGCAGATAAGTCTAAGTTTAATTGCAGAATTAAATTGATAATAATTATAAAAAAATTATGCCTTTTCTTGGTTTTATAAGAATACTAGAAAGAAATTCTTATTTACTCATCATTTCGAAGTGTTTGCTTTTTCTAAATTTTTTATATTCAATTTTTTTCAGTGTAATTTCTTAGTCATATCAAGGCAATTTTTTTTTGCTCTTAATAAATTCCAGTAGCCAGAATAAATAATGCTCTCAACAATAAAATTGTTTTATCAACAATATTTTTGTACAATATTTCACAAAGTGCTTTGACGTGACTTGAATGTCAAAATAACGCTTTAATACAAAATGGCTTATGCGCAAAATTCTGTTTTTTTAATAAAGGAATTACATCGAATAGAAAAAATAATTTATTATTCCAAAGCCAATTGCACGCTGCTAAATATTATCTTAATGATCATTGTTGATGATGATTATGGTGAGTCATAGCCAACTGATTCTCTACCTTATTTCGCTGGGAGAAAATATAAAAACCCAATTAAGGAAAAACATTAAGTAATTTCTTTAGAAATCGCATTTAAACCAGCTTAATTTCAAGTTAAATTCCTTCTCCCCATCATCGTTATTTCTCTTTCTTAAACAACCAAAGTATACCTGTTCTCCTCTCTCCTAAAACCGTTGAAATAAATCATTCTTTTAAAAAAACATTTGTGCGTCTGTTTTATTTGCGCGAATTCTTAGAATAAATTTATTTGTCAGATAATTTTATAACTATCATGATGATGCTTATTATGATGATAATTATAATATCAGCGATAAACACTAGACAGCAACAATAAATAACTAAAATTGTATTTGTTTTCACGGAGAAATCATTGCAAGAGACTGCAAATCCATTGATTAGACTGCAAGTTGTTTCTCCTTATAAGCTCTTGAGATGTTGCCATATTGTTGAAAAATAAAGATGTAATGTGCTGAGTTGAAGAATTTTTACACATAATAGGATTATTTCCCGAAACAAAAGTAGCTGACAATAACCGTTAAATAAAATGGATGTGTTAAAATGTTAATTGATGCTCAATACAGTTGGTGTTGTTGTTGTTATTATCTTTCCTATTATTATTATCGTTTTTTAACATTTTCCTTTTATAATATTTCATTTTATCTCATTTGAAAAAGTGATGATAATGACTGTTTTGTCATATCTCTTATAATGACGTTAGTTAGGGATATTGTTTGTTGTTTTTATTGTTTCATTTTTTCTTATTATTGGATTTGCACGTTATTTATCGCTTCATTTGAGCTTCAAAGCATTGTTGTTTCTATTGATTGAAAGCGATAAAATACCATCACAATTTATGTGATATCTCACTGTCTATACCTTTTCATATTACTGATAACAAACACATGCGCGCACACGTACATATCTCGAATTTTTAAAAAATAATTACGTGCTTATTGTTTTCATTGTTATTTTCAAAGCTTTTATTGGCATTTTATTGTCAGCATAAGTTTCAAAAGCATAAAATAATGAGGGAAAAAACAATAAAAACGCCAAACTCACCCCCACACACGCAACCCAAATAATTTATTGCACCACTGGCGTTTCTGTTGATGCGATTCCTACTACTAAAAATACTACTACTATTACTACTACCACTCCTACTTCTACTACTAATACTACCTACTTAACTAACTTTAGCGCAGTAACAAGAGCACATTGTCGTTTACAGTGACGTTTAAAACGACGTTGCTGAAATGGATTACTTTCGAAAACAATTAGCAAAAAAATTTGAGAACCGTTATCACCTTTCAATCTTGACGATGAAAATATTGACAAATAGCTCTCCGAGGCAAAAGAAAAATCTGAATTTGATTATAATAATGATAATATTATTGCAATAATTTACCGTTGTTTTTTGATTGTGCTGCAAGTGTTAATGGCGTGATTATATTAGGCTAACTAAAAAATATATATAATTTTTTCATAATTTTTTTCATTTATTATTTGATTTATTAGAAGTTTTTATTTGTTTTAATTTAAATGAGATGTTTTCAATATTTTAAACAATACGCAATATTTAAAATTTTTTAAGAGAATTAATCTGTGGAAAAAATAATTTCCAAAAACTCGTCACAAGTTGGATATGGTGGCAACGCTTCACCCACATGACTACACAAACCCAACTTCGCTCTCCATCAAATGCGAAAGACCGCCAAAATGCAAGAATTGTAAAGTTTTTAAAACAAAAGAAGTAAGGTGCGATTACGCTCAGCGTTAATAAAATGGAAATCTAATCAAATTTATCGAAAATCATTGATTGCAAATGCAAATTAATAATAAAGAAATAAATTTTCAGTGTCTAAAAAGTGAGTGTATAAAAACTTTCTTTAAAAAAGCGCCGAGACAAAAGAAAGGAGATTTATTCATGCAAGAGCCAGAAACGCACCGAAAAAAAAATCACAAAAGCATTTTGGAAATAAAGGAAGTGGAAAACGAAAAAATGGACACTTCCGTTAATATAAAATATTTGGTGCTTCGCAAAAATGGTAGTGATTGTTCTTTTGTCCGTGAATCTTTCAACTAAACGAATAAAAATAACGATATGATTGATTAATTTCTTTTTTCTAAAAATTAATCGCATAAAACATTTTTGAAAGTCTCTTGAATATTTAGATCTTATATACCGTTAATTAACAAAGTGTAAATACCGGTGACAAAACAATTTCGGTTGAATATAAATAAAACAGAATAGTTTCGCACTGTTTCGCCCATTT